>JAWNNL010000767.1:8352500-8745386 GCA_035045005.1 Liodrosophila aerea | reverse complement strand
ATATTACCATCACCGCCCTCAGCACCGCCCTCTGCATCCTGCGGACCAGCATCGTCACCGTCGTCAGCAGCTGCATTCAGCTGCTTCTCGGTGAGTGTGCGCGCATTGAGCACGGAAGCGATGCGCATGGCATCCAAATAAAGAGAATCCACTCGCAAGCCATATACCTTCGAAGATGCTTCCAACGAAAAGCCAGCAATCTAAATTAGAGACAGTTAAATAAGGACTGCTACATTAGACCAATTATTATTACCTTAAAGTTGCTCAATGTCTTGTGATGTCGATCCAAAAGGTTAGAGAGCGTGTCAATCAAGGATAAATTCCACACATTGTCGCGGCTTAATTTGTTCCCATTGTACATCTCCAGGCACTTGCGAATCGTCTCGTTCTCTTCTATCGATTCCAACACAGTGCTGTCGCGAGGTCGCATTTGTTGCTGTATTAGTGTACGGCGGCGTGCCTCCCGACGTTCTGCCTCATCGTCATTAATCGGAGTGGCCATGTCCTGGATCATGCTCCCCTGGTGGCCGCCCATTGCAGAACGACGCAACTGCGTCTCAAAGCGGGGCAACGTCATTATGTCCACTAATAATACTTATTCGAATTCAAAACTATTCCGGATTATTGCACACACAATCCAGCGACACTTACTGTTTTCTTTACAACACTGAAAGGCGCTGGTTGGTAAAAGTGCTAGATAAATGTCGTCAGCTTCGCGCTATTGATTCAGTATATTACTGTTTCTTTTTCGGTTTATTATTCAGTTTATTTCACTTATTTCTTTCGTTTCAAATTTAGTTGAAAGCTTAAGTCAAATTACTACTGTATAATTGTATATAGCAGAGTATATAAAAGTGTTTGATGTTAGAAGAGTTTCCTGTTTGTTTTGTTTTTATTAATATAATCCTGCAAGGGTATACATTGGGAACTTCGGCCAGCCGAAGACATTAAGAGATTGTTCAGTATTTTTATTAAAATGTTCTTTTAAATAAATTTGCTTAAAATAAGCTTTTAAAATTACATATACATTCATACATTTTTAATGATAATTTAATTTAATAATTACACATTTACCGTTATTATAATTAATTTAATTTATTAATTTTATTTCATCTTCTTCATCTTGTGGTACGTAGAATGTTTTTGAAGTTGATTGATTTCATTTTCATAACGCATTGGCAGATTTAGAATTGTATTTCTTTTGATTGTGAAAGTCTAAGGAATAAATCAAGTTTGCTCTTGCTATGTTTTGGCCCCGTCATGTGGGTCATTGTTCATATAATTTACATTGTTTTATTCAATTTAAATTAATATCTATTAACTATGTATTTTAATGTAGAATTTGTATAAAGAGCTATTAACAACGCCAAACGCTACAATTAATATCGATTACTTTCACTTTTTATTCTCCATTTCCATTTCTTCGATTAAACTATTTTGGGAGCACCAGTAGTGTTTTGTTGTTGTTATTGCTGTTACACTGTTTCTACTTATTACATACATGCATGCATACAGATTATTTATGTGTATGAAGAGGGGTCTATTGTGTGTTATTGTTGCTCCGACGTCATTGTGATGACGTGTTACAATGGGAACAGCCAAGTTCCTGCTGCTTTTATCAAAATTGCCAAAAAGCAAATTGAATACTACTAGTAGTAAACCATACTGAATTGTTAAAAAAAAAGTTACAAAAAAAAACCTAGTTTCGTTTTCCTTTCGCTTTAGCAGCAGCTAAACCATTTGGCCAATAGGCTCCCCGTGTATGTGTGTATTCGGCAGCCGGCATCAATATCAATAACGATACCGATATCGATAACGATTGCTGTAATAGTGTCGCTGCTGCGGCTGCTGCTGGCATAAGATTTGCGTTCTTCAAGTGGTATCATTGCCAATGCCATTCTTCTGATCCAACTTATTGGATCCCATTTTAACCATATACACAAAGAACGTGATAATCTCCTTCTCCTTAATTGGTATTGTCTTGAAATGCTTCATAATGGTCTGTAAATAATACAACAATTAATAGTTGTTTCAATGTACATACATACATACATACTACTACGTATGTATTTTGCGATTGAGAACACTTACGTCTGCCAACTGGGCTCGCTTCATGCCCTGCCGCGTCTGAACCTTGAAATGGCGTTTATACCTACGTAGCGTAGACACATGCAGCTGATATAGATCTGGGAATTCGTGCAAATCGGTATCCGTCTCATTGCTATCGTCCTCGCTGTCCTTGCGTCTGCGCTTCGTACGCACTGATTGTATACGCTCCTTGTGATAGTCACAGATGTATATGTGCTGCGCACTTGGATCGCTGCTCAGTTTCAGTCGCTTTTGGGCAACAGTTTTCTGAATACGCTTGCTGTAGCTGGCGTAACCAGCCGGATTGCGGCAACGTTCCATGTCATCTATCAGGCAGCATGTCTGGTCGGTGTGCCCGCCTCGGGAGTCCTCCTCGCCGGTGCTGAATCCGTTGTTCATGGTCCGATTTAGTTAGTTATTTACTATTTTCGGCTGATTGATTCGGTTGTCTTTTCTTTGCAACGGCAAAGGGACGGGGATATAAGTTCACTATATTTAAATTGGTACCACTGTGTGAGTTCCGTTTCTATTCTGTTTTATTTTCGTTGTCAACACGTACGCGTTCACACGCGAAATGGCAGATTTTTCGAAAATACGAAATGTATTTTCTGGTAGTTTTTGTGTTACACTTTTCCTTATCTGTTTAATGGCTTTACTTTGTGCGTTTTTCTCACCCCCCATTTAGGTAGCGATGAACCATATTTAAAAACCTCTCATCAACCGTGTCATTTTGAGTGGTATTTCACTGTCGTGACAACAATCGATATTAACAGTTACAGTTCTGTCACGGATTTTGCATAGCAAATGTCATTTCTGCGTTGGTTAACTCATTTTGGCGTACATTGCTCGAATTTGCGCTATTTCTGTTAACTAACAGAGCAATGGGTTTATTGTTTATTCATTTTTGTTCTTGTTTTATATTTCCGAGTGTCAACCGTGGATAGTCTTTTGTAATAATGTTGTTAATTGATATAATTAACGTATTTATTAGCCTTACATACATGTTATCACAAAAACTTTAAAATTGAAATGTTAACGCAAATTCCAACTAGTATTTTTCATATAAAATATCGATATGCGAGTGTGTGATAAGAATCGATAGTCAAATACTAACTGACATGTATCGTTAAACTTGCTATCAATATATCGATGTACATTCAACAACCCTAAGTGAATCCACACAACTCTACTTTTGCGTTGAAATTTTGGCCGGACGTGTTGCGGGAGCGCGTTAGAAAATTGTTTCGAATTAATGTACCGTGCGTCTGCGTCGTTGTGTGAGCAAAAAAGTGTAGCAATAATATTGAAAAGGTAAATTGCAAGCAGCATTTTTTTTGTTATTTTTTTTCTTGGTCATTCAAAACTTGTTGAAAAATGAAGAAACAAGATTATTGTGCGTTAATACCAAAAGCTCAAACCACACAACACACTTTGTGACTGCGACTGCGACGGCTCAGCCAGCAAGCAAGCAAAGCAGAAAATTCTTAGCAGCCTCAAAGCTGAGCAACGGACTAGCAACAAACACCAATTGGAAACACACATACTCATATATGCATACATACTGCGATGTACATATGTATGTATAATTCCAATATGACTGAACTGAACCAAGACGTGCTCTGTGCGTGTGTGTATCGAAATGTTATTTTATTTGACAAAATGTACCAAATACTTTTTTTTTCTGTTGTAAATGTCATGCAAATGCAGCACATTGTTCATGCTAAAATGAGAAGCACCAACACAAAGATGAATGATGATAATGATAATAATAATAATACAGAGAAAAATCGGCTCAATGACCGCACTCTCTGTTGGCATTTGCATTCATTTTTTCATGTCGATTTTCCAATTGGCCAAAAGAAGGCACCAGCAGCAGCAGTGGCAGCAGCAGCGGCAGCAGCAGCAGCAGTATCAGCAGCAACATACAAAATTTGAAAGACACACGCGCTGCCTCCTCCCCCGCTGCCCCCCGCCAAAAAGTGCAATGAATTAAGGAATAACAGTGTGCCCGTCTCGTACATATGTACATATGTACATACATATACATACATACATAATACACAAAAAGTACATACATATGAATGAAAATACAAACGTCTATAGCTATATGTACATGCATTACGCACACACAGCTAGAGAGGAATTATGTACATATGTGTGCAAACATTAACATATTAGTCATTTTTAGCCAAAATTAAGCAAAAGTTGTCGATATTTATTTCTCTTGTTTGTGCGTGTATTAGTGGCAAAAACAAATGAAGCGAGTGTGAAAACTTTCAAAATATCCGTAGATGCTACAGAAGAAGCTCAAAATAACAGTAAAATTCAACAAGAAGAAAAGCTTATGTATGTGCCCACGAGGCATAAAATGTATGTGTATTTATACATGTACATACGCGTCTGATTGTGTGTGTGTGTGTGTGTGTGTGTGTATGTGTGTGTGTGCAAACAAGCAAGAGATTTTCTGTGAAAGAGAGCAGAGCCAGAGCCGTACGTAAATTACGGTTCTTCTGACTGTATGACTCTCTCTCTCTCTTTCGGTGTATATATATGTGTCTGTGTGTGTGTGTGTGTGTGTGTGAGGGACAGGATACCAAGCAAGGCACAAGGCAACAACGAAAATTTTCATGCTGTGGCCCAAGAAGTTTGGGTGGAATGGATACAGATGGAGAGTATGTGAAGAGAGAGAGAGTGAGAAGCGTGGAGTGCGGGGGGTGGGGGATGTGGATGTGGATGTGGTGTGTTGGCTTATGGTTATGCTAGGTAGTGACGGAGCGAAGGAGGTGGGTTGGGGTTGGGGTAAGGGATAGCTGTGTGTTGCGAGGGGCATAACTTTTTCAGCTGACGCTGTTATCGCTGTTGCTGCGCAGTCGCTAACGCAAACACGTCGTACCGTGTGCACGATACGAAGTTTTGTTTGTCACAAATAAAAAAGAAAAGCAAGATAAAAAAAAATGAAAAAACACATCAAAAGAGAGCGAATTAAAAGAGAATTCAAAATAAGAAACAGAAAACAGTCGAATTACAAAAAAAATTATATGTACTCGTACAGCTGTATGTAATATGTATGTACATAACTATATGTACATATACAAAAAATGTCTTCAACTCGCTGATCTCTGGTCGTCCTTGAGCCATACAGCCTCGACTCCAACTCCACCCAGGGCCGAGTGTGTGTGTGTTTCATGGACATCTCATCAAGGTTTCCTGTAAAGTTTTTTTTTATTGCATATTGGAGCCAAGTTTGAAGGAGAACCCCTCTCCCTGTCCTGTCGCATTGGCCACCCTCTTCTGCCCCTGGGGGCCAAAGTGCATTTTACTTTAGATTTCTTTTTTGTTGTACTTTGTTGTATATTCCCGTTGGTTCACTAATCGCTAATCCGACACACAATCGCTGGCCCCAATCATTGCAAACTGATGACCCGGTTAGCTCGACTCGCACGTAATATATGTAAATATTATACACCACATAACATAGTAGATTAGTATAACATCTTAACACTAGAAAAAATGCAACATTTTGTGTTTTTTTCTTGTTGCAATGAATGGTTTTTTTATGGCCAGTTGTTGGGTGATATATATAAGTTTAATGCTAAACTGTCAGAGCTTGAAGTAAGCTATATATTTTAACTTTATTTTACTTAATATATAATTGCAATTTTATTATGAAATTGAACTTAAAGTTGCCTGCGCTTTGGGTCTGTATAAGAACTTACATACATATATAGACCAATTATTAAACTTTCTCTAAAAATATTCGAAAATTTCCTTTGGTGTTTTGGGCTTTTTAGCTGCAAATGAACTTGGTACTCTTTTATATGTATACTTCTCTGCAAAGGCTTGAAGTTGGCTTGAAGTGTAATAACGTAAACTATATTCTACTATACGTTATAAAATGATCTGAAAATTGGCAATATAAAAAGACCAGAACTAAAATTGCAATCGTATAATTTGCCATTTCCTAATTGGGTTACATTGATAGTACTATACAGTAGAAAGCCCTAAGACATTATAACATTTGCACAACTAGTTATTAAATACACCCATCATGCTATATAATCATGTGATGGTAATAGGTATAGGTCTGTAGCAGGTGCACTCCATGCCTAATTTCATGTCGGAATAATTTATGTGGCTTATTAGCAGATAAATTCGTTACTAGCTACCCAAGAACTAGCTACTCGGAATGCTCATCGCAAATGTCAATGCAAACTCATGCCAGCCATAGAGATATGTACATTCCACCTACATACATACATATGTATATGAACGCAATGAATATAAAATGAGGTACATTCTGATAATCGCGTGTAAATGTCATTTAAGTGTGTGTACAAATTGTTTTCGGTTATTCCGATATTGTTTTGTCATTCGATATAAATGTTTAATTGACGGAATACGAATTCGAATTTGATACCTTTTTGGTATTTTTCGCCAAATGTGAAATCAGAAGGAAAAATAAAACTAAAAATCGAACAAATATAAATGAATCAATTAAACGAATGCAAAAATTACTGAAATCACAATAATTGCCCACTATGCATTCCACTTCTAGCGGAATGCAGACACTATGCGGCGAATGCAGTATGCAGTCGACGTCGACAGCGCTGCTCAGCCGCTCAGCCGCTCAGTGCGTGGGAGAGCGGCTGCGAGAGGAGAGAACCAGTGAGAGAGCACGAGTGCGAAATAATTGAAAGAAAGAATGAAAATAAAGCATAAATAGATTGAAAAGTAAAGCATGGCACCCAACAATAACAACAACAACAACAACAAGTAGAAGAGTGTGAGCAATTGCGAAACATCAAATACAATAGAGAGAGAGAGAGAGAGCAGCAAAAAAGCGCACATTGTTGCCTTTTTTGAGTTTTGTTTTTGTACTCACATTGCGCTAATAATAGCGGGAGCAACTACAATACAACAACAACTAGAAGTACTCAATTCGTATACACACACACTCACACTCACACACACACTCACATTGAAATACATATGTACATATATGCTGCCGTGATTTGTATAAATCTAATAAGAATATACTCTATATATGTACATTCGCTTGTGTGTGTTTGTGTTTGTGTGTGTCTGTGTGTGTAAGGGAATTTAAAATAAATGCAATCGCCGCTCTGCTTATACACAAATATATACATATATGTGTGTGCATGTGTGTATGTATGTGTTTTCTATGTACGTATTTACATATACAAACGTTTCGGGTCAATTGACTTTTAGTGTTGCGTGCACCCATACAAACACCACGACGACGGCCAAAGCAAAACCAAAAAAACAAAAAAAGCTCACAAAAAGTAGCAACGGCAACGGCAAAAGCAGTAAAAGCAGCAACTGAGGCAGCGGCAGTGTCAGCGTCAGCGTCAGGACTCTGCCTGCGTCGGCGTCGCACGCAACAATTCGCCTTAGCTAAAAGCAAGCCTAAGCTCAACGCGAAGTATGTATGTGTGTGTGTGTGTGTTTGTGTGTGTGCGCGCTGCTTTCGCGTCTTTTTCCTACTCAACGATACAGCCCAACCGCCCCTTCTACCCCCTCTGCCCACACACACATACACACATACATCACAGGCATTGGGTCGACGCTTCGTCACCGCACAGTGGTCTTAAAGCTCTGTTTTGCCTCTTTGAAAGTTTCGGAAATACATTAAAGTTGTATATATGTATCTATGTATGTACAACATACGCTCTAAATATTTATAATTAAATTATGCAGTACATTCATGCATATGTATAAAGGTGGTATATGCATCTGTATATATAATTCTATATACCAGGTACATATGTATGTATATGGTTAGTTTGGTTCTGTTTCGTTCCGAGAATATTCTGGGCAGTAAATAAAGAGCGAAATGCAACAAGCACATGCACACGCACACGCACACATTAATTTATACATCAATTTTTATCGCATACTACGTGCATATATGTACATATGTACATACAAGAAGTGTATATACAGTGAAAATACGCTTACTAAACTGCTTTTACAATACAATTCGTATTGGGGTACTTGAGTCTACATATACATTCGCTTAATCGGACACTTTCCTTCCCCAAGAGATAGTTTTCACATTCATACATTAATTTATACATTGTACATCAATATACATCTATACATACTACATGTGTTTTACGTATGTACGTTCATTCATACATTGCTTCTATCATATATTCACTGATTAATGCACAGTACATCAGTACATACGATGTATTTGCATTGATACAATTACTCATACATACCTTCACACATTCCTACATACATTTATCATCACAGAGTTTCTACTCTACTACTTTTTGAATATAAACAATTCATTCATTCATTCACTCATACATACATTCATTTTGTACATGCTACATCTGTACATAATGTACTCATGCATTCATCTTATACATTTGCTTTCATCTGCAGCATGACATCAGCATCCTTTTTCCATGCCGTTACAAATGCTACTCCGTTGTCCTTTTATGCTGTTGTTGCTGCTGCTGCTGCTGCTGTTGCAGTTGACGTTGCTTTTGGCCAAAAGCAAAATAAAACAACGTGGCCGGCAGTTTGGCATGTCATACAGACACACACACACACACACAGATATATACATACCTCATATTATGTACAATAGTATGTGTTGCTGTTGCTGTTGCTGTTGTATTATTTGCATGAACTGTTGCTGTTGTTGTTGCCAGCAACAGGACATTAGGCACGCACTCATAGCAACAACAACAACAACAACAACAAAAGCGTCGTCATAATGACCGACTAACTGACTGTGCTTATTTAGCTATGTATGTGTGTGTGTGTGTGGTAGTATGTGTGTGTATTCGTGCATGCGCCTCGACAGGCTGCCAAGCCAGCGGTCAGGGTTGACTTTTGCAGAAGGCTCCCAAACCAGAAATCTCCACCCTCACCCGCTCTCTCCCACTTTCTCTCTCTGTCTTTCCCCACTCTCTTTCTCTCTGTACACCAGCATTCGTAGTGTCATGCAAAGGCAATAGCAACAACACAGCTCAGTTGAGCTTGAGCTTGAGCCAAACAGCGTGCCAATACTTCGTTTTCTGCTACTTCTTCTTTTTATTTTTATTATTCTTATTGGGTTTCTTCTTACACCGAGAAGAAGTCTCTGTCTCTGCTTCTGTCTGTGTGTGTGTGTGTGTGTGTGGGAATCGATAAAGCATACTTATTTGGATTTTTGGTGCAACATGCTTTAAAATACATACACACATTGCCCCAGTATGTATGTATGTGTGTATGTACGCTCTCATTGAGCGTGTGTCTGCACATAACCTCACTTCGCCTTGGACACCATAAAAAGCTCTGCGCTCCTTTTCCACTGTACAGCGTATGTATGTGCGGGTGTGCGGGTGTGTGCAAGTTAGTTCAACTCGAGATTAGCTTCCGTTGGGTATACAAATCATCTCTCGGTTCGCTGCTCAAGTTATAAATATTAAATATTCAAAAGCGAGACTCTTTTGTACCCACCCACAACTGCCCTCCACACCCCGCCCCCGCCCCTCTACCAACAGCATTAAAAACAGTATTGCCAATTTCGCCTTTTTCACGTCGAAATCTGGCTTTTTTATTTTTGGAAAACCAGCGGGAATTCTGTCGAAGAGTCGCTTTTTATTAGTATGCATAAAATTTGACAAAATCTCCAACAGTGAGTGTCTCGTGCTCCACTTAAGTTATAGTTGGCTTATTTAGTACATATTTGAATGAATTAGTAGCCAAGTTTAGTGTATTTATTTATGCACATTTCTTTTCGAATAATATGAAAAGACTCTTAGAAAATATGCGTTTATTTCTAAAAGTAAATAAAAACTGTTTACATTTTCGTATTAAAGAATATGCAAAGGATAAAAAAACGCTAAATTCTGGCTTTAAATTTAAAAAGATGGAGAAAATACTTACGTTTTTTATTACAAATAATATAGAAAATGAATCACATTTTCCTAAGGCTTTTCAACATATTCCGTTTAAGTCTGCTGATTCTGATTCTGAATCTGATTAAAAAGAAGCTGGCAACACTGTTTATAAGCAAATACATGGACTCGTTCAGCACCCCACCTTAACCTCCCTGACACCCCTCCCCCGGACACCCCTCGAGTCTGTGGTGCTATTCCACAAGTATTCATCCATCAGGCTACCCTTGGGTAAGCAACATTTTGCTTTTGTTGCGTTGTCCTTTCGCTTTCGGTTTCGCGATGCTTTAAACAGCTGCTCAGCGACCCCTGCACTCCCACTCCCCACTCCCTACTCCACTGCCCTCTGTGGCAACATTGTGTATCTCGTTACAGTTACTTTACGCATGCCATACACTGCTGGCCATAAAAACCGCAACAGTGTAGAACAGTGTAGAAAAAGGAACCTTTTCAGCCAAAAACTTTAGCAGGAGTTCTGTTTTCTTTCCTTCTTCGCTTCGCTTCGCTTCGCTTCGCTTCGCTTCGCTTTCATTTTGTTTTGTTTTTGTTTTTCTTGTTTGCTGCTGTTGCACAAGTTTTATTTGCGTGTGTGCCACTTAACTATTTTTATAGCAACGCAAAAGTTAGCCAAAAGTATTTTTGTTAATGCTAAAAACTTTTGCTGCTTTATGCTTTGCTTTTCCCTCTCTCTGTGCTTTTTCTTTTGTGTTTATCGGGCGTCAAGTATCACACTCGCTCCCCTCCACCACGTTAGCCACTCGCTTTGTTCTGTGTGTGTGTGTGTGTGTGTGTGGCAAGTGCACTTACGGCTTACAGCAAATACTTAGCATAAACTTTAACTCGAATCTCTCATGATGCATAGTTTTTATGGCCAGAACTGTAATGAATGCAAAGCTGCACTGCGGGCGCTTTACATACTCTTTTCGTGCTTCTTCTTGCACTTCTTTTTAAACATAACTGTTACTATTTCAAGGCAAAACTGAACTACAAAAAGAAAAATATTTAACCTGCTTTCGATTGGCTTCAATTGTTTGTAATTTGATTGAAATGGTTAAAAATTATTATAACATTTATTTACATTTTCTCATCTTTCAAATGTGTTACATTTTTCAAAATTATATAAAATTATATTATATATATTTATATTTTTGTAATTTTGTAGCCATTCGACTCCACAGAAATAAGTTGTATTAAGTCCGTTTTTGCTTAGTTTTGCTTCGGGCTAAGCAGTTTATATAAAATACTTTCTTTTAGTATTGCTTCTTTATTTCACTTTCATATCGTTCGCTATAATTCTCTTTCTATTTGTGCCACAAAGCTAAAACAGTGTTGTTCACTGTGTGGAATATGTATGTACATAATCTCAGACTAATCTCTTTGAAGATTAATCTCTTTGAAATGCTTGGCAATACTGCAATCTCACCACAGTTGCTCAGTCGCCTTGTGAGGTGGGTGAGTGGTGTGGTGAGTTGTGTGGTGGTGGGGAGTGGGGAGTATGTGCGTGATGCTGCACTTTTTGTTATGCGTAACGAACATACAGATACATTTGTGTGTGTGTGTGTGTGTGTTTGTTGTGAGAACGCTTTACAGTTAATCCTTTAAAATATGAAGACTTTAACAGGATTTGCCACTTGTGTGTGTGTGTGTGCGCATATCAGCTGTTTTGGTGTCTGTTATATTTCAGCAATTTATGTATGTGTGTGTGTGTGTGTGTGTGTGTGCGTGTGTGTGTGTGTGTGTGTGTGTGCTTCAGCTTCAGCGTACACAAATTGTGTATGCTAATTGCCAAACGCGACAACAAAAACAGCAGCAACGCATAAAACTGTGAAACAGAAACCGAAATTAGGTCGCAATCCACATACACACACACACGCACACACACACACATACCCCACCTTCTGTTGGCTGCGCGCTGTCACAGTCACATTCCTCCTCCCCCACAGTGCCTGCAGCTCAACAGAATATACAATTGCCAAAAAAAATGTCACAGAGCGACAATTTTCATGCAATAAACTAAAGAAGAAAAAAGTAAAATTAAAATAATGACAAATGAAAATAAAAGAAAATAAATAGCGTACAAACACCACACACACATTCACACACACACACACACACACTGATGAAAAATCGCGTCAAAACGAAAAACTATTTGACTTATTGAAGCAGACAGTGGGCGGAGGACAGTGGGCAGCGCAGGGACAGCGCAGTCGCTACAGTCCAAGCTGTCACTCACAGAGGAAATTTGAAATTCATTTGAAATGTGTGTGTGAACAACTTATTGTTGTGTGTACATACATACATACATACATATATGTATGTACATACATGCATATATGTAGAATAATTATAATTTAATGGCAGTGTGTCGCGGTAACACTTTGTTTGCAGCCTTAACGGTAAGAACTGACGAAAAAAAAGTAATTTACGAACAGTATTCAGGAGTGGGAACAGTTCGAGGCGTGGGGGAAATGCCAAAATGTGTGTGTGTGTGTGTGTGCTCAACAAGAATTTCGCCTCAAATTTCGCCGAAACGTGTGAGTGTGTGTGTGTGTGTGTGTGTGTCTCTCATTGTCTGACTGACTGTATGTGGGTGGGTGGGTGTAGAGGGGCGTGTTTGAAAGGGTGTGCTATGACATGTGCATGTGAAACAATTTCGTTGTTATTGTTCCTCTTTTCCACTGTGCTCTGCTGTGATTTCATCAGCAACAACAGCATTAACATCATTAGCATTAGCATTAGCATTAACATCATCATTATTGTGTTACCAAAGACAGACCACACACACACACACACACACACGCCCTCGGACACACACGTTGCAATTATTATGTGCTGTTTTAAGACTATGCTTATGGCACTTTGAGGTTACAAAAATATGCTGTAAATTCTCTCTATATGGAAATTGAACATATCCATGGACGAATACGAATATACTATACTATATAATACTTTTATTAGGCTATATTTCAGTTTCATTTTGATTTTTAAAAGCAAATATCATTTTTATGTCGCTATAAGTAAAAGTCTGTTTCAAGCAGAAAGAAAGCTCAGCGAGAGGGTATCGATAACAATAACGATAACGATAACGCTAATTATAATCGGGTGTCGAATACTCGACTCGATTTGAATTACTTGCAGAGACTGCACATAGTATTTTAGCGCTATAAACTTCAATCAATGCCACTGTAACACATACAGTCTTATTATGTGTGCGTGTGTATGTCTATAAGTATATATGTATAATGCATGGCTCATGGTTAAGAGTGTAGTTTTTGTTGAAAGCTAGTAACAGTAGTAAGCAGCAGTTCAGAGGGGTCAGAGGTGAGGGCACAGTAGTTCGAGGTTCGAGGTTCGAGGTGTGGGTTGGCCCTAGTTAGACGGCGTCAAAGGATTGCCCGGAAAATTGGTTCGGCCGTAAAATGCGTTTGCGTGTGTAGCATTTCTTTGCTATTGTTGTTGCTATAGTTGTGGTTGTTGTTGTTGTTGCTTAGGCGCAACGCATTTCAAACTTAATTATTATAATTAATTGGCACAAAAAAGAGCGACAAAAAGAACAACAAAAGGCTGGCTGACAAAAGCACAACAAGAACAATAAGCAAGTATAAAGGAATAGAAATAAAAAAGGCAGCAAGCAAGCGAATATGCTTCGACACGCAACACGCGGCATGCCGCACAGTGGAGTAAAAGTCAATAGAAAATATGTAGAAACAGAGCAGGCGAAGTCTTGTTAAAGAGCGTAGCGAAATAGTGACACCATGGAAAGTTTAGCCAAAAAACAGCTGAACAATTGTGATAAGTAGAAGCGGAAATTGAGAGCGAGTCTTAGCCAAACTTGCAAGTCTTATTCTTATTTATTCTCTTAATATTAGAACAAGTGTGCGAAATGCGAGTAAATATACATATATTACTTGTGTAGAAGAAAGTATAAAGATAACATAGGAGGTAACATTGACTATCGATAGTTCGGCATAATTGTAATCGATGATTCGCCAGCTGTAATAGAGTGTGGCCAGATCAACAAGAAAGGGGAAAAAAGAATAAACGAGGAGATATGTGTAGAAGAAAGTATAAAGATAACATAGGAGGTAACATTGACTATCGATAGTTCAGCATAATTGTAATCGATGATTCGCCAGCTGTAATAGAGTGTGGCCAGATCAACAAGAAAGGGGAAAAAGGAATAAACGAGGAGATATTTCAATTAACTACGGCTACACTTGGTGCCACAGTGCAGCACCTGCCACAAACGACGCGCCCTAAGGTAATGCCAAAGCCAAAAAGCGAAAAGTCAAAAGAGCAGCAATAGCAAAAGGAGGAGGAGAAGGAGGCGAAGACGAAGGAAAGGTAGTAGAACCAGAAGCCAAAACAAAGCCTCAACTTGCGAGAGCCTTGAATAATTTGCAATTTAAAACCAGCTGCTATGCGTGTGTGTGTGTGTGTGTGTGTGTGTGTGTGTGTAAAAGTCAAAACCGTTTGAGCCAACAAATAAAAGAGCAAAGAGACGAAAGCAAGAGACCGACTAAAAAACAAAATTCTTTGATAACAAAAGCAACAGTTTCAATGCGAATCTAACAATGGCAACCAAATAGATAACAACAACAACAACAACAATAGCAACAGCTACAACAAAACAATTAAATAGAAATTGAAATGTATATAGAAACAGCAACAACAATTGCCAAGATATCATTTACATTATACGTATATGTATACTCTACTAGATTATGTAAATGCAGCCAATTACTCTAGCATAAATGTACACTCAGAAAAGCACACTCGATGATGTCATTTCATGCATTACACTGATAATAACCAAAAAAATCTACGTAATAACAAATGTTATTAAATTAAACAAATTTTATATTATTAAATTTCTATATGAGTCATCTTTAGTTTTAATACAATCCAAATTCAGTTTAAAAACTAAACTAACTAATTAATTAAGTCATTTACTTGCATATTTTAATAAAATTTTAAATGTGTAGGAAAGGTATACGGTAAATGCTATTGTGTAGTACTGTTTCTTAATTTTTTCCTTTTTTTATATTATTATTATTTATTTTATTATTTTAGTCTACTATACGACTATATTTTATTTTACTACTATTATCTTTTATTATTGTATACTATTACACTTAATTTTATTTTGCATTCTATTTTTAACAGATTTTTTCTATTATTATTGATTTTTATTATTTTTTTATTATAATTTTTTGCTGTTTAATTTTTAACAATATTCATCGCCCATCTCCCGTCTTATGGCAGTTCTCTGTGTGCTTTTGCGGGTATTCAATGTAAATGTGTTAAAACATGCTTATGCAAGTGGAAGTAGTTATGAATACACTTGAAAAATGCTTGTTGACTCGCTTGGTTCAATGGCAGACACGCTGGTAGAAAGGGCCTTACCGTGGAGGAGGAGGAGGAGGAGCCCTGCACAGTGGTGTCTGCATTGTGTGTTCTTAACATACCCTGCAATCGATGGCTGAAAAGAGGGTTTTAGTTTGTGAAAAATCAAATTATTGTAGACTTATAACTATCGATCTTTCGTAGTATAGTACACATACTACCTCTGGCAGCCTTATAAGTAGAATAAATTATGATTAACTATGTTCATAGTCTCATAATTTGCAGGGTATGGCTGCAGAAGAGAGCCCTCGACTGTAACCCTCTCGACAGTGTTTTTTTTGTTCAAAATGCTAACAAGTGTGACTGCTCTTGTTATTGTTGTTTGCATTATTGTGAACAGACACCACCCACAGGCACACACACTCGCACACTCGCACACACACCCCTTTACACACATGCTTAAACAACTGTTGCTGCTGCTTGTGCTTGTGGTTGTGTCTTTTGTTCTTTGCCATTGGCATTCGACTTGGGCACAATTTTAATTAGTTTGCCACATTTCGCAAATAGTTAAACAACAACAGAAACAGCAACAGCAACAGCAACAACAAATATAATTTTGCACTTTAATTAGTCTCCGTTCCTCTGGCTGCTGTTTGTCATCTCTGCGTCTGTCTGTCTGTCTGTCGCTGTCTGTAAATATTTAAACTGTATTTTGTGTTCTTTACATTTACCTTTATCCGTATCTTTATCTTCTCTTTGTTTTATTATCATTGTTTTTCCTGCTGCTTTTAATTTATTTTTACACTCGGCTTTTACGCCAATTGCATCTCTTCCTTAGTGATGCGTACGTGCCGTGAGGGACAGCTCTAGTCGTGAGTGCTCAACAACAATCGTATATTCCGGGACCAAACACTCAAAAAGTTGAAAAACCTAGAAAAAATTGAAACTAGATTGTAGTTTGTATTATATGCAATTAAAATTATATATACTATACTATACTATACTTACCTCTGCAGAATGAACAGTCTCTTAATGACTTTGAGTAGCTTAACAAAAGCCCTTTTGAAACCATATATTAGTACTACATAGTAAGAAGAATTAGTAGACCCGGCTCTTATCAAGAGTGCTCGACTATTAAGCGTTCTTGCCCGTACACCCTTTACTTTTAATCTACGTGTTTTTTCTCTCCAAATACTCATCTGCTAATTCTTTAGTTAAATATTTGCTAAATCTATAGTACACATACCAAAAGTATAGTTTGTATAGAAGTCTCCGAAACAAATATGCATCGGAATTTGTTGCTTACTTTTAATACTAATATTTTCCAGCTAGAATGGCTTTTGCAATTTGAAAAGATGAATTTCAACTTGCTAAGAACTGAGAGGCTGACTTTCTCAAACGAACTTATTTAAATATTTATGAACAAAAAATTACTTACAACTTTGAGTTGTGAACTGATGAGTCACTCTGCTTACTTAGTAGATGTTGAACACTGTGCTAGTCGTGAGTGCTCTACGGCAATACAACTAAACTGAACTGAAGGCGTGTGGTAATGCGAGTATTTCATATTTGGCTCATCTCAATTCTGCTTTATAAAATGAAAATGCAGTGAAAGCATTTATTATTATTTGCTTATTAAATTTGTATATATGTATGTATATACATATATATAGTTTTTTTTTTGTTTGAATATTTGTATGTATTTTTCATTTGCTTTACAGACGAAATTTAATGACTTGGAAATTGAACAAAATAAATTTAAGAAAACCGTCGTGAACTATGTATGAATTGGCATTGTTTGAGAATTGCACGAAGAAAAGCTGTCTATTAGGTGTGTAGGTGTGTATGTGTGTGGCCGTCTGTAAACCCCAAGCAATTTTTAAGTTTAATAGGAAAATGAAATTTTAACGATTTCAATGTGTGTGTCCATTCTTAAGCTTTGCTATTGGAGCATTACAAAATGATATCTGGCGTAATGAAATGTTGTTATTCCAATTTTTCAGTTTATTATGTAAACCTTTTCTATTGTTGTAGTGTAACTCAATTCTGGAAGGTGCTTACTGCCCTTATTATAGAGTTCATTGAAGATTTATTGCGTTTCTCGTTAAATTCCGTTTAAATTTTATCTCTCAGTTCCACAAACTCATCATACCCCATCATAGTAAGCCAGTTGGTATTGTATCTACTTCACGTCGAAAGCCTAGGCTATGCATCAACAAATGCAGTAGACATAAATTAATACTGAATGACATTCGATTATCGACAGAAAATAAAAAACGCATTTCATTAAATGTTGCAACCGGTTCTCTAGTCAGGTCAAACGTACAGAATGAATCGAGTGTAGACTTATAGCAATGACTGTATCTGTATATAGTAACATATTTCTCTCTATAACAATATCTGCAGCCATCTCATTAAAAGAAAAATTAAAATTGAGGTTAATAACCATGGATAAGCAGGAGAGAAATGCAAATCGCATAGCTGTCAATGCATTTTCCATTTTCCGTTCCATTTGACATTTGCGTATTCCCATTTCCAGTCAAGCAAATGGTGCAGCACAACAACAATAATAATATAAATAAAAATAAAAATAAAACACTTTTTTTATGTCTCTCCTTTGGCGAAAGAGTGTGCCGTATTATAGTTTTTCCGGCCGTAAATTGTGCAAATAAAGTGTATAATAATAATCAAGAATCGACTTTAATGCCAGTGTTTAACGTGTGAGAACCTGCCAAATGTTGAATTACGACTTGAAGTTGACTGCGCCAGAGGAAATTAAAGTGGAAATTGAGTTTTGAGTATTTTCATTTGAATTTTGAAATACTTAAAGTCGAGCTAAAAGTCTTACGTAATAGAATGGTAACAAGCAGTGCTTTCGATGAACTTGTAACCATGAATTCAGGGATGAATGACAGGTAGCAAAGCATAGAGGTGAGGCCAAGAGACCCTCCAACTCTCCTATAAAGCAGAGTAATCGTTTCTTCTTGGAATTTTATGTATCTGCCAGGTTTAAAATCTACTCCATATTATGACTTATTTAGATATTAATTTGTACAGCTTACTCCACAAAAATTCTGTATAAGCTTAGCATAGACTGTACAAGGAGTAGTATGAAATGTTGTAAATCGGTTGCAATTATATATAACAAAGGAGATAGTTACTTGGAGTTAGTCAAAGCTGCATATAGTTAGTCAACCATATGAATAATAATAATAATAATAATTATATATATTTTTACATAATTATTTCAGTTTCGATTCAGATAGAACTCAAATCAGTTTACCTATATATAATATTGTGCCATATCCAAGTTCAATTTATCTGGTGACATAGTTAGTTAACACTGTACTCGTACAGTCAGCATTCACTTCCACATATACACACACATCCGCACACACACACACTGCCACACCCCTTGCCAATTGGCTCAATTTCATGTGAAACGTGTACGGGTCACGTTCTGCTCTTGTTGTTGTTGTTGATGTTGGCAGGCAACTCGACTCGACTCGACTCGACTCCCACTCGACCCACACCCCTACGGCACATACCACTCCTCGACCTATTGCTGACCCCCGACACTGGGGGCGACTCTACGGGCCGTTATATCCACATGAGATTTAATAACAAGTGCTGATGTAATTACTCCAACATGAGACCTACATATAAGTTAGTATAAAAACTGCTCGCTGGGGGGTATAATCTAATACAATCGGCTGAACTACAGTCACTATTCCCCTAATATCCATGCCCCATAATGGCAATACTACCAATTGCCATACACCCTGCACCCTCCTCTACTATATACACTCTGCTGTCAGTCAAGTTCAGTGTGATTCAGTTCGATTGCAAAATATGTATGTATGTACATACATATCGGCAATGCATGACGATTAATATCGTATGCATAATTGATTTTTAATTACCAGACACATGTACACACGTACACACACACTCGCACACACAGGTATTTGAATTGAAAAAAGTGGAAAAACTCACACATTGCAGAAATAAACAAAGAGAATTAAAACAGAACTATCTATTGTACATAAAATACCCTACGAAGTGCAGTATAGAGCATGACTGATGTAAAATTACAGAATAAATATGCTAAATGAAGTTCAATTATATTATACAATATAAATAGAATATGTTGAAATATACACCGCCCCAACATAAGAATAAACTCATTTCAAAATGAGTTTGAATCAGTTCTGACATAATTTTAGATTGAGAAGAAATAAGTTGAAAAAAAATACAAAAATTGAATTCTTTAAAAAAGTTCAAAAGGGTCTATTAAGTTTGGCGTGGCAGACCCCGCAAAGTACATATGTATATTCTTGATCAGCACGACAAGCTGAGTCGATAATAGTCAGGTCCGTCTGTCTGCCTCTAGGTTGGCTATATCTATGTCCAACACACATGAGGTTTATTCAAATATGGCATACCCACAACTCTGGTAGATTCAGCTGCGATAGACGTAGGGATTTTTGTATATATGTACGTATTTACATACTACACATTGTGTATATATGGTACAAATTTAATAACACAATAAAGTATATAGGAATTAATAGAAAAAAAAAGCAAAAATTTTCACGCTTTGTTTTTTTGTGATTTTTTTTTCGTCCATTAAACCAACAGTCGCAGCCCCCCCTCCCCCCTCTAGGTCTGCTCTGGTTGTGTGTCCGTGTCCGTGTCTGTGTGCCGTAGCCTATGCCCCAGTGCCTGCCCCCCGTCCCTGCTCTAGAGGGGACCAACAACAAGTGCAAGGTGTATACACGGGGTTAGCATGTGCCGTTTGGGCTGCGATCGTGTAAACGCAAAAATATGCGCCAAGCAGCAATAAAAACTTAACAATGAACAAACAAATGGAATATATGGATGGATATTAGCTTCGTGTAGGCAAGGCACTGTTACTCTTGTTGTTGTTGTTTTCGCTTATTTAATAATTCAAATATTAGCACACACGCACACACGCACACACACCAAAACTGACAGTGCGCCATATAAATTTGGATACGCACGTTGGTTCGCTTTCGTTTCGTTTCGTTTTGGTTTCATTTTTGTTTTTGTTGTGTCTCTCGTGTTGTCAAATTTATGTCGAAAACAGAAACAGGCGGAAATAAAAAAGAACTGCTTGCTTTTTTGCATGCGATTTACAGGGTAGGGTAGTGGGAGGGGCAGGGGAAGGAAGAAACGGTGGGCAAGCAGTTGCAAGCAGTTGCAAGCAGTGCGTGTGTGTGTGTAAATGTAATTTACATTGTTTTCTCATTTTATTAATTAGCATTAATTCACATTAATTAGAAATGTGCATTTTTTATTATAATGTGTTTGCCACTTGCCATAAATCAATAACTGTTGCTCCACTGCAGGCGGTGCGTGTCTTGGCTAGGTCAGCTGTATTCAGTTGTAGGGTTAGCTGGGGGTAGGGGGTTTGAGGTGAAATTATTACGAAAACATTTTGACATAAATTATTAGATTTTTATTTCGTTGTTTTTGTTGTTGCTTGAACCAGTTTGTGCACGGACTTGAATTGGTTTTTGGAACCTAGCTAGAACCGGTTACGGCGACATACACACATACATAGATAAACATATATTCATACATATGTATATATTCATTATCATGTCAAACCAAAAATTGTATAAGATGTGACAAACTGATTAGGCACATACAACAACAAAAATATTAATATACATATGTATGTATGTATGCTGAAGCACAAGTTTGTATCTTTATAATTGTGGCTGTGGAGGTTTTTCGCTGTTTCGCTGTTTGTGGAGAAGGGCGGTTTGTCGCTATAAAATAATGTGGCGGGGAAATTGAAATTGAAATTGAAATTCAGCTATAAATGTTTAATGCCATAATTTGATACTGCATGCGGCAAGCAGTGCGCATTCGATACGACCGCTGCGTGCAAGCAGTTGAGCTTTACCGGCTTCCACTCATTTACATGTATTATGCATGCACATTGGCATGTGTGTGTGTGTGTGTGTGTTGATGAAGTTGCAGGTTGCATGTAAACTTGCGACAGTTTTTCAGTTGATACTCGATAAATGTACATGCATAAGTATGTATGTCATATGTATGTATGTGTGCTGTTGCCAGTGATTCGATTATTAACTGGCCCACATACATATGTATATGTTCGTGTATATATGTACGTATGCAAACCATTAAATTTTAAATTGCCGCGCGACGAAACCGCAACAAGGCAACAATAAGCAAAGCGACCCAGTTGTATACATGCATACATTTATGGCACATATGTATGTATATACATATGTACATACATATATCATGCAAGTGGGTGGCTTTTGTTTCTACTAAATGTATGTACACATGTATGTATGCAGACCTGACCACAGCACCTGCAGCTACATTCATATATACATATGTACATTTGCCAATAAGCACATTTATACATTTTTATGGCAAAGCTTTAAAGTTTATGTTATGTTATTCCAACTGCGATATGAGATGCAATCCAGCTGACTTGTAATTTCTAATTGGACATTTTTTTAGTTTTTTGTTTAACTTTTGCACTGCTTGTACGCCAGACAGACAGACAGACAAGCAGTGCCTGTGGGGGGGGGGTGGGTGTGTGGTGAGTATTACAGCCGAATGACTACGTCATTTCGCCGGTCAGGCGCTGTCTATGCATGTGTGTGTGTGTGTGTTTGTGTGTATAACTATCTGCAGTGATTGGGGCGTTTGGCTGCCGTATTATTTATTCAGACAACGTTGATGATTATTTTTGTTTCTTCGCAATCTGCAGATATTAAAATTTGTGCACTGTGGACAGACACACACACACACACACACACTGAAATTCATACACTCATATGTGTTTTGCTTAAATATTTATAATGGTTTTGTGAATTTAATCAAATGAAGTCAACAGCAAGAAAAACATCAACATGCCTCTGCCATACACTACGAAAAAATTCGGAAAGCTACAGTCGGATTCAACCGACACTAGGAGACCTTGTACTTTCCTTTGTGCACACACACACGCTAACAAACACTCACACACTGCACAGATATCGTAAAGTCAGATGCAACCACGCATACACACTTAAGTACATAATATGTACATATGCTCCCCCTTGCCTAGTACGGAAACTTTAACCTAAACATGGCTGTATCGACTCAGCTCGTCGTCATGATCAAGAATATATATACAGGGTCTAAAAACAACCATATGGGCAGGCAGCCATCAAATGGTACTATAATTAACTGTTTATGGCTCAAAATTGAGCAATAACTGTTACCAATTTAATGTTAATTGAGTTTATGGCAGCGCACACTCATATTAAGTAGACTGATGGCAAATTTATAGCAACTGCAGCAGTGGCACACACACGCCAGGCTTAGAACTTAGCAGAAACACCCAGACTTGAAACTCAGCCTAGACACAAGCTTATATCTCAGCAATAATACCACCAGCTTAAGCAAAGACACGCTCAGATTTCGAATATACCTGAGACAGTAGAAAATCAAAGCGGTTATACAAAACACATATCGGTTTTAGCCTAGACATAGTACCAATATAGGAGTATACCCATACCTATCTTAGCCAAGACACATGTGATATGTTGAACTTAGCTTAGCTTCGCACCTGTGGTTCTACAGTTTGTATAAAAAAATGATGGTCACACTGCAGCCATGTATGTATGTGTGTATGTGTGTATGGTATGGCACTGCAGTCATGGTAATGTAAATGCGGGATTGCAATCAAATCAATAAAGCGAATGAATAATAATAATTGTCGATCGCTGTGATCCATACCATGCGTGTCACTTGCTTGTTTATATTAGATGTTTGTATGGGTGTGTGTGTGTGTGTGTGTGTATGCATGCATATTTATTTATAACTAACTAATGAGCATGTTTTCTCTGCTATTTGTGGCTAATTGCAGGTCATCGACTGTTAAGTGCCACGTCAAGAGCCATAACCGTTAACCGTTAACCGTTAGCTGTTAATCGTTAGCCGTTAGCTGTTAATCGTCAACCGTTAACCGTTAACAGTTGGAGCAAGCGTTCTGCGTGACGTCGGACTGAGCAGCAACTGAGAGAGCAGGCAGAGGCAGAGGCGGGGCAGGCAGCGCGTGTCGCCGTGTCGGGTGTCGGCGTGTCTGTCGAGAGCGTCTGTCGCAGTGACTTGCTCCTCCCACAATCGAAAGTCTGTCGAGTCTGGCAAAATGTCTTCGCCACTAGCGCAAAACAACAACAACAACAGTAGCGGCGGCAGTGCAACTTCAACTTCAACGGCAGCAGCGCAGTCGCAGTCAAATCAAAAGTCAAGCAGTGCAAACCATACACACGACAAGGCAGCAGCAGCAGCCACAACGACGGGGACATCATCGGGTTCTGGTTCTGGTTCGGGTACAGGTACAGGTACAGGTACAGGTACAGGCAGCGGTGCAGCAACTACTGGCGGCGGCGGTGGTGGTGGCACGCCCGCTGCCCCACAGAGCCCCACAAAACGTAGCACAATATCCACAAAGGAGCGGGTCATCGACAGCGTGCCCTTTCCACCCAGCCGCAAACTGACCTGCTCGGATGTGTTCGATGCACGTACCGGGAAGCCCCACCACGATGTACTTAAGCAGCACTTTATACTGGAGGGACGGATCGAGGAGAGCGCCGCCCTCCGCATCATCCAGGAGGGGGCAACGCTGCTGCGCCAGGAGAAGACCATGATCGATATCGAGGCGCCGGTGACTGTCTGCGGCGACATCCATGGCCAGTTCTATGATCTTATGAAGCTATTCGAAATTGGCGGATCGCCGGCAACGACAAAGTATCTGTTCCTCGGCGACTATGTGGACCGGGGCTACTTCAGCATTGAGTGCGTACTGTATCTGTGGTCGTTGAAAATCACGTATCCGCAGACGCTGTTCCTGCTGCGCGGCAACCACGAGTGCCGGCACTTGACAGAGTACTTCACCTTCAAGCAGGAGTGCAAGATCAAGTACTCGGAACGGGTGTATGATGCGTGCATGGACGCGTTCGACTGCCTGCCGTTGGCGGCATTGATGAACCAGCAGTTCCTCTGCGTGCACGGCGGTCTGTCGCCGGAGATACACGAGCTGGAGGACATCAGGCGGTTGGATCGGTTCAAGGAGCCGCCCGCCTTCGGCCCCATGTGCGACCTGCTGTGGTCCGATCCGCTCGAGGACTTTGGCAACGAGAAGAACTCGGACTTCTACACGCACAACTCGGTGCGCGGCTGTTCGTATTTCTACAGCTACGCCGCCTGCTGCGACTTCCTGCAGAACAACAATCTGTTGTCGATCATACGGGCGCACGAGGCGCAGGACGCCGGCTACCGCATGTACCGCAAGAGCCAGACCACCGGTTTCCCCTCGCTGATCACCATTTTCTCGGCGCCCAACTATCTCGACGTATACAACAACAAGGCGGCTGTGCTCAAGTACGAGAACAACGTGATGAACATCCGGCAGTTCAATTGCTCGCCGCATCCCTACTGGCTTCCCAACTTCATGGACGTGTTCACCTGGTCGCTGCCCTTCGTCGGCGAGAAGGTCACAGAGATGCTGGTGAACGTGCTGAACATCTGCTCCGATGACGAGCTCATGACCGAGGAGAGCGAGGAGCCGCTGTCCGATGATGAGGCGGCGCTCCGCAAGGAGGTCATCAGGAACAAGATACGCGCCATTGGCAAAATGGCACGCGTCTTCTCCGTGCTGCGCGAGGAGTCCGAGTCGGTGCTGCAGCTGAAGGGGCTGACGCCAACGGGCGCCCTACCCCTCGGCGCCCTATCCGGCGGCAAGCAGTCCCTCAAGAATGCAATGCAGGGCTTCTCGCCCAACCACAAGATTACCTCGTTCGCGGAGGCCAAGGGATTGGATGCGGTCAACGAGCGGATGCCGCCACGACGCGATGCCACACCATCACCGGCGGAGGAGGGACAGAAATCACTGTCGGCGGCGGCAGCAGCAGCGGCCAATGCAAATGCGAATTCAATCAATGGATAATTCTAAGTCAAGTCAAAAACAAAAACTAAAAACTAATAAATAAACAGAAATAAATGCAAATAGAATCAAGTCAAGTTAAAAGGCAGAGAGTGCAGTGCAGCAAGCAGTGCAGCAAGCAGTGCGCGTGAAAGCTGTTTTATTAGTCGACATTTAAGAGTGCGTGCGAGTCGATTCGAGTCGAGTCGAGACGGGAGGGAGAATGCAAATCAAATAAAATAATAAATAGATTTAGTTTCAAGCAGCGGCAAACAGAGCGCCAGCGACACACTTTTACACACAGAGTCAGGAAGAAGAGGAAGCAGCAGGCATTAACATATTGGTATCGAACGAATTCAAAAGGAAATTGATAAAATACACACACACAGACGCACATACAAGAAAATGCAATTAATATGCAGTTACATATATACGGGTATATATGTATATATATAAATACATATATGTATATATCTATATACATATATATGTATATCATCAAAATTTTCAGCAACGTTATATCAAAAACGAAAATGAATAAAAAACATAGAGAAAAACAAATGCATGAGTAAGGAGGATGGAGGAAGAAGGAAGAAACGTAAAGCTGGCGTTGACGTCGTTATTAGGTAAATTGAATTAATTGCAAGTGAATGCGAATGCGAATCCCCAAAAGGAATATAACATAATTTTTAATAATATTAAATTTGAATTGAATAACAAAACGAATATAGAAAAGAGCACAATGCTTGCTCGTCTCTGTATCTAAACTAAACCAAAAGAAAAGCAAACCTAAACAAATTTTTACTACTATAATACTTTTGTTGTGTGGCGCCTGGGGCGACTTGCAGCAGTTGGGAACTAACTACATAAGAAGAGGAAGCGGAAGAAGAACCGTTGGAGACACCAATAAGATGCTAATGCTAAACTAACTACTTCCTACTACAACAACAACAACAACAACAACAGCAATATTTTACTACAATCTTTTAATACGAAAACTGTAAACTAAACAAGAACTAACAACTAGAAGAAGAAGAAGCAAAGCAGACAACAAGCTGAAAGCGACTGAAACTCTCTCTCTCTCTCCCCCTATGTGTATAACTAACTCTTATGGACTATTTACATTGTCATTCGCGTCATCCAACATCATCCACAATGACATTCACATTCACGTCCAATGTGTCAACCGAGCGAAATCAAAGATGTATGTGTTTTTTTCTTATTATTTGTTTTTGTTATTGTTAGACCCTGTACTTTTAAAAAGTACAAAAGGGTCCATTAAGTTTGTGCAAATGACATTTGTGGGTAACAGGTAGAAGGAGGCGTGGCAGACCCCATAAAGTATATATATTCTTGATTAAGACGGCGAGCTGAGTCGATCTAGCCACGTCCGTCTGTCCGTTCGTCTGTATGAACACCGAGATCTCGGAAACTATGAGAGCCAGAGACGTAATTTTTTTGGTTCATGTATTACATAGGCAGGCCAAGTTTATGTTTTTGATTTGATATCTCAACCCCCTCCCCCTCAAATTCGAAAAAAATATTCTCAGCATGTACAGTTTTAGAGTCGCTTTCTTCTTTGGATGAAAAGCTTTAAACGCTTTGAATTTTTGGTGCGATTTGCAGCCCATTCGGATACTAAACACCGGAGATATTGGACAATCAATTTTCTGTACTAGGCATTTGGCTAGGGGAGGCGGAAGCCACAGTGTACGCCACTAGGCATATGCGTGATTTTTTATTTTGGGTATGAATGTATGTATGAGTATTGATTATTATTTCTATTGTATTTGTATGTACATACATATAAGTGTATGTGTATGTGAGTATCGACGCCCAAGGCAAATCAAAGTACAGGGTCTCCTACTGTCGGTTGCGTCCGACTGTAGTTTTCCGAACATTTTTTTATTTAATTTTTGAAATAAATGAAAATATAGTGAAAATTTCAATAAACTTAATATATAAAATAAAATTTACATATTTAATATATATAAAATTATAAATTTATTTTTAAAAATTTTAGTTTTGTATATATTGTAATGTATTTTTTTAATTTAAGTTTTTCAATTTACAATATATATATTACTATATAGTTAACAATTAAATGTGTGTTTGGCAATTAAATTTAAGAAAAAATACCATCGGTACTCGCGATTACTTGATTGGATTGAGTGTTTTGCTGTTGACAAACTTATCGATAAATACTAAAATCCACATCCATTTTGGATGACATCGAACTAATGCTGGATGACGTGAAGTGCAAATGTTCTATGACACTCTGACTGCCTCTCACTCTCTTAGCCTCTCTCCTACTCTCTCTCTCTCTCTGTCTGTCTGTCTGTCACACACTCTCTATCACACACATTGAGCATGTTGCATATAACTGTAAGTTGTTGCACAACATGAGTCGTCGCCATTGTCGCCTCACACTCTCTCATCTGGTGATTGTGTATGTGGTCTTTATATACGTGCCATCTTTGTCGTAGTCATTAGCTGAATATATATATATATATATATATAATACGTACGTAAATAGTACATATATACATATAAAAGGATTATATTCATATAAAAGGATCATATGATTATTAAAAAACAACAAGCAATGCAGCAAGCAGGCGCACAGCCCACCACACACACACGCTAAGCTCACGCACCAACTCGGTCTCACACTGTACTCAAGCAAGCAGTGCGGCCAAGCAGTCGAATCTCAATTGTAGCGCATTGCGCCTGTTAGGTATGCAATAAAAACTAATTTCATATTTATGCCTGGCACACACACATTTAGCGCCTGCCGAGTGTTACTTCGTTTTATCCTTAATCGAATTTTAGTTATTTGTTAAACTATAACAAAATAAAAATGAAATGAAAATGAAAATAAGATTATTGCTATAAGTCTAACTGAATATGTGAAAGAAAGAAAGTGTGAATTGGGTTATGTTTGTTTTGACTTTTTTTTTAGCTGTTACTAGTTCTTATACTATATAATTAAGTGAATATATATACATATATATATATATGACACTCTTTTTCTTTAACAACTCTGTTTATATATACATACAGATATTTATTGTAAACAATTGTAATATTTATGAATTAAATTGTTGTTTCTACTCTATGATGCCTATGTTTTTAGTACAGCCTAAGTGAATACGATAACGATAAATCGATGCGAAGAGATCGATAAATATCTTAAAAATAAAAATGAAATATATTATTATTAATGCAACTAAACAAAAGAACAACAACCACAAGAAACTAAGTAACTTTATCGTTTAAGTTTATAATTATATAAAAAAACATACATATGCATATACATATATATATATATGTATATATATATTACATATAAAGTTGAAACTGTTGTCGCATGAACAGTGAGTAGTCGATGGGAAAACGGTCAGTAAATTTAATGAATGCGAAAACAAAAATCAATTGACAAGAAATGTAATACAAAATGCAAACATATAGCAATTTGAAGTACTTTATAAACAAATATACATTACATGCAGCTCTAAGAATAATATATATACATATATACACACGTGTATGTATATACATATACACATACCAGATACATTTCAACTGTGACCCCACTGTACAACAAATGGAAGCAGTAGCCCAAGCAGTCAATGCAAGCGTACCAGAGCGGAATAGAGCCAAAGTAGCTAAACTCATAACAACAACAACAGCAGCAGGCAAGCAGTTTACGCAGACGCCTTGTGCTTCTGCTTGAGACTGTATCCATGCGCATACACTATAGAAAATAGTATACAAACAATTTGATTATGCCTCCACACGCACACACACACTAACATACACTTGGCATGTGTATATGTATATATATAACCCAACCATACGCAGTTTTAAACGTTTCGATACACTCATTTGCCCCCAAATAGTCAAGCAGAGGAAGAAGCCGCAACAGCAGCAGAACAAGAAGAAGAGTAGTGGAAGACAACAAGAACAATTTAAAGCAACCAAAGCAAACAATTTACAAAAGTTAATTGCATTTCAATTCCAAAAATAAAGTAATAATAATAATCATAATTAAAACATTTAAACTTAACACAATTGCAAAAGAAAAGCGAGAAATTACTGTTATTGTTTCAAACAAGTAAATACATATATACATATATGTTTACACACACAGCTAGATACACACTATTGAAATGAATTTAAACATACACACTCACACACACACATACACATTTTTCTGCTCCCTCTCCTGCCCCTCTTTCCAGCTCCTTTTCCATCTACTACCACATGCAATTTAGTGCGCTCTGCTAAAGAATAAAATTTAACAATGTTTAATAAGAAGCTAACATAAACTAAGCAAACAAAATATACATATATATACAGATTATATCTATATATATACATATATACATACAGATGTATGTGTATATATACATATATATACATATAAATAAGTATATATGAAAGAAACCAATACTTTTATACTATATACACAAAAGAAAAACTAAAAAAAAAAAAACAAAACGAAAGCGAAAACTATATTGAAAACGTTTCTGAACTTTTTTCCAAGGCTCACACTAAAAAGAACAAAAAAAAAGCAAAAAAAAAAAAACGCTCTTCTCCTCGTCTCTTCTTTCAATGCATTCAAAACGCTGCATACACACCACTTAACGGTAACTTTTTAACGGTACATTTTCTACTCCAACACACAATAAGAATAAATTTACCCAACAACTAATTAACATTTAACAAATGAAACCGAAAAACAAAAACAAAATTGTTTAAAAAAATGTAAAAAAAAGAAGAAAAACAAAAAAAAGGAAATATTCAATAAATTTATATAGAAAATTAATTTAAATTTTGAAATTCTATTTGATTCTCTTGTGCCTACATATTTTGGTTTTTCAAAAGAAGCGAAGAAAAGTGCAATAGCAATATATAATTTTATTTTATTTTATTTTATGATTATTCAAATTATATATGTATATACAATTTCCGTTGCGAAAAGTTTTATACATACATTTGTTGCCCTTGTTTGTAAATTAGCATAATTATATACATACATACTATGTACAATCACATTGTTTTAAGCCAATTACATAATTTGTCTATTTAAACATAATTTTGTTAATGTTATCTTCTGTTTTTTTCGCCTCAGTTTGAAACTGAAAATAAAATTTTCATTTTGTTTTCTTCTTGAATGAAAACTGTTTAGCTTTTGCATCTCTCTCTGTGTGCGTGTGTGTGTGTGTGAGTTACTTAACTCTAATTGAATTTTCCAGCATTATTTTCGCTTCTTCGTTTCGTTCATTTTCTATCGGCGGGGTCTATTGATTGCAAGAGAGTAAAGTATGGAACCGAAGGAATCCCCTTTTTATAAGTATAATATATTTGTAATGTTTGTATGTTTTACCTAATTTTTTTATACATGTATTTTTCAACATCTACTTCCTGCCCTCGAATGCTTTAAAACTTTACACAAGAAAAAGAATAAGAAATAAAAGAAAAGGAAAAAAAACCAAAAACAAAACAAGAAAAACTTAAACTTAAATATATTATGAAAAGAATTAAAACTTTACCTTTTGGATAAATCAATTTAAATGCATATTTTATATATATTTAAAAACATTTATTTATATGCATATATATATACATATATACATAAAAATAAATTATATAAGTTGAATGAAACTTTGTCAAAGTCGAAGCAAAAAGTTTATATACTTATATTTAAACAAAAAAATCAACAACAACAACAACAAAACATAATATTAAAGCAAACATTAAAGCAAATTAATATTTAAACAAATTATAAACAAACCAAAAACCAAATGAAAATAACAATATAAAAACACACAAAAACGAAAAAAAAACAACACAACTAGATAAATCTCTTAAAATTTTCAATTTTATTATTAAAAAAAAAAAAGAAAACTAAAAGTAAATAAATTAACAAATTTAACAGTGAAAGCATTATTATATTATAAATTTATAAATGTATTGCAAAGGCAGCTGGCTGGCAAAACGAGTGCAAAAGGCAAATTGCAAAATGTAAATTTGCCAAAAGTAAGAAATATTAACAGAAAAAACCCAAACATGATTAAGATATTTGCAATTGCGCCGTTGTGAAGAATTATATGCAATCCGAAGAAGAAGAAACAAATTAACAACAAATTAATTTACAAAAAGAGAAGGCATGAACAGAATGCAAGACAGAAAAAAGTTTTAACCTTAAGTGAATGCAAAATAAAAAACAAAAACCAAAATGATTATCAATGTTATTAACATAATTAATATTAACAAAACAACAAAAAAATACAATACAAAAAAAGCATTAAAAAAATATACAAGTACCTATCCTGAGAATAAAATGCGCGCACGTTTATTATTTCCTCTAAATGCTCGTTTTTAGTATACCATATGTACATATTTTAGGGTTCATTTCAGTAAAGATTTCAAAGGACTGGAACTGCTTAACTTGATACTCTTTTACGCTGTTCCCTTGGTTTATCTACATAATTAATTAGAGATTAGAGAGCTTATTATTAATATTTCTTTGGCTAAACCAGTCGCGCGCTTCTATTCAAAAACTTTGCTCGTAATTTGAAAGTTTACCAAATGAGTAAATTGGTGAGTTGTCATCCCTATTATTTGCGGTATTTTTACTCGCCAAGCTGTCATAGCTCTGGCGAAACAGTATTTTTTTAAATAACATAGTCATGTTATGTATATAGTATGTTATACAAAATGTAAACAATGCCAGTTGCATCAAACGTATAGGCCAAATAAGGTTTTCCAGACGCGAGCAACAACAAATTCTGTTGGCTTTTTTGTCTTCTGTATGTATGAGACCCAGCTTATAGGCCTTTCAAACTTTGACGAACATCGATTGCCTTCGCAGCCACCTTCATGTTATGTTATGTTAATTAACGAGTGCGCCAACTTCGAAATTCAAATGCAAGTTTTGTAAGAGAATTTGTCGTTATAATAATTACTCTTCTTTATCTATATCGCTTATAAATATTTGAATATAATTATAAAAATTTATTCGGGGTTTTTCTTGCCTATTATCTATTTTTTTATTTATTTAATGTTTGGCACACTGTTTAGTTTTCAAGTGGTAACAGTACGAGTGAGTCTCCACAGACTAGAGGTGGGACACGTCTGATGTTGCTAATATCGATGAACCGAACTTCGATATGCCAAACATATCGATAATATCGATGTTTAATAAGAAATATAAGGTGAGGGAGGGGGAGCTGAAAATTCCATTGAGAACCGAGAAAAAAAACGTAGCAAGGGAGAAATTACGACGTCTGCAGGGCAGAGCACAGCAGCAGCAGCCAAGACGAAACGAAACAAAAATACAAATACAAAAATTCTGTGAATATACCATACATAATTGTTGTTGTTGTGTGTTACAGAAACAACAAACGGCAGTAAAACAGCAACTGCAATACCACAAGAGGCAGCCAGCAGAAGAAGCAGAGGCAAAATCAGCAGCAGCAGCACCACCACCACCATCGCAGAAGCAGCAGCAGCAACAACGAAACTACGAAAAAAAAAATTGTGCAAAAAGGTTGGCAACGCGATAAAGCGGCTAAGCGTTAGCTCCAACAGCACCAGCAACAGCAGAAGAAACATCATCATCAGCAGCAGCAGCAGTGAGCAGCAGAAAAAGTTAAATAGTGTGTGTTGTTGTTGGCCAACGTGCCTGTGTGTTTGCGTGTGCGTGCGTGAGAGTGTGTGTAGTGCAGCGGGGGGCGCAACACTGAGCAACGCTCACCCAGCGTGGGCGCCATCTCCAGCTTCAGCAATATCAACAGCAGCAAGAGCAACAGCTTCAATTCCAAGCATATAGAAAAAAATGTCTTCGAATAATCAATCGAGCGGCGTCGGCGTCGCTGCTCAAGGGGCAACAAGTGGAGGGCAGCGCGGCGGGTCGACGGATGCGACAAATACGCAGCACAACAACAACAGCAGCAGCAACAATAACAATAATGCCAATGCCTCATCCACGGGCAACACCACATCAGCAACAGCAGCGACAGCGGCAACAACAAGTAGCGGCAGCAATTCAAATGCTGGCGCCACCGGCGACACCCCCACGCACAAGGCACATGGGGGTCATGTGGCGGTCAACACCAAAGAGCGCGTCGTCGACAGTGTACCCTTTCCACCCAGTCACAAACTGACCCTGTCCGAGGTCTTTGATCCACGCACTGGCAAACCGAATCATGAGTTGCTCAAGCAGCATTTCATCCTTGAGGGACGCATTGAGGAGGCGCCCGCTCTGCGGATCATCCAGGAGGGAGCCGCACTGCTGCGGCACGAGAAGACAATGATCGATATTGAGGCGCCGGTGACTGTGTGTGGCGATATCCATGGTCAGTTTTATGATCTCATGAAACTGTTCGAGGTCGGCGGATCGCCGGCAACGACAAAGTATCTGTTCCTCGGTGACTATGTGGACCGGGGCTACTTCAGCATTGAGTGCGTACTGTATCTGTGGTCGTTGAAAATCACGTATCCGCAGACGCTGTTCCTGCTGCGCGGCAACCACGAGTGCCGGCACTTGACAGAGTACTTCACCTTCAAGCAGGAGTGCAAGATCAAGTACTCGGAACGGGTGTATGATGCGTGCATGGACGCGTTCGACTGCCTGCCGTTGGCGGCATTGATGAACCAGCAGTTCCTCTGCGTGCACGGCGGTCTGTCGCCGGAGATACACGAGCTGGAGGACATCAGGCGGTTGGATCGATTCAAGGAGCCGCCCGCCTTCGGCCCCATGTGCGACCTGCTGTGGTCCGATCCGCTCGAGGACTTTGGCAACGAGAAGAACTCGGACTTCTACACGCACAACTCGGTGCGCGGCTGTTCGTATTTCTACAGCTACGCCGCCTGCTGCGACTTCCTGCAGAACAACAATCTGTTGTCGATCATACGGGCGCACGAGGCGCAGGACGCCGGCTACCGCATGTACCGCAAGAGCCAGACCACCGGTTTCCCCTCGCTGATCACCATTTTCTCGGCGCCCAACTATCTCGACGTATACAACAACAAGGCGGCTGTGCTCAAGTACGAGAACAACGTGATGAACATCCGGCAGTTCAATTGCTCGCCGCATCCCTACTGGCTTCCCAACTTCATGGACGTGTTCACCTGGTCGCTGCCCTTCGTCGGCGAGAAGGTCACAGAGATGCTGGTGAACGTGCTGAACATCTGCTCCGATGACGAGCTCATGACCGAGGAGAGCGAGGAGCCGCTGTCCGATGATGAGGCGGCGCTCCGCAAGGAGGTCATCAGGAACAAGATACGCGCCATTGGCAAAATGGCACGCGTCTTCTCCGTGCTGCGCGAGGAGTCCGAGTCGGTGCTGCAGCTGAAGGGGCTGACGCCAACGGGCGCCCTACCCCTCGGCGCCCTATCCGGCGGCAAGCAGTCCCTCAAGAATGCAATGCAGGGCTTCTCGCCCAACCACAAGATTACCTCGTTCGCGGAGGCCAAGGGATTGGATGCGGTCAACGAGCGGATGCCGCCTCGACGCGATCAGCCGCCCACACCCAGCGATGATCATCATCATCATAGTCAAGGCAACAATGGAGCGGCGCATGGATAATTTGCTGCTGCTGGTGGCGAATGCAACAGCAACAATACAATGGCAAACGGCAATGGCAGCGACGACAAGAGGATGGGATGATCCACCACTTGGGTGGATCCCTCCCGCATGCAGCAGATGCCTATTGACGCGCATCTGGTGTTGTTGTGATGTGTTGTGGTTGGTGTTGGTTGATGTTGGTGCCGCCACTCCCACTCTCTCTCTCTCTCTCTACTCCCACACACACACACACAAACACACACACACACAGATGCACACGCGTATAAGAATTAATTAATCAAATATAATGTTGCAAAGATTTGTCGTTTTTAGCTAAAGAAAAAATTATTCGTAATAATTCGTAATTGTAATTGAAAATGAAAATGAAAAGAAAGAAAATAAGAAAATATTAATCATGTAGACGAGCTGGAATGAGTTGGCCAGCTGATCGAAAGTCTGGAGCAGATCAAGGCAATTGGGGTCCAAAATAAGCTCGAACTGACTCGCACAGTTGGCCAACTTGTGTCTGCTTGGCCCCTAATACTACTTACCCTAAATGTTAAGTGGAGCAATGATTAACAGATTAGCGTATGATGTATGATGTATGATGCACACATGATGAACAGGTGATGAACTTTTAAGCATAACTGAACAGAATTTTTGAACTTAACTCGAGTGGAGTCGAGGATATTAAAATCGACGCATGAAATTCCTTTTCCTGAAACTAAACCAAATTCTGTATGTATAAACAAAATCAAGGCAAAAACAAAACAAGTTGAAGAGAAAACTACAAATATATTATAAAGAAAAAAACAAGCGCTAATTTGTTGAAGTTTAGCAGCGTCAAAAAGAAGCGTACATATTCAAATGAATGGAATTACATACATACAACATACTTGAAAGTTTATTACAATTATTATAACAGTCTAAAATAAATGTTCAACAGAAACAGAGAGCAGAGAGCAGAGAGAGGGAGGGAGGAGTCATACAACAAATGTTTATTAACAATTTCAAAACAAGAACAATTTGCAATATGTGCCGCAATAGTCCGTAAATGTTCCTTAAACATAAATGAAAAAAATCTTAACTAATATATGCAAATACATAATGAAAATATAAATACATATATATATATATATATATACATACACATACATATATATGTTTATAGTGTACATTTAATTGTTTGTCTACAATTAAAGTAATCATAATTTTTTAAATGTTAAATTGTTGCCTAATATAAATTAACTTAAACCTAACTGTTAACTTTAAAACAAAAGAAAAGAAAGCATTTCGCTGTGCGTAATTTATTGTCAAGTTTCTTTCTATTATTTCGTTTGTTTCTGTTTATGATTCTGTTTCAACTCTATTACAATTAAATTACAATTTAACATATAATATATAAAAGAATAACTAATACACCTTTAAAATAAAACCTAACACATTAGCCATGTTAAGCAAAATCAAAAAGAAATCTTCTAAGCATTGCATTTTAAATCAATAACTAAATAAATAAACAAGTAAATTATATATATAAATAATATATATATATATATATTCGATCGAAAACATATATTATATATATTATAATGAAATGGCATTACGTTTACATAAAAACAAAAATACAATTTACCATTTAAATAGCAAATCATATTAAAATATTCATGCGATATGTATTCGACTATGAGATACATACTTAACTTAACTTTTCAACTAAATACAAACCATTTTTGTTGTTCATAATAAATGCAACAAAAACAAAAGAAAACACTTTACATTTTACACTCCCCTTGGTTCTTTTATTTTATTTACATTCATTATACACTTAAAGAAATAAAAGCAAATTTGGTAGCGAATAAGACAGAGCGCACATGCTATAATTCGAATTTGTTTATCTTATGATTTTCTCTCACAGAAATGACTAAAGTCATTTATATATCATTCACTAATTAAGCACAACATATATATAGTATATATATATATATTTGTTAGTTAGCTGTTAGTACAAATGCTAACGCTCTTAATCAAACCAAAAATTCTAAACTAAACCTTAAACTGAATTCTATTTTCCGTACTGAAAATTTCATTTCCCAGTGCCATGTTCTAACTACTATTTAGAGAATTCATTACGAGGAGGAGGAGGAGGTGGAGAAACTCATAATTATATTAGATAATTTAACTAAAAGAAATTACTATTAATGATATACATACTATGATATCTATTTGTATTTCGTATACAAGACACAAAAATGCCTTCATCAAGACACTTTCTCTCGTTATCTTATTATGTGTTACTGTTGAGATCTTCATTTGTGTACTGACTTATTTACTCTTATTACTGTTCCTCTGACAACGCTGTATTTTGCTTCAACCAACTATACAAATGCTAAAACATATACTTAACTTAGTTTTTAACTCGAACTTAGTCAACTAAATGCACGTATCGAACTAATACATATATTTATATATATATACTATACTAAATACTAAACTATACATACCTTTATGTATATGGAATGAGAAACCAAACAACTAAAGAGTATTTCAAAAACTAAAGAACTAAGTTAGCTTTTATAAAACAAAACAAAACGAAACGAAACAAAAGAAAATATAAAAGACAAACATACTGAAGATTTATTCAACTAATAATATTGACTAAAAATGCAGTTATAGTACGACACAAATTTTAAAACGATTTTCGTTTCCGATTGCAGTAATTTTGTTTGTTATTCCTCCGCTTATGGATAAAACTGTTATACTGAAGTGCAAAAATTTAGTTAGATAATATTATGAAAAAGAAGGTAAACAGAAAATGGAACACCAAAGAAAGGAGCGATTTGTGTACTTTAGGGAGTAACAACACATGTATTATAATTATTTGATGTGTTTCTAATGAAATGTGAAGCCAACTGTCATACACTTATATATACATATATATGAACTATGTAACAGTTTGCATAGTCTATTACGCAATCAATGCTAACTCGAAAAATTGAACGTGAAATACCAAAATATTATTACGCAGCGTGCTTCTTCTCTCAGCTAAAAAGTCTTACATCTGTTCCAATTGCAGTAACCATAACTATTATATTTATGTACTAATTTATATATTATACATACATAAGTATACATACACTACTTTATAACAAACGTCATTTGTTGTCCACCGCTACGACTAACAAGTAAAGTATTTGATGACACACAAACAAACACATAGATTTTGATAAATATCAAGACATAATGCAACAAAGAAGCAACATACTGAGAGAAATGAAAAATCAAAAGGAGAATTACTTAAAAGATTATAGATACATACATACATTTATAGATAAAGAAACATAAATTTGCACACAATGGAGCAGACACACTAATTCATAAATACTTAAATGAATATGTACGCATCATACAAATGTATATGGAAACAGCATTATGTATATCTAAGACATTTCGCCTCTTAAAGCAATTCTAAAGGTAACAAATTATATATACATACAACATACATATTATATAAACCAAATAAAGTAAATTGTCGCGACTCTATGCTTGATTGTTTTCTTGTTCTGCTACTACTATCACTATCATTGATTATTCTAGGAAAAATTGAAAATGCCGCCAAGCTAGTTCACAATAGTTGTGTTGCCATCGTGTGCTAGGTGTGCTAAAAATGAATTCAAAAAGGGCCAATAGACTAGAAAAAATGCCAATATATTATTATAAATAATAGTTAAATAATAATCATCCTTATAGATAATTAGTATAACGACAATTCTCTAACAAAATTTGCATTTGAAATTCAACATTGGCGCACTCTGGTATTAACTAACGAAGAAGACGCCAATTTTGGCGTAAAAACGCCAAGTGTGCCACTTCGCCAACACACAAAAAAGCGCAAAAACGCCAAGTGTGGCAATCGTAGTGGTCACGTCGATATTTAGCCAACAACTCTGTTCTTGCGTGTGTGTGTGATTTGCTGTCTATATTGTGCCGCCGAGAAATCGGATTTTCAACCATTTGCAAATAATCATTAGCAAATTGATTGATTACTTTAAACTAGCAAAGCATTCATGTAGTTATTATGCTGTGCACTAATAACTAACATAGAGCAAAAACATCATAAGAGACTCACAAGCTGGGAGAGAGTGACTGAGTGAGCGCTGCAATTGAGAGGAGAGTCCGCCGCCCGCGTGCCCGTACATGTGTGTGTGTGTATGTGCTATATATGTGTATGAATGAAGCGAGCATGTATATGTGTGAAGAGTATTGTTGGAAATTGTGTGATTAACTGCAGCCAGCCTCGTCGATCCGCACTCAACACTAGTATTAAAGGAACGGCTGTGCTACCGGCAGTCGAAGTAGCAGTAGCAGCAACAGCAAGAACAAAAGCAATATAATAATCCGTTGTATCTGGAACGAACACAACACAACAACAACAACAACAGAGGAGAGAAACAATAACGAAACAAGCAAACCAACCAACACCCACGACGACAGCAACAGCAAGCTACACTGCACGAAAGATCTGCAGCCGTGGACAATAACCGAGTTTCAATTCCAGTTCCAGTCCAAGTTCAGTAATTGGAGCACAACATGGATAGCAAGGGTCGCAAAGTGATTGTTTGTGATAACGGCACTGGGGTATGTATATTGTATCCTCCTTTAAAGCGTCAATCAAGCGCTCCAGCGTTCTATCGGTCAATCAGTCCAGTTGGTGACACACATTCAGTCCCTGCGTTGGGGCGTTGACGTCGTTGCGCGGGGGGTCACTCATACAAATGTTCGATTTTTACCGGTGCAAGTTGCAAGAAAATGTATATATAAATATGTGTGCCTTTGTGCGTGTGTGTGTGTGTGTGTGTGTGTGTGTGCATTTAAGCGGCGCTTTAGTCATTACAAGAGCATTAAACAATCTCCGTCTGTTTGCGGCAAACTGTAGTATTACTCACCCCAGCAAAATCAAAAGTTACGCATACTGACACACACACACACACAGACACACACAAACCCATATAGCCCAAAAGTAGAAAAAAGCAAAAAGAGCGCCACAAAGTAATAACGACAACAACAACATGATCAACGCATTTTCCAATCTTATCACGGCTAAAAGAATTTGTTTTTGCTGATTACGCTACCTTGCTTATCGATAGTTCGATATACTCCATTTCGATATGTGTTCGATATACTCCATTTGAACTGAACCCAAACTGAACTAATTTAATTGAACTGATTGAAGCTGTGGTATTGATTGCATTTGAATTGGATAACTTAATAATGTTTTCTTTTGTGCTTTACAGTTCGTTAAATGCGGCTATGCCGGCAGCAATTTCCCCGCTCACATCTTCCCTTCCATGGTCGGACGACCCATCATACGAGCTGTTAATAAAATTGGTGACATCGAAGTGAAGGTATGAGATGCGTGTATACCAATTGCAATCGCAAACTATGTTACTATATCACTATTATTAGCATACGTACTATACTATAGTACTATAGTATATAATATTTAATAGAGTTATACTATGCACAGAGGTCCATTAATATCAATCAACTTGTATCTCAACTATAAGTACTCCATATGATTAGCATTGATCGAGAACTTAGCGCAAATGCCAATTACATAAACACACATGTACACCTTTGATATATACTACATACATCATATACATGCATATATATCTTATCCATATATACACCACTAATACTTACCATACTTACTGTATGTTTTATCGTAATCTTTATCACTACTAATTATCCTTGTCATTATCATTATTTTGCTTCACATTTTCCACTCATATTCTGTTTACAGAACTTGCCATTGGGTATTGGTATTGGTGTGCAACTTGTGCGTTTTTCTTTCATTTTTATCACACATTCCCTTATTACATAGCGTTTTATTTGCCCTCCTTTGTTCTGGCATACATTCATTGCATTTTGTATTGAGTTGCGGCATTCTATACATCCAAACATCCATGTCTAATTATAGTTATTGATATCGGTTGATTATGGTGCGGGTCGCATTCAAATCTTAGCGCTTAGCTTAGCTCCGGCTATCGACTGTTGCATTCTCTAGCAAGTTAACGATAGTTTTTACTTGAATGACGTAGAGCAATGCGTTTCTCTATGACAAGAGCTATTTTGCGATTCCGTATTCCCAAATCTCAAATCATGTACATATGAACATGATATGAGTAGTATGAACAATTCCAATGACTCAGAAACTGTATTATAGAGCTGGACTTCTTCGTTGCTGGTTAATCGATTAATATATCTTTTATGAGTAATAAAGAGATCTTATTACAATACTGACTGTATAAGGAGCAAGTTGCTAGTTTATCGTTTAACTTATCGATATTAATCCTCAATGGAAATATGCAGTATATATCTCCTTACCTACTTTATTATGATTCAATGACTAGTTAAGATAGTGACTAACAATTTTAAGGGTTATAGATAAACGGACTTTCTTCCCTTTAAATCGACTGCATATAGATCAGATCTGATAAACAGCATGAAATTATCTTCAGGCTTTTATTATTTAACTTATCCATTTTTTTTATTTAACTATTCGTATATGCCTTAGGTACATATTAAACTACTCGTTACACCTAAATATGGACAAACATTTTAATATATTACCAACTATGAATATTGAAATCTTTGAATAATTACTACAAATATGTTAGTTTAGTTTATTTACAAATAAAAGTATATATACTACATATATAAAAAATATTCTATGCCATAGGAAATGTCTTTGATTTTTTGTTAAATATTCTTATAACTTTCTTTTCTATTCTTTTTTTGCATATTTTTTTGAAAACAAAATATTTTACAGGATTTACATGTCGATGTAAGTCAAGTTTTATAGTTTAAGTACGAACAAAAGTTATAAAAAATACAAATTTAAGCAACAACAAATATTTGAGAAAGACAACAGTAACATATACTTACTATATAGCAATTAAAGCCTGTTTGAAATAATGCACAAAACAAAGTAATTTACAAATTGAAAAATTGTTACAAAGTTAATGATTAATTACGCACTCTATAAAAAATTGTTCGATCATCAACATTCTATTCACGTAAAAAGTAAAGAATTTGACGAAATGCGATTTGTTTCGATTACTCGTTACTTTTTACTTTTGTTGTTGTTTCTATTTGATTGTAAAATTTATAGCAGTTTATTTAAGTTAATACACCTGCTATGTATAGAACCGTTCCTATGTGTATGTCTTGTCTCATTTTGTGCCAATTGTTCGATGTTCTTTGATTGTTTATATATGTACTTAGTAGTAGTTACGCATACCCCACATACACCAGCTTGTATTCACTTATTTTAATTCGAGGTGCATGGTAGATTTGCTAAAGTATTAGTATGAATGCTTAATTTGAAAACAACTGACTATTTGCTTAGACCCTATTCAATTGCACATTATATGTTCTACCGTTATTAGTTATTCGTTATTCGTTACTCGTTATATGTTATTCTCGTTGCTGTATGTACTTGATCTTGCCTGTTTAGTGCGTAAGTGAGTTGAACTAACTCGAATCCCCTCTTTGAACGAGTAATATCAATACCAAAATGTACTAAACCTTGCATTAGTTAATCCCTATTCAAATGTTATTAACATAATCTATATGCAATAACAACATTTACAGGATCTTATGGTTGGTGATGAGGCGTCACAGCTGCGATCACTACTGGAGGTATCGTATCCAATGGAGAATGGCGTCGTACGGAATTGGGATGATATGTGTCATGTGTGGGACTATACGTTCGGTCCCAAAAAGATGGACATCGATCCGACGAATACAAAGATATTGCTAACAGAGCCGCCCATGAATCCCACAAAGAATCGTGAGAAAATGATTGAGGTAGAGTTGAATCGTCACTTGAATCAATTTAATGTTAATGCAAATATTTCTATATTGTGTACTGTAGGTGATGTTCGAGAAGTACGGGTTCGATTCAACTTATATTGCCATACAGGCGGTGCTAACATTGTACGCTCAAGGTCTGATCTCCGGCGTGGTGATTGATTCCGGTGATGGTGTAACGCATATCTGTCCCGTGTACGAGGAGTTCTCCCTGCCACATTTGACACGGCGTCTCGACATAGCGGGTCGTGATATAACGCGTTATTTGATTAAGGTACTTTGATAGATACCATAGATAATAACTGTATACTGTATATTGTCTCTTGTACCTTGTGCTATTATTGCAGTTACTTTTACTTCGTGGCTATGCCTTCAATCATTCCGCTGACTTTGAAACGGTTCGCATTATGAAAGAGAAACTCTGTTACATTGGATACGACATTGAGATGGAGCAACGACTGGCACTGGAGACCACCGTGCTGGTCGAGTCGTATACGGTATATTCTTATATGCATGAATTACTCAATTTATGATTTTAATAACTCTTTGCTTCAGTTACCGGATGGACGAGTTATTAAAGTTGGTGGCGAACGTTTTGAGGCGCCCGAGGCGCTATTCCAACCGCATTTAATCAACGTCGAGGGTCCTGGCATTGCGGAATTGGCCTTTAACACAATTCAAGCGGCAGATATTGACATACGTCCCGAGCTCTATAAGCACATAGTGCTATCCGGTGGCTCAACCATGTATCCCGGTCTGCCCAGTCGTCTGGAGCGTGAAATCAAACAATTGTACTTGGAGCGTGTATTAAAGAACGATACGGAAAAGCTAGCGGTAAATCAACATAGACTAAGACTATACATTTATTTGTTTATTATTGTAATTTGCATTGTAGAAATTCAAAATACGCATTGAGGATCCACCACGTCGCAAAGACATGGTCTTTATTGGTGGCGCTGTGTTGGCGGAGGTAACGAAAGATCGCGATGGCTTCTGGATGTCTAAGCAGGAGTATCAAGAGCAGGGCCTAAAAGTATTGCAGAAACTGCAAAAGATCAGCAATTAAAAGCAAGAACAGCCACAACCACAATCACAACAAAAACAAAAACAACAACGGCAAGAACTACAACAGCAACGCCAGGAACTGTAATACCAACAAGCAGATGGAATAAATGTTTGATTGAATGATGAATGGCTTTATTGGCACTTTGCATTTAAGTTGACAGTATCAAATGTCTTAGTGCATTCTATAAGAAGTTTTGCATTTTCCGCTTTCCGTTTCCTGTTTTTGCTCAGTTCTATCCGTGTAAACCCCATAGTTACATACACAAGCTAACATTTATTTATATGCACACAAATTATAAGTGTACACAGCAAAAATCCAGAAAGTGGCCTCAAATTTCGATGTATTGTTACAGGTAATTTATGCTCTTGTGTTTCTTATCGTTTTTTTTTTTACTAAATATATATACATAGATTGTTTGGATGAATTTTGTAAAGAATTCCGTTTTATTTTGTAGCTTAACACATTCTTATGTTTTTTCCATCCATCGAAAGTATCCAACAATACGTACTAAACATGTCAAAGGGCAGATCAGGTGGAGGCAATTCAAAATTGTATGTCACCTTTGCGACAGAGACGGAAAGTGAGCTGCATAGTTTAAAGTGAGAGAGAGTTGTGTGTTTGTGCTAACTAAGTTAGTTGGATTTGCCACACGTTCAACTTGCAAAGCATGACTGCGCCTAACAATTAACAATTAAGTCTACAACAAATATATATACACATATATATATTTACTGTTCCAATAATAAACTGTAATTTGTACGTGTGTGTCTGTCTGTCAAAGACTTGTTAACTTTTTATTTGCCTGGCCACAACAATTATTGCTGTACAGAATAAACTATGATTAATCAAATTTTGTTCATTTTGCTGCCAATTTAGTTCACTTCTTAGTTTGTAACTGGTCACTTAGTTAATCAATAAACTACACACACACACACCTTCATACTCTCCAAACTATTGTACTTAGTTGACTCCTTTTGATTTGCAACATTTTTTCTATAGTTAGCTTCAATTGACAAACTGAATACAGAAGAAATCCTTGATGAGAAAATGTGCATGCGGTAAGCCAATTATATGATTAAGTGATTAATTGTGTGCATACGAATATATAGTACCATACATTAAGTGCGTAGTCTATATCTAAATCGTTAATATTGCATATACTATATTGAAGAGACATGATTACAATTTTTATACAAAAGGCAAATAAAACGAAAATATGCTAAAAACGAATAAAAATGGTTCTTGAAAACGGATTGAAGATGTAGAGCTCATTTTGAAGGATTTGAGTCATATTTTATTAATAGATAGATTTCTAAAGCTGGAGTTGGTATTTATGCTAACTTTAGTCACAGTAACTACCTCCATACTTACTTTTCGTTATCAGCCATCCAAAATAAAAGTTCTAACACATTTTTTTTAAGTACACAATCATGCATAGACACTGCAGCATTTTATTTATATTTTTTATTTCTCTTGCAGATTCGTATTTAATACACGTTTGCTACAACAATTCTATTAACCATTTTTTTTCGAGTGTGTTTCTCGTTTATATTTTTTGCGCTGAACTTTCTGCAATAGTTCAGCTAATGTCACACAAAATTGAGAGTGAAAAGTTTTTTTTTTTAAGTGTAACCCCCAATGACGGAACAACAAGATGAGTATTATGAGCGGCAACATCAAACATATCAACATCAACATTGAAACAGTTACGTTTACACATTATCTCTCAACGGCTGCATATACAAATTTACTATAATTTATAAATGAGTTTAATCATACGATCGATATACTCAGTTTATACTATGGTAAGTATATAATTATAATATAATATTATAATATAATTTCTCATCGTTGGATCTAGATTTTGGGGTCAACTAACTGCACTATATCACACACACACAAAGTTTTGCAGGCATTGATACAAGGCACCCAGAATTTAAAGAATCTGAGGCATTTATGCCATAGTATATGTATATACTTTGATTTCGTAGGGTTCTTAACACACACACACACACACATTTAATTGTTTTTGTTCCTATTTTTATGGAGCTGTTAATGTATATTGTTAGCCAATCAGCATCGTCTGTTGTTGTTGTAATTCCAGGTTTCACCAGGTTCACCAGATTTTGTCTTTTTCATATGGCTTGCTGCAGCTGAAGTACCTCGATATTAATTGAAAAATTCTGTAGCATACTTTTAGTTGCCACTCAGCAAATTTGAGTTGCAACGTACGTTACAAGTGTTATGATTTATTTTAAACCATGCTTTAGGGGGCGCCTGCACATTAACTGCAGCACGCATGTTGAAATCGTATAATTTTGTGTTTGTGTATGTTTTATTGTTTATAAATAAAGCATTATCATAATGGTATTATTATTGTAAATTAAATAATTGCCATGGGGTTTTCTGTATATATATTTTACAAAGTCTACTTTAATATGAAGGAAAAAATTTAAATTTAAAACAATTAAATGTATGTATGTGTTAAGAACCCTACCAAATCAAAGTATATATAGTGCAGTTAGTGGTCCCCAAAATCTAGAAATTGACCAGCGCAAGGTGAACACGTGCAGACAGCGAGATAGTAGCGAATGAAAACAAAAAGAAACATGGTACACTATATACTACTACTACAACAACAACAGAATTAACACTTATTGGTTGTCCTGACTTAGCAATTTTTTTATTCGATTTTCATAAAAAATATTTGCAGGGGTAGGCTCGCAATATCTTGACTAAAAACACAAAAACAGCCGAATCCTGGCCATTAAAGCAGCTAGAGCGATGTCCTTTTGTAGAGAGATGCAGCTTGTATTTTAGAACCATAAACCGTAATCAAAACTCAGGATCCTTTTTAATTTACAACATAATTTGTGCCACTGTGGTAATTGTTGTTGTTGACATGGCTATATAGACTCAGCTCGTCGTCCAGATCAAGAAAATATATACCTTGTGGGGTCTGTTACATACATTTCTGAGTTGCACAAACTTAATAAACCCTTTTTACTTTTTGAAAGTACAGGGTCTAACAATATATAGTATAGTTATATTATGTACACTTAGATACATCAAGTAGGGGAAGAGGAAATGCACAAATATTCATGGCTGTAGTGAATGGTATCAAGTATGTATATTTAGTTTAGTTTGTAGCTTGTAGTAAATTAGTAGAAAATTCTTTTGTTGAAGTTGACACATACAAACATACAATTTACATTTACATATATATGTATATATACATGTATATATATATACGTATAAATATAAAAAATACAATGGGGTCCATAGGTTACAGCGTTGCAATAACGGCTTTTGTTTTTGCTTATACTTTATATAGTATTTTGTTATTTTTTATACAAATGTAGATTTGTCATAGATAATCTGTTTTCGTTTATTTATTTGTTGATCCAGTGGTTCAGCAAGCAGTAGACAAGCAGTTCACACACATTTGCCATAGCTTATTTTTCTGCGCTACGTTTATTTGAATTTATAATGCAATTCTCATCTCAATGGTATAGAGAAAAACTATGTATTTGAACAATGTTGCCAGCATATCAACGTTAGATAGATAAAGAAAAATAATATTAAATATATAGTATGAAAAATCAACAAATAACAAAATTAAGCACTAATATTTAATGCGCACGCTCTTACGTAGAAAAATACTACGTCGAGGCAATAAAACTGCTAAAATATGGCTAACATTTCTGAGTTACACAAACTTAATGGACTCTTTTGTACTTTTCCAAAGTACAGGGTCTAAAAATTATAACATTAAAAACGAACTTGTGCTTTTGTTTTGCTAGTTATGACATTAAAAAATTTATAACATTTATTTGCTAGTTACAATTACAGCTTTAAAATTACAAAAAAAAGTTATGTACACAGTCATGCAAATATACATTCACACACATAGACACACACAGTCGCATGCACTCGACACACACTTACAGTTAGTTCTAATGGGGTAACACATTAAATACATTTAAAGCCACAAATTTCCATTAGTTGTAGTGTGTGTATTTTAGTTGTTTTTTGTAATTTCGCTTATGTTGCTTATACATTACATTAACAGTTACATTTATGCATATAAATTAGGCTAAACTGAACGTACAAAACACGAATAGTTGTAATAGACAATTAAAAAAAAAACAGAATTAATTACAACAAACACTCACACACAGGTGTGTGGTTCTGACAGGTGTAGGACATAATAACAATGTGCTGCCCTTACTACATGCTATGCGTAAGGTGCGTTCCAGTCCCACTCATCCCTTACTCTTTTTACATATTCAACATTAGTTACATATCACAAATATAGGGTTAACCCCCTATCGCAACTCTGTACAGGCATTCAACTCGCTCAACCCCCTTCGGCTCTTTCGGCGGTTGTTAAATGCAATATTTGAAACCATCTGGCAACACTGGCCATTGGGCGGGATTCCTCCTAAGTTTCTGTTGTATTGGCCGGATTAAAGTGACTGCCGCCATTGGAGTGTGTGTGTATGGCATGCAGTGATTCCTGTGATTTGAACAGTGTGGTTGTCTCGCTAGAGTGCATATCGCCCTCATCATCGTCCTCGTCCTCCTCTTCGTCCGCATCCACCTGTTGTTCCTCATGCTGTTCAACTGATTCTACCTGCGGCTGCTCTGCGTTTGTCTCCTCTGTGTCTTCTATGTGATCTTTGGCATCAGCTTCTATACAGTTGGGTACAGGTTCCAGCTCCTCCTCCTTCAGCTCTGGTCGGCGTCCCGTGTAGAGAAACACCTCCATGTGATCCTTGCCCTTCACATAGACACTGCCACGTGGCTCAAACTCATAGCAATCGCTGAGAAAGGGTAAACAATCCTTGCCAACTTGTATTCGATTTGGTAATCCCGTAGAGTCCATGCGTGAGGCCACATTCACTGCATCGCCCCAGATATCATAGTAGAGCTTGCTCGTGCCAATGACGCCAGCGGTAACATCGCCAATATTCATGCCAATGCGCAGTATCAGATTAAACTCGAGCAGATCCTTGTTAAACTCGTTGACCACACCCTGCATTTCGATGGCAAACTCCATCAGCGTATGGATATGCTCATCTCCCTCCCCACGATGCGATGGATCCAAGCCGCTGGCAGCCATAAAGGTGGAGCCAATCGTCTTGATCTTTTCGACGGCACGAAATCTGGGATGCGAAAGCAGCTCATCGAAGTCACCAATGAGCTCATTGAGCACACGAAGGAACTCCTTGCCGCCCAGATAGCTCTCGTCGTACATCTCATTGAAGTTCACAATGGAGGCAAAGATGATGGCGATGTTGTGATGATTCTCCGAGTATTTGGCCGTATTCTTCAGATGCTCAGCCACATGCTTGGGTATGATGTTGTGCAGCAGCATATCCGCCTGGTTCTTCATGTTCTGCACTCGTATCTTATCCTGATTGGCGACCGCATTGCCATAGAATGTCAGGCGATAGCCAATCTCAAATTCACGATTCAGCAGCCACACCAGCACGAGTATGAGCAACAGATCTAGATAGATCTCTACGTGGTAGTCGGTGAACCATTTAATCTCCTCATAGATGGCGCTGCTATTGAGCTCTGACGCTGCCACCGCTTCGATCTCCGCCTCCGTCTCCTCTGGCTCGGCACGATTGGAATAAACCAGCAGCTGGGAGACGGCGATGCCAATGAAACAGAGAGCTGCCAGAAATGCCAGTATGTTGCGCATCCAGCAATTGAGTTGAGTAAAATTGCAAAAGTGCACGATGCAGACAAAGATGAGGAATCCATAGTGATACTCGAATGCCTCCAGTTGGGTCAGATCCAACAGCAGGAAATTGGCAATAATAAGGACGACGGGCATGGCCATGAGCACGGCCAGACAGATGTGCCAGGGATACCAGCTAGAAATGGCCTCAAAGATGCGATCCGCACACGATTCAAACTGTTGCGATTGCCTGGCCAATGGTGCGGATTGTGGAGTCACTGCCTCGCTGGTGGCATTCCCACCCTCACTGCCATTCGACTTGGAGCGAAGGCGAGTACCATGGCGACGGCACATTTGCCGGGTGAAGAGGAACAGGGCGAAGACCTGGATGGCCGTGAAGCAGGAGAAGAGCGTCACCCACAGGCGAAAACTGGGCGTGACCGTGTTCTGGGTCATCAGGAAGAGCGATATGGAGATGCACAGATAGACGGCAATGCCCACAAATATATCGATATATGTGTTGTAGCGGGGCGTGGCCAATGTGGGCGGCCCTTCGGTCTCGTGCTCGCTGCCAAAGCGATGCGCTTTGGAGCGGAAATCCCGCTCCAGCTGCTGAGACTTGAAGTACAGGCTAAAGCGACGCAGTGGCGGCTTCACCAGGTAGCTTCGCTGTGACCTGGCATTGTCCCGCACACAGCGTATCAGCTGAAGATCCGATTGCTTTCTTAGTTGCTGTAGACACGCGGCAAGGGGATCTATCAACTGGGCCGACTGCTGTGAGCCGCCGGTGGGTATCTGCTGGCATGGATGTGCCAGTGCCAATGCCTGTGGCATGACGGGCAGTGGAAATGGCAAGGCGCCGGCATCGCCCAGATTCGAGATGCTCGATGTGGAGCTGGTGAAGTAACCGCTGACACGATGCTGACTGATGGCTGACTGATTGAGGGCATAGATCTGCTGCTGTATGGAGCTGCGACGCGAGTTGCTCTTGATGCCCGAATCCTTGCGTGATGTGGCCGATGGGCAGATGCTCAAGCCATCGGGCCAAATGCTGGAATTACGCGAATGTGTAGCTCCAGCAGCTCCAGGAGCCGGCAGACAACATGTAGTATTGGCATTGGCTTGGCTATTGGCATTCGCATTCGCATTGGCACTGGTGCTCGGCTCTAGGCTTATGCCACGGCTACCAGTGCTGAGCGTGGAGGCGCGTGGGCGTGGCAGCGGTGATTGCTCCATTGGCTGGGAAACCGTTGCGGGACCCGTCGACTGGCGTCCACACTGTGAACGATAGCTGCCGCTGCGTCCAAACGGTGAGATATCGCTGCGGGATTGACTGATGTAGGAGCGCACATCGATGATGTCATCGTACATGGAGTACTGTCCCGGCGAGCAGCAACTTCCACTGCCACCGGCACCTGCACCACCCGTATCCGGTGAGCGTATCACACTATTAGAGAGGGCCGTTGAGGTGGCCGCATGATGGAGCACGGGTCTGATCATGACCGGTATGTTTAGCATCTGGGCACGTGTACTGCTGCATGTTGTCTCCACCAGCACGGGCAACTGCTGATAGCCACAGCCATTGCCCAACTGTGGTGTGACTGCAGCATTTCCTGCTCCTGCTCCGGGCTCTATAAAGGCCAAGGTCTCATCGCCAGCCACTGGTAGGGAATTCGAGTGATTGCGACTTGGCTGCTTCTCCAGATTATTGACCTTATCCTTGTCCTTCTCATGCTCATGCTTGTCCCGCTCCTTGCGACTGTTGAGCTTAAGGAATCGTGGCATTTTCCACACCTTAAGCTTGATCTTGGTGCGTGTCTCCGTCGTGGGCTGTGTGTGCTGCGTCTGGTCTGAGGGCTGCTCATCCGAGTCGAGGCTGCCGGGCAGGGATTTGGTGGTGATAATTATCTTTGGCCTCTCACGCACCACAATGACCGGTGGTATGCCCGTGGCCACAGGATGTATAATGCCACGTTCCACATCTCGATCTCGATCCCGATCCCGATCCCGATCTCTGCTATTCGACTGAGATTTCTTGCGCAGCTTCATGCTCAACGAGGTGAGACGTGGTCGCATCGACAGCACTGGCGATGACTTCAACGAGTTCGATAGCTGACCCACTGGGGAGGCGGGTGGCACATGTGGTTGCACCGCCGATATATTTGTGGCGCTCTGTGACAACGAGGCGAATGCTCCATGTGCCCCCGGCAACAGCAACGAGCTGCCACCGGCTGCAGTGGCCGCCATGCTGGGACTCAGACTGTTGGCACGGGACACATCACGACGTCGACCCACCACAAAGTACGTTCGATGACCTGCAAGAGGAATGCGGAGGCACATAAGTATACATAGGCATAGGATTTTAATTTTGTGTGTATATATACCAAAGACCTCCTCGCCCTCCTCCAAGTAGTAGGCGTCGCCCAGGAAACTGGATGTCTCCTGCGAGATGTGCACCTGCTCCGGCTTGCCCGACGACTCCATTCTGTTGAGGGGAAAACAGATTTCAATTAACATTTATATTACAATCAGTTCACATTCACTTAATCTATATCTTCATGCATAAAGTAACTTGTCCTGACCCCTGACCCCTAAGCACTTCAACTGCCAATTCAATTTGAAATCTTGTCTCTTCTTATCTGCTTCATCATTTAGCAGGAGCTAACTCCTCGTCTACTTACTTATTGGCCAGACTGACATCGTTGCTCCAGACATCGAACTTGACACGACGTGTGCCCACAATGCCACAGAGTACGGTGCCAGTGTGCACGCCGACCCGCATCTTGACACCTTCGTGGCGCTGGGCATCGAAACAGCGCATGGCATCGATCATGCCGAGTCCCATTTCGACACAGCAGATGGCATGATCGGCTCGCGGCTCGGGGCAGCCGGAGACGCAGTAGTAGCAATCGCCCAGGGTGGAGATCTTTTCGCAGCCACTGAAGGTGCAGAGATCGTCGAAACGTTCAAACAGATCGTTGAGTATCTCGACCAGCTGTTCGGCAGTCTTGGTGGAGGACATGCGGGTGAAGCCGACGATGTCAGCAAAGAGTATGCTAACATTCTCCATGCTATGCATATGGAAAGGCCGGAAGAGACTCTTCACATCGTGCGAGGCACGTGGACGCATATAATGTGATTCTGGCGGCTGGCTGGGATCGATGCCGCCACTGCCACCCTCGTTGAGCAGTATGGCCGCCACCTTGGGCGGCATCACCGAGTGTATCATCTTCTCCTTGAGCTGTTTCTCCATCTCCAGTTGACGGCGCACGAGCAGATTCTGTCCGACCTTCATGAAGGTGCCGCGCATCCGCACCAGATTCATGACCAGCACATGCACACCCACCAGATGCACACTCAGATGTGCCATAATCCGTAGCATGAGTATCTTATGGCTGGGATCACTGGCGCCCGTCTGAGCACTTCCAGTGCCAGCAGTTCCTCCGCCAGCTGCTTCATGCACAGCACTGACCACAATCACCATGTGGGAGACCAGCTCAAAGGCTATCGAATAGCATATGGCAATGCTGGCGCCCAGCCATAATGGCATCGGCAGTGCCGTATAGATTAACAGCACAATCTCCAGGCAAATCGCAAAGTGACCCAGCGGACTAAACGCTCTGCCCGTGTACGTGAGGAAGGCCAAGGAGGCGCTGCATAGTATCAGGGCTGTCAGTGCCGATGTCAGTGTCTTGTGCTGCTTGTACAGATCCCAATGGGTGAAGCACATGGCCATTATTGTCACCAGCGACATCATGGAGAACGATGTGGATATGGGACGCCAGAAGTCCTCTGAACCGCCATCGATGACGAAGTACAGACACCAAACGACAGAGCAAAGCAGTATGTACGACAGGGTGAATCTGTAAGTACAGGATAGAGGGAGACTATTAATACGATATCGATAACATTTACGATTAACGGTGTAACAGCAGTAAACATTGTGGTTAGCTTGCAGAGAGTCCTTGGTGGTCCTTGGCCTGACAGCATGAACATTTACATATATTAATTAGTATGGTCCGTTTAAAAGTCAGCAAGAGGGAGTGTTGGGGGATTGGGATTGGGATGGGGCAGGGGCAGGGGTTAGGAAGAAGGTGTTGGCAGTAAATAGGAGCAGCTCAGCTAAGCACGGACAAAAGTCCAAGGTGGCAAACTTTAATGCGATGAACTCATTCACCGTTCAGTTGCTGCTGCAACTTTGTGCAGCGCTGTGGCAGAGCACAGTGTTCATTAAACAGATTGCAACACTTGAGCGCAGGTGACACAATTCACCTGACAGCGAACGATAGAGATGGGCAGACGACAGTGTGTGAGAGAGAGCACTGTAAAGAGCACAGGAATAGCAATAAACATTCGAGAAAGCTACAGTCGGTCGCAACCGACAGTAGGAGACCTTGTACTTCGATCTGCCTTGGGAGTCGATAACAGCAGCAGCATATATGTACATACTCACATACACATGCACCTATACATACACACATATATTTATATATACAAATATACGCTCGAATACAAGCAATAACCAATACTCTTACAGACATTCATACTAACAATCAAAAATCACGCATACGCCCTAGTACACTGTGGCTTCCCCCTCCCTCTACCAAAATGGTTTGTCCAATATCTCCGGTGTTTATTATCCGATTGGGCTGCAAATCGCATCAAACATTCAAAGCATCTAACGCTTTATGCAAAGAAGGAAGACAGTGACTCTAAAACTGTACATGCTACGAGTAAGAACATTTTTGCAAATTTAAGGGGGAAGGGGATGAGATATCAAATTAGACAGACGGACATGACTAGATCGACTCAGCTCGTCGTCCTGATCAAGAATATATATACTTTATGGGGTCTGCCACGCATCCTTCTGGCTGTTACCCACAAATGTCATTTGCACAAACTTAATAGACCCTTTTGTACTTTTTTAAAGTACAGGGTCTAAAAATTTTCCACTCCAGGACAAAGTTCAAGAAAGTGGCTGCTATATAGTACTCTATTGGTGACGGAGTTGGGCTGCCTTAACTACGACGTACGTGTGTAGTATAATTAGTTAGCAGGCAACTTCGGTTTAATCAACACTCATTAACTAATTAACTCACAGTAGCATTTAAGAAATCAAAAGCCAGAAATCTTTACCGCTGCAAAATACTTTGTTATAATTTCAGTAAATATATAATTAATATCTAAATTTAAGTTTAATTACATCTTATTCCTATGCTGCATTTTAGTCTCAGATTAACATAGCTTGCTATCTACTCATTACTTTTGGCTTCATTGGAAAAAATTAACTATTTGTAATGGAAGTTATTTTGCTAGTGTACTTGTTTTATTCGAGTGTAATATGTATAATTATATATTTATATATATATATGTATATATATAAATCAAGTACAATTTATGCATTAAATAAGGCTATCAATTATACATCAATTTGGTCGAGAAATACTTGAAATGTATTCTTAATATGGGGAGTGGCAAAATTTGGCTTCAATAAGGCCTGTCGCATAGCATAGCGACAATTTTGGAAATTATATTTCGTATTGAAGACCTCCTCAGTCCGCAGCAGTTTCAGCTGCTTCAGATACGAGTCAAGTACGATCTCCTCCCGATTCATTTCAATGGCCAAATCGAATGCGATCTGATAGAGTGTAATGGCCATATCCAATGCTGGTTTCGATGTGTTGCACAGATGAGCACACTTCAAAGAGGTGAAGACTACCAGAAGCAGAATATTTTCTGAGTCGAATTGATTAATTATGTTCATGAGTGCCTCAAGTCGATTGTCGGCATTCAGGGCATCAAACTGTTCCTGAGTACAGGGCTCGCGGGTTAGGACGAACACTTCGGCAGGGGAAGCGTCAGCGCCGAAGCGGTCTTCCCTGTCATTAGACCGGAAGATTTCATTCAAGTGCTCAGTGGGATCGGGAAGTACTTGCTTTTCACAGTCAGTCTTGCTACCGTCAAATATGGTTGCACTGGCATTATCGTCCTCATTGGGATAGGGAGTTCCGGCATGGGAAGTCTTATAGCTTGCAGTAGGGCTGGCATCCTCAATAAGCTGTTCAATGTAGTCGAGAGTTGCAGTCGACGTAACAATATTCTCAGCTTTTTCTTGAACTATTTGAGATAAGTTGTTACCATCAGCATCCTCATCATCCGACAGCTCATATACCTCTGTTTCTGAATCTGTGTCTGGTTCTTCTTCCTCTTCAGGTTCGACATCGTCCAGAGGCTGTAATGCCTGAGGATTCTTGCAATGGGCCATTTGTGCAATAATCCTCTCACTGCCGTCAGCACCGAAACAATTACCATCTAAATTTAGGAATTGCAAATTTGTCTTGTGCCGTATGGACTCGACCAGGGCTAAGCCAGCGGCAGTATTGATCTCATTCGAACTCAAATCCAGCATTTCCAACTCATTGAGCCTCTTTTTCAAGGCCGTAGCTAGAACCTTGGATCCGTTTGTCTTGACCAGGCAGTCACCAAAGTTGATCTCACGCAAGTGCGGAGTATGCCTGAAGACCTTGCATAGATGGGTAGCACCCTTCAATTTTAGCGTGTTGTCGTTTAGGTTGAGCACACGAAGACGAGGATTGCACTTGAAGGCATCTGCTAAATAGGATATACCGTGATAGTTTATAGAGTTCTGTGGAATAACAATCTCCTCAAGAGTTTGTAGCTTCTTCAGTGCTTCGGCAAACTCCTTAGCACCATCATTCTCCATGCGATTACCCCCGGCCACAAAGACACGCAACTGCAGCGATGTCCTTGAGCATGCGGCATGTTCATGCAGATGTAGTAGGTATCTGGACAGCATGGCGGTACCTTCAGGTCCCAGACTACAGTTGTTCATGTACAATTCTTGCAGCGAGAAGCAGGTTTGCGAACACAACAACTCCTCCACGCCTTGAAGACCATTTGGACCCAGCGTATTGTCGCTCAGATCGAGCACTGTCAGCTGGGCACCCGATGCCATTAGACCATAACCCATATATCTGAGAGCCAGTGGAATCTCCGACTTGAGGCGTCCAGCGAATAGATTCCCCCACAAGGCCTTGTGTAGTTCTGGATGTAGCTGCAGTGCGTCAAATAGGGCCAGGGCTGCATCCACGCCAAGTGTATTGCCTTCGAGATTGAGATAATGCACCGCCGACTTCTTGTTCAGCTCATCAACGACTGCCTTTACATCCTCTGCATTGTTCCAGTACCGGCCTTCCCCCTCGAACGAAATGCCTTCGTTCTCGGCTAATATAGCAGATATGTTGCCGAAACTAAAGGGATTTATCGACATTTTATACGTTTTTTTTTTGTATTTAATAAGGGAAAAATTTTTGTTTTATTTTACTGCTTCACGAAAACCAACTGCGAAACGAATTTAGTTTATTAGAAAAAATCCAGGTCTCCTATTGAAAGTGTAAATTGTCATAGACTAATCTCAAATTCTGACAGCAGAAAGAAAAGCCTGTCAAATTAGAGTTTAAACAGATTTGTAGTAGGTGGCGTTATACAGAAAGGCAAAGATCAAATGTTTCATATACCAAATTATAATATAAACGACTTCATCACTCCACAAAATTCTACTCAACTCTAGCGCATTACACCAGTGTGACCAAATATTATCTCCTCTTACATGTGTATCTCCTCTAGCACATCACACCAGTGTGACCAGTATTAAATGCTTGAACCTATCGATGTAATATAAGTCTTACTTTTATCGAAACTGTCAAGATCCAAATATTTAAACAAATTACAATTATTATTAATAAATTATATAGTATTTAAAGCACGATTAAAACAAAAACAAAAATGTATAGATAGAATACGGAATTAGTAGGCTATTATCTATTAATACATTATATTATTAGCCATTCTGTGAATCCCTCTGGCAACTCTGGCTTAAAAACCCATAGAATTGCCTGCTGTGAAAATTGTGAAAATTTTGTTGTGCTGCAATTGTTGAAATGTCCACATAGCATTGACCTGCAATGCTAGCCAACCCCCGCCCTTCAATCCGGCCACAGTGCCAAACAAAACCCAAGCCATCGAGTCAACTAGTATAACAGCTTGTCTAAGGCACGCCAAGCGGCCATTTATGGTAGCAATTGCGCCATCCTGCGCAGTTCTCAACTAATTTGCCTGCTACCCCCTGCCCACTGGCACGCCCACTTGCTAGTGGCGCCAGTGCCACCCCCTCCCTTACCTGCTGTGTTGCCCTTTTGCGAGTCGCGTTGATTGCATGCACGTGCGCCTGAGAAGGGCAAAGAGCGAGTGGAGTGGGCCAAGGGGGAGGCTAAAGTCGGGTTGTCGGGTTTGCATATTGAAACTAGCAGCAACTTTTGTTTGTCGAATTCGAGTTCGAGTTCGAATACGAATTTCAATTTATATGCAAGCGAAAGCTAATTAACCTTAGTGCAACATTTTAACATTTGAATATTTTATTTCAGAGATGGCAATTAATTAAGCTACAGTTTGCATCAACTATAACTGAGTTGCCAGTATCTGGATTTTATAGTTTTGACTCCTAACTCGATGACCATGCATTTAGCTCAAAGCTCTTTATATGGTTAAGGTTGTCTTACTTGAATAGGAAATTGATAAAGCTCAAGTTTTTCTATAGTATAAAATTATCTATTATTATTTAAAACTTTTTAATAAAGATAAAATTAACAGTTATTACTATATAGCGGAGTTCAACATTTCTATGTATGAGCAAAAGCTCTAACAATTTTCTGGATAAGAGAGCTCAAGAGAGCTTAATCAACTAAATAGCTTAATTCTAGTTTTTACTTTCGATACACACTCACCTGTATCGCATGCGTATGTGTGGAAAGACGCTGGCCTGAAACTGCTCCTCGAGCACGGGTGAATCGAACTTGGGATCGAGCCATGATTTGGCGGCGGCACGCTCGAATGCCACTGGCAGCATCACGCTGCAGCAGGAGTGCCGCCTTCCGGTTTGACTTAGATAGGTTTGTATGTGCGGCGCCAGGGCGATTTGTATATCATCGGTGGAATTGGCCCGGCTATCGTTGACTAGAACGCCCGGCGGCATTGCTGTAAAGCTGACCGACTGTCGACGCGACTGTAAAAATAAAGAGAAAACAGCAAACATAAACATTTGTGAGAAAGCAACAAGTAAGAGTGCTACAGTCGTGGGTGCACGACTAAAAGTTATGCTAGTAGTGTTCATGAATTCAATGTAGGGTAGTAGAAAGGGAGTATGTTCGGCTGTCTGTATATCTCTATTGCAGAAGCTACGATTAAAACGGTTTCTTTCAGTTTAGTTTTCCCAAAAGTAAGGCTATTTCTATAAAAGCTAAATAACTAAAGAGTAGTAAGGACGATCAGCAGTAAACAACTAACTATATTTACATAAAGTATTCAGTAAAGTGCGTAGCAAATATCACAACTCTAGCACTAATAGTTACAGAGATCTGTAAATAAATAAACGTTAATTCAAATTATCATTTATATAAACACTTATCAGACTATTTTACAGACTGCCATAAACCCATACATACCAACAATCATAATAGGCAAATGGACTAAATGAGAGAGCTAAACAAACGAGGAGAACCAGTTATGGCCTGTCTAGTCTCAACAGAAATTCAAAAATCCCTACATATGCGTTTCCCAAATGTCGGGGCAATTCAAGTGAGTGAGTGAGTGTATGTGTGTGTGTCCAAGTATGAGGCAAATGGCGCCGCAAAGTATGCAACAAAGTGCGAGGAATCAAAGCAAATACAAGGGCAAAAACTGGAGGACACATGCCTTCGACATTTGCCATTTAACTAAGTGGGTCAGTGTCTCTATCACTCATTCTGTGTCATCCGTTTAACTGTTTATCTCCTTCGTCTATGTATCTGTATCTGTCTGTGCTGCATCTTAAGGCAACAAGTGTTCAGCTGTTCAGCTGGCATTGCACATACTATGCCGCGTGTATAGAACAGTGTAATAAATACCACTTAAAAATTGTACTGATAATGAATGGTCACGCGACAATCTGGATTCTGATTTCGATTACTTTCCTATACTGTCTGCTAATCTTATCACTGCAGTAGCTAGCCCCAAACAAAACCGAATGCAATAACATTCCATAGTTATAGACGTCTCAAGTTAATCAAATTAACTATACAATCCGGCACAACACACACACACACACACACACACACCTTCGCATCTTCGCATGTGCGGGTGTCGTCGGACTATAGTATACGGCGAACAAAAAAAGTTGCTAACTGAATCATAAAAAATCGAGTATATTCAAGTCGGAGCGCGCTTCATTGGAGGCTGCTAATGAGCTCACTCTAAAAATAGCAAATGTAGCAAATAATAATATTTACATTAAAACTTTGACCGCGAATTATAGTATTGTACAGACAGGCAGACAGGCAGACAGATAAAAAGACAACGAAATCGCAGCAGAGACTAATCGACTGATACTTTTCTTATGCCCAGACCGCATTACAGTGCCCTGCAAAAGGGTATAAGCAGAGGTTAAGTCAAAACTAGAACCTCTACAGGTTCTATATAGTATAAAAGTTTATAATTCAAAAGAAAGGAATAAAAATTCATAATTATGCTGGTAAATATTTGTGTAGTTTTTAAATGAAATTTTTGAATTTTGACTAAACTGATTTCACAACATTTGCCAATAAGTTCTATATACCACAACCGATTTGCCAAAATTCAAATACATTCGTAGCTTTTAGTTGATAAATATGCAGTTTTGTGCCCTTAAAAAAGTATTTCGTTCGCTAAGTACATATATTAAATGAAAATATTAAGCTAACAATCGCAATTCCGTATTTATGGCTTCTATTTTTTCTTGATGTCTATTTTATAAATATTATTTTAATATTATTACATATTGATATTAAATATTCTATTCAATGTTGGTTTCAATTTGAAAAGGCTTTACTTAGTTCTGTCTCTGCTCGCACGCACTTTTATGCATTTGCCATAAACATAAAATAAAATGAAATACAATATTTTCTTTGGCATTTTTTGTTTGAATGTTTGTTTGCTCGTGTTTAGCTCTGTCATAAAAATCGACAACACTAATTAAAAATTCAAGTGTATTGCAACCGATGAATTCAATACACACACACACACACACACACACACACACACACACACACTGGTACGCCATGCAGTGTGGGGTATTAAAATTTTAATGCTTTGCCGTACATACCAAACAGTTGCCATAAATATGCGGGCAACATTTCTGCTTCAATGAATGGCCCAAAACAAATTTACAGAATAAAAATTAAGATGAAAAAATCAAAAAATAAACTAAATGCTTGGATTGAAGAAAAAAAAAGTTGCAATTAAAAATGCAAACATCAAAAGGCAACCAACTGAAAATGCACAATGGGCAAAGAGTATTGTTGCTTTTTATGAATATTTGACTTGGATTTTTGATTTGATTTATCGTAATTTAAAGCGGTGCCAACAGCACGCACGCAAACACACGCACATACACAAATACACACGCGAGCAACACTAACATTAGCGAGAAGGTTCAACGGGCGCACACACGGCTCTCGCTCTCGATGTTGTCGTTAACGCGACGGGAACTGATTTAAATTTTTTGTGTGCCGGACTCTGACGACAAACGTCGACAGCAACAGCAACAGCAACAGTAACAGCAGCAGCAACAACAGCAGCAGCAACAGCAGCAACAACAACATGTCGATGTCGATGGGCGATGCCGTTAGCACAGTACTGTTGGTACTGTTGTTGTTTTTCGGCTGCACGAAAACAGCTGACAGGCAGAGCAACAACAACAACAACAACAACTGTGCAAAACTAGACAGCTTATCGTTTGAGCTGATAAGACTTGGCAGGCGAAACAGCCAGATAGATAGAATAGATAGCAAACAGAGATAGAGAATGGGAGAGAGAGAGAGAGCTGGCGCCTGCACAGTGAAGAGAGCGCTCTCTGAGTGATCAGTGCTCATGATCAGCCACAGGATCAACACCATCTCTACTTGATGCTCTCTCAATTACATTACCCAACACACACACACACACACTCCCTTTTCAACTCACGCTCTCTCTCTCTCTCTCTCTCTTTTGCTGTCAAATATGATAGTATAAATAGAATTTGCTGCTGATATTGATAAGATAAGATTGCCTTCTTAAACGTTACGAATAATCTTTGCTTTTTTCTTTCTGTTTTTATTTGTAAATTTTTTTGGCAGTGCACTTGAAATGCCTTGAACTTGCCCCATACTTGTGAGCTGGCAACGCGAACGAATGCAATGTAAATCAATATGAATGCTCGTTTAAAGGACATATAGCTGCAGTTATTTGTATTTACAGTTGCGGGTTTTTCAACTTCTTAATACATACTATCAATATAATTGTTTCAACAGTAATAACTGCAGTTGGGGTTGTATGAATTTGATTTAATTAACCCCTCAGTTCCTCTGTTTCATATAGTATATTTCTATATTATAAAATTACATATGGGAATTAATTGATGTTTAGCTATATATACTTATATACTCAACCTAATGAGCTCTGTCATGTGCCTTCAATAACTAGTCTATAAAGAGAGAGTCATAAATAAAAACATAAATAGTATTATTTGTAAATTTCGGCACAACATCTGGAATACATTTCTCTTATTTCAACTGCAACTGTAATTAGTTGTAAATAATTAAAGCAAAATGCTCACGAAATATTTTTTAAATGATTCACAGCTTAGTTTGCTATATAATGAATTCGAGCATGAGTAAGAGTACTATGCATATGAGTCGAAGGTTGTGTGTGTGTTAAACACAGTAAAAAGTCTCTTAGCAATCAATTTTCTTTGGCGACGTTGAGTGTCCGCTGTAGAGAGTTTTTACTGTATGCCAGTTATAATTTAAAATACTTAGCACTCGCTGCTTTGCGCTCGGCCCTCAGCATGCAGTGTTCAATCAGTTGACCCCTTAGGGGACCCTTTCAGTTCGTATTAAATACTTGAATACCCGTGTAAATGATTGCCTTTTACGATGGTTGCGTTGTTGTTGCGTCCAATTGATATGCCGGTGCTGCGTTTAATAGTAATTTAGAAATAAACTGATCTTAGTATGAGTACTAGTCTCTGTTCATGGGGTATATAATGATATTAACAGGCTATCTAGCGGCATAAACTCAGCCAAACAGTTGAAAGTTTTGGCCAATTTCTTATTATAGTATAAAGATAACATATTGTTTGACCGGAAATTGCCAAATTGTAATAATTTATTTATACTTAGAATTAAAATTAATTTTGATTATTATACAATGGGGTTTACGCCCTAGACTGATAGTCGCCGCTTGATTTCGATTTCGGCAATGCGTTAAGAAGTTTCATTCATGCCATAGAGTATATTAATCAGCAGACTTATCAGAGAGAACCAAGTATAGTATACGTAAATGCAAATCAATGCCAGTGTGTAGTCCCTGAAATACTCCCAAGTTTTTCTTTTAATACTTAATCTACACAAAAGTAACGAATGACCAATGAGACTGACTCGAATTCTTTTCAATTTGAATACTGTAACTAAAAGAGAAATAAGTAAAGTAATATAGTACATCAAAAGCCACATATGTGTATATATATATTTTAAAAGCTATCTAAAGCTTGACCCAAAATAATGAAAATGTCAATCAGGCAAATGTTATTACTTCTAGCCAATTCAAAAGCATTCGAATGCTGACAGTTTCACCGCAAAATATGTTTAGCCCAACGAGTAAGCCAATTGCCAAAGCCCAAAGTCCCAGTTGGAGTTCGAGTTTGAGTCTTCAGTTGCAACTCGACTTGCAACAGTGCGGTTCGCTTTGTCATTTCTGCCGCTGCCTGCAACGACAAGGTAAGGACTTCAGCAACAGAAAAGGCAAAGGACAGTCCAGTGTCCTCGCTGGAGGCTGTGGCAAAGGTACCAGGTCAAAGGTGATGGTGATGCCAGTGGCAGTGGCAGTAACAGTGGCAGCTGCTGTCGGCTTCCTGTTTGCTTTGGCACACACACACACACACACCACACACACACTCTTCACAACGTGTTTGACGCAAAATCAAAATAAAAAAAGCTTGGGCCACATAACTCGATAAATGTATTTCATATTAAACCTCAATACAGCTGCTCTAAGATTGTCCTATATTTCAACTATTCTAAAATACAATTGGTATAGAAACGCATATGAACTTGACAAACGCTTTAAGAAATTTCTATCTGATATCAAGCTGTGAAATATAAGGCGTAATACTTCTTCTTCTTCTAGTATGTACTCATACTCAGTTCGTTGTATGAATTATATCTAGATTTTACATATGTATAACATATGCTATATCTAATGCATATTGTATAGTATTATAGTAATACACTCTCTAAGAGTACTGCTCTTTATGCCGGACTGCGAACGGTAAACAGTTGGGAAAGAGCAAGGTAAGCTGAGATGAAATAGTTCCTGAGTTTAAGGCCATAAATTGAAGTCACCCGCTGACCCATTTAAAAATACATGAGTCACAACTCAAGAACAGATTAAGGCGATGGTGCTGTTCGTTCAAAACGCACAAAGAAGTCGTGAAGAATAGAAAAAATAAGAGAAAAGAAGAACAAATAAAATGCGAATAAATGCCAAAATGGCGGGAGTTGACATGGAGGACAGCGAGCGAAGAATGAAAGCGAGAAGAATGACAGCAAAAGGTACGCCAAGTATGTACTGTAGGGAAAAGGGTGCCTATAAGAAGAGCTGAGTGTATGAGGCTGCACACACACACACACATGCACATACACACATTATTAAGCTTAAAATCCGTAGATGGTTGGCACAGCAACACAGCAGCTGTAGCTGGCAGTGTAGAACTACCGCTTGCATGACAAATGAAAGGACATTGACAACCAACAGTTGTCCTCCCCACCTTCCCCTCCCCCACCCATTTCTTCTTCAATTTAGTCTAGACAATAAACAGGCTGGCAAAGGTACACCAGCACGAACTCAAAACAATGCCTGACACAGACGTTGACATACATGGAAAAATGGCAAAAAAAAACAAAATATTATTACGTACACACAATCAGACTAAACACACACGCACGCACACACGCACTCATTCTCACATAAGCATTTATATAATAATCCAAAGAAAATTGGCGACAAAAAACGCGTTTAATGCATTCCAGCAATTAAGTTGCACAATAAAGCTAAGGTAATATAGTATTTTTTTGTGAACTCTTGCGTGATTTTGAAAGTAAGATTAATTAATGTTAATAACACAGGACTCAAAAATGAGGCGAACCAAGTTGAACACATGAATCCACAGCTGAAGTCTGCTTAGTTTTTTTTAAGCTAAAAACATTTCGAAGACTGGCTACCCTTACTATAATTACAACTACACAGTTCGTGGTTTTTACGTAGCTCAACATCCCCATATCCATCAATTTCTTACTCTTAAAACTTTTTTTTTTTTTTTGTGAATGTACACTTGATTTATTTTAAATCTTTTTAAATCTTATTAACTAGTGTACTGCTACCAAGAGTGGCAGCTTAAGCTAATTGTACTCTTAAAACTCAAAAATTTTCCACTTTAATTAACACCTAATAAAAAGTGAAGTCTACTTTTGTGCGTAAAATTTGGTCACATATTTATTCATAATAGAATAAAAGTAACTCAGGGTCTAATCCTGTACTTGTAATTCTTGTTACTGATAATGCTTAAGTAAATTAAATAACGTTTAATGCATTGATCCAGATTCTTGATAAACCTGCTAAAGATTAAACACAAGCCAGCAACGTGATAAAATGAGTGTTATGTGTGTGTTTTTCTGGCAGCTGTTCAATTAGTTGGATTGTCGTCAATTCTTTTTATTTTTCTTGTTCCAGTCATAAACGATTAAAATTATATTATGTTTGAGCATCAAAGTAACCAGAGATAAACGCTGATAGTGGCAGCTTCTACTAGTGATTAGCATAGAAGTTGGCGCTTAAAAGTATGCAATGGAATATGACGGGCAAAATAATCGAATTTTCTGGTTTTTTGTTGTTGTTGTTGTTGTTAATGAGCATTGCCTTCAGCATGGTTGACCTAACATATGAGCTTGTCTGCTCTGCTTGATTGACTGACTGACTGACTGACAGAGTGACTCAGTGAGTAACGGGAGGGAGCCTGGAACATACATATGTATACCAGCAGCAGGTAACAGCATTTCCGCTCACGTCAAGCGTACTTCCGCCATTTACGCCTCACTGCACTGCGCGGTCTAAGGGCCGCAGGCAGGCGACATGTGCAGGCGGTAAAAGATTGCACACGTACACACACACACAGAGAGAGAGGGAGAGAGAGAGAGACAGTTAGCCATTTTTTGTGCTCGATCTCACATGAAGAAATTGTAGTGGCTGTTGCACTTAAATACCCTGTAGAAAGGTGAAATGAGTTGCTTGAAATGATTGCAAGAAATTCACTTTTTGTTGCAATAATTTATGTTAGTTATATGCAGTTATATACAGTTCAATTTATAATTAAATACGTATTTAAAAAATATTTAGTTGTAGTTTTTAAATTTATTTGTATTTTACTGCAATCTTATTCTACCTTTAGCTGCCTTATCAACATGTTTACTATATTTCCGCCTCAGTAAAGTCTCTTTCCAAGTTGATATTGATCACAACTCACAACTAGTTAATCTACAGGCTATCTATCGGTCACCCTTGCCTTTAGCTATAGCTCTTCACCTGGCTAAAGCAATTTTGCTTGTTGCCAACATTTTTCTTTTTCTGGTGGGTCACACATCATTTTTGATTTTTGTCCCTGTAATGCATTTACTTCCACATTCACTTCATGTCTTTTTCGCATCTGATGTCGTAGTGTCTATGTTGCCTCGCCCACTAGGTGTCGCCTTGTTTTGTGTTAGTTTTCTTTTGCTTTTTGGCAGCCATCAAAATTCGTTTAACAGTTCACTTTTTACTTTGTTTCTGTGGGCGGATGGATATATGGTGTGTGTCAAGTTGACTTAACACAAATTCAATTGCAATTCCAGTTATTGTTGACATTAAGTAATAATAGTGAGTGCTTGAAATTGTTTTTGTTTCTTACTATATTTGTTGTTGTTCGTATTATTGTGTTTGCTATAATTTCAGTTGAATTGTTAATCCATCTATGGACAAGCAGAACTCAGACTGAAGTCTATATAGACAATATTGTTGGTAGACAACAGTGAGTTATAAAAGTTTATAAAATAATAGTAACAATCAGACTTGTTGTACCTTAATATTAAGCTATTGAAGACAACCTCTATAACCTCATACTATTAACAGCAACTGTTATTGTACTAACAGTACTTGTCCTTAAACTTTATGCCGAACATTACACATTTCGTGTGTATTCGGCTGAATGTAAACACCCGTCTATTTGGCTGGTTTCAATTAGCCATAATTGTAGCTGCTGCATTTCTAATGCCCTGCCTAATGGCATTTAAAGGGCAGGGCACATGAAATGCATGCCAAAATGTACACTCATGTTCCAGTCTCTCTCTCTCGGTCAGTCCGATTGACAGCGCATAATGACATATGTCATATGATATTTGTAGCTGCACTTAGATTTGACAGACGGGCAGACAGACAGACAGACAGACAGCTAACTAGATAGAAAGTGAGTAACGTTGTTACAACTGCAACAACTTGCAGCAGCAGTAGCCACAGCAGCTATAGCAGGTGCCGCATTAAGTATACGCCACATAGACCACATAGACTGTTGTCGGGCGTGTGACAAAACGAGGCGCTGCCGCTGGCTTTTTGGCGACCTTATCAGCACCCATAACAATAACACAACAACAACAACAACAAGTGTACAAACAAAGAAAAGAGTGCAACAACAAAGAGACAGAGATGATAGCTGTTGGCTGTTGGCTCTTGCCTGATGTCTGACGGACGTGAAGCGTTTGTTGACAGCTAAAAAGATAAGCGATAAGATCGCCGTTGTCTTTGTCGTTGCTGTTGACGTCGTCGTCGCTGTCGACGCTGGCGTTGGCAGCGGCTGCTGTGTGTTTGTTAACTCAACTGACTGACGCGGGTGTCGAGACGCACACAGACACACACACACACACACATAAATATACATGTGTGTGCCAAGATTTGATAATGAAATTGCATCTCTCACTTGACTAAATATTTAACATGTGTGTGGATTGCGGCAATTTGTTGGACAGAGTAAGAGCACAGGAAAGAGTGAGCAATGACAATTATTTATGTATGATGCTCTGATAATACTTGTCTCAAGTGCTACATGTTTCATTGAATATGAATTGACTGCGATATATAAGGAAACCTTAAAGAATAGCTTAAGGCTGACATTAAAGTATACATATTAGCAATCGCAAGTGATGAAAAGTTATTATTTATAATTATTATATTGATTAATCTACAGCATATTTATACTTATATTCATGTGGTATGAGAAATTAAATTAATTTCATTTTGCTTTAAGCCAAAGCAAAGAGAGATATAAAGAAATTTTAATGTTTCATTTTTGATTCGAGTTAGAGCCTTTTCATTAACCACGCCCACTTACTATGCCGCGAATTGTGAATGAAATAAAAACGTTTCTCATGTTGGAGCCAAATTATCATTCACAACTTACTGGGAATATGTCGATCAAAATCAACGAAATGTACACTAGGCACGCATTCTAATTAGGGGAAGGGCAGGGGGAGTTGCCAAGGTGGCACTGTTAATTTATCAGTTTCAATTTGAACCTTTATTTGACAAGAGGTAGTAGTAATGTCAGGTGAATAACAGCTGGCACCTAGCGCAATTAACCCTTGCACCTAGAGCCTTCCCTCTGTCTCTGCTTGGTATTATATTTAGGCGTATCTTTTAAGACTCTGTACTTTAAAAAAGTACAAAAGGGTCTATTAAGTTTGTGCAAGTCGGAAATGTATATATATTCTTGATCAGGACGACGAGCTTAGTCGATATAGCCATGTCCGTCTGTCCGTCTGTCCATCCGTCCGTCTGTCTGTCCGTCCGCATGAACACCCATATCTCGTAAACTGTAAGAGCTAGAGACATCATATTTGACAGTTAGATGCCCCCATAGTGCAAGCTGATCAAGTAACATAACTGTGTATGCGTGGTTGCTTGCGACTTTACGGTATGTGTGCGTGTGTGAGTGTTTGCTAGCGTGTGTTTGTCCAAAGGAAAGTATAGGGTCTCCTACTGTCGGTTGAATCCGACTGTAGCTTTCCGGGTTTTTTTTATATTCATGTTTATATTTTATTAAATTTTGAAATAAAAATTTTGTTTGCTACCAATGTCAGCGAACCCGTCAAGTGTCTATTAGTTCTACACTTGCCTCCGCTTCGCCTCCCCCTCTTGGTGCTGTGCTCCCTTCTACACAGACACAGACTCGTGCATAATGTTTAAAACACTTTGAATGACTTTATCGCTTTTTTGTAGATTTTTTATCGCTGCAGCATTTACCTGCTTGCCTCGAATGTTGCTGCTGCTGCTGTTGTTGTTGTTTATATTTTATGAGCATTGCTCTCCGCTTGGCAGATTTATGTCTGCCTCCCTGCCTTCTCCACCAATCCTCCCCCTACACTCGCTCTTTGCGCTTAAAAGCTGCTTAAATTCTATTAAATTGCTGCCTCTCGCTTGGATCTAAATTGTTTAAAGATTTCTTATTGTTGCTCCACTCACTTGATGTTCTTGGGGCTGGCAAAGTTTGTCACGTTGCTGTTACGTGTTGGTCCCAATGTCTTTTCGCTGAACAAACTGAACACACTCCAGGCTTCAGTTCTAATGAGGCAGCCGCCGCTTTGCTGGGCACCCTTAGGAGAGACACTCGGAACTTTCAGCTCTGCCCAGGAAGGTGGCTGCGTCAACATTGAGGAAATTGCGTGCCGCACATTTAATTGATTACCCAACAACAAAAACCGGACACTGCAGTAGAATAAGCACAGCAGAAGAGGGGAACTTAGGGGAGAGGACGGACAACACCAGCAGCAGCAGCAGCAAATAAAGGGCCAGTCACACATAAAAATTACCAGCAATTGGCGTATTTATACTAGAGATTATACGACTGAACAGTGAACAGTATTATTTAAGAACACTTTGTCTTTGCTGCATGAATTTAGGGGATCCTTTTCGGTTAGGCATCCCATTAAACAGTTGCATTTGAGTGTTTTGTTGTGTTATATATACCACGAGTATGCTTCTGGTTGTGTTTGTGGGTAATACGGTTTGAGCGGTTCTACAGTTTGAGCTGAACGACGGTCAGTCGGTCAGTCAGTCGGTCAGTCACGACAAGCAACTTTATATATACTCGATTATATATATAGTAATATAATCTCTTCCCACTCCTTCATTTTGCCACAATTCTACCTAGTACATATCTCTTTAAACGGACTCGTATTGCTAATATAATTCAAATAAATTCATAAGATAATTACCAGCTGGCATCAAAACTCTCAGATTAACTAATACGAAATGCAACTGCCTTTGAACTATAAGTCAAAGTAGATTAGAAGCCAACCAGCCGGTTAATTAGTCTAGCCATATAAAGGAGAACACGACTAGCAATTGCCCTAGTTAAAAGTCGAGTTCATCAACTGCTTTACTGCTTAGTATTTGGCAACTTCAAGTCGATATTAGCTCATACTTGTGTGGGCCTAACCCATTGCGTATTGATATTATTGGGCTGCTGTTGGTACTTGCCCTTGTCATAAATTGTGGCCAGAAAGCATATAAATCCAATTAAATTAGTAACAATCTCAAGTGACCGCTCGATGGAGGCCCAGGCGATGTTAGTTGCGGGAGGGGGGAGTGGGGAGGGGAAGGATGGGCGCAATGAGTAAGAGGAAAAAAAGCTGAGAAATGAAAGCCCAGATAGAGGAAATTGTTAGCTGCTGCTTCAGTTACTTTCGACTAATATTATTTTCAATTTGGCTTTTTCCCTGTCAGACCCATATAGACCTCCTTTACCAATCTCCAATCTCCCTCACTCCCCATGGTCATAAGTTTTTATGCGCAGTTTTCTTTATGCTCTTTTGGTTTGTGTTTTGTTGTTTGTTATTCAATAGAAAATTAGTTTGTTTGTCCCTCTGTCTCTCCGTCTCTCGTCTGTCTGCCTGTACATCCTATGTAAGGAGAGACACACTCACACTCCCACACACACTCACACATGTATATATACTGTGGTCTGTGGTATGGGAGCAGATACTTTAGCGGCACTCGTATTCGCATCGTATTCAATATTATTGCCCCATCGCATTTCGCATTCAGTTGCAATACCAAATCCACTTTCAATACCAATTCCAATCCCTTTTTTTTCGACCCAAATCGAAATGAAAATACTTTTCCCCATGCCCCCTACTATTCTGTTTTCCTTTCTCAAACAAATTGGAAATTAGCAGCGGCTCTGACGCACTTTTAATGAGTTGCATGGAAAAAAAATCGTCCATAACTTCAACCAACTGTTGCAAGCTGAACGATTAAATGCATTATAATGAGCGTCCATCAATATCTAATATCATTTTAATACTTTTACAATGGATAAGTAAATAATTGAATCGGTAGCGAAATGGTGGGAAGGACGACGACCATGATAGAGAATATAATGTTTATAATTTTAATGAGAATGGCCATGGCATCGCATCACATTTACAATCGAAATAATAGTGGTACAGATAAGCTAAGAATAATGCCAATGATTGAGCTGATAACAACAGGAATAATATAATTACCAACATGACAATTTTAATAAATTATCTAATGAAAATCTCGCTTACTGATAATTTTAACTATAACGATAATAATTTCAATAAAATACGAGTACCTTAAAAAAATCTCTTTTCTCTTCGCCACTAATGATTAAGACGATGACAATTGCAATGACAATGCTAATGCTGACGACTTCAATTGTAACGATAATAATTTTATATAAAATATCTAAAGAAAATCAAATTTTTCTTTTCATATTAAATCCGCTTTGAGAGCTTATTTGTAAATCCTTAGAGAGAAATGCCAAGTAAAAGTTGAGGAAAACCTCTTCAGCAGGGGAAGTGGAAGGAAAAGCATTAATCAATTGAGAATTTCTGGAGCATGTCACAAATCGCGTAATTTGTTTAGTTTTATCATTATCTTGGGTAACTCAATGTGCCATTTACACGCAGACAGACTCACACTCACTTACACACGCACAACACATTAAATTTGTATCAATTTCGGCTGAAGTGGCGTGTGGCATGTGGCATGTGGCATGAGCTCTGATTTTGAATATGAATGTGAATATAAATGGGAATTCAATGTTAATGGCAGCTCAGACGCATCATTTGCGTGCGCTTAAAGCCGTAAGCATGCAAAGCCCTTATGCTGCCCCAATCACCTCCCCACCTCCCACTCTACACTTCACACTGTTTATCATTCAGAATTCGCATTACGTTCGCCTTCTTTGCTCTGGCATCTGGCAAATGACAAGCAGGCAAAATGATCGCCATGGTAGCAGAAAAGAGGGGGTCCTTGCAGTGGGAGTGGGAGTGGGAGGCTGTGCTCTTAAGCCGTGACTGACGACATTGACAGTTGCACTCTCAAGGTGACAATGCAACAGCAGCAGTCTAATTGACTGACTGACTGATAGACTGACAAACTGAACTGTTGCTGCTGTGCTGCTGTAGTCAGTCTACTGTGCTTTACGTTTATTTTTATCCACATGCTGCTTATGAAAAGCTCAGGATGACAAATGCCAGGCACCCGGCTTAAAACTCCACACTGAAAAAATACAACTTGAATGTTTACAAGAATTATAAAACATTCTAAACTTTGTACTTTTAATACTTAATTTATTTTGCTCAGTGTATGTTAACACATCGGAACTACAAGAAGCTGGGGCACAGCAACAACAAAGGCAGCTAGTAATAAGCAGATAACAAATGGAAGGCAGGGAGGAAGAGCAGCAGCCGACGCTAACAATAAACAACAATCTGTCAAAGCTGTCAAAGCAACGATTATGCCAATTGTTCGCTCCCATTCACACTGTATATTCCAATGCCCATCCCAACCTACAACCTACTACCCCCTACCCCTACCCCTACCCACTGTTACCCTCCGGCGACTGCTTGCAATGCTTGTTTGTCACGCGTGCAAGTCTCACGGCTCATTTGGCAAGCAGAAGCAGAAGCAGAAGCAACATCAGCTGAAGCTAAAATTGTAGCTGGAACAGTTTACCTGGCGTATGCTTGATTTTATTCAGCTCTTTTGTTTGCACACTCAAGCAGCCGCACACTCAAGTTGCGGGAGGAGGGGGAGGCGGAGGCGGAGAAGCAACCAAAACAGGCGTAAGCCGTCTGACAGCCCGACATGTGTGCTCAATGCTTTTGGCCACCATTTAAAGGGAAAAACGCGCATATTTATTAAGCCCATACCCAGTCAGTTATGGCAACGCAGTCACGCAGTTTATAGCTCATTATGAGACATAATTGTCGGCCTTTGACTCTGCCGCTGCCGCTGCCTCCACATCTGCTGCTGACTAACACTCGCCCTTGCTTTCGCTCAGTGTACCTGAAACGGACACAGGAGCACAACACACAGGAGCAACAGGATCAGCGACGAATACGCGTTGTTGCGAAACTTTTAATTGGAAAACTTTTGCATACGCACAGATAAACGCGTTAGGGGCTTGACATCACAGACACAAACGCACACACACACACACACACACATACAGAGAGAGAGGGAAACTAAACTGGCATATGCAAATGGTATGTAAATCTATAAAACTACAAACAAAAACACACACAGTCACACTTAACGACAGACACTGCTCAAGCATTTTCATAAATGTTTTATGTTAATTCACAGCACAGCTCAAGCAGCAACATATTTTCCAAGTGTAGCGGAAGAGCCTAACAATAATAATAATAACAATATCAACAGCAGCAAGCGCAGTAAGCCAACAGTCGAGTGAACTGCACTGGCACTGCACTGAATTATGTATTTACTATTCTGCGCTGTTCTATTCTGTACACATTGAGAGCTAAAAACAAAATGCAAGCAGTTAAACACATTAGAGTTGGACTACCATCGATAGTATTCAACTTTTGCAATAAGCCAATCGGTTTTTTAGCTAATTCAATCTTGAGTACTGAGACTAGTACAGTCTCAATCAAAAGGCACATTTTCGATTGAAAAATATTCTACTATGACTGCTGCTCTTTATACTATACCAATTAACAATTTATCTACTCAGTGCTATGTTCCTTGTACGATTTCTTTGTAATTTGCATTCAGTATTATCATAATATGAAAGTTGGTGCATGTCAAAGCTTAAGTCAGTAGTTCTTAGCTACGCAAAGATATGCAGCTGCAAAAGCTGGAGCACAAAATTAGATTTCATTTCCGATTCTTGTGTATAAAATGTGTCACAGTTGAAGCCGTAACAACCTCAACTAGACCCGACATACTCTGCTTACAATATACATTTTAAAATGTATGATTAAGTGATTTTTTTAATTTCCAGCATATGCTACCGATGGCTATGTTCCATATCGTAATGCTGAGAATGTCAACGTATTGCCTGCCAGTTAATTGCAGCATTCTTTAAGGTTCGACGGACGCCTCCCCCTCTCCTCTCTGCCTACCGTCATGGCATGGTTCTAGTCTCTGGCCTCGACCTTGGCTGCTTTTTGCCTTGCCCCAGTGACAACGTCAAAGTCATGAATTCATAATGAGTCGCTGCAGCAGTACACAAAGGCAACTTGACTTGATTCGATACGACTCGACTCAACTCGACTCAACTCGACGCGACTCGAAGGGAATTTCATATATTGCCACACGACACGTGACCATTGACATGGTGGCAACTCTACCAAGAACATATTCGTAATATGTAATTTATATTTATAAATATCTCTTTCAGATAAACGAAAATATTCACTATTATTTGCACAGGGTATCTCGCTAGTTGCGCATGCTCAGTACCTCACCAAAATTCGTCTTCAGCTTCATGTTTGTGTTTACTTAATCAATTTAAAGGGCTGGCCATGTTTAAAATTACATAAAATTTCATTTGACTTGCGACAAAGTTGCAAAGGTCGCTTCAAAATTTTTAAAAGAGAATTTCTGAACAACTTTCTTCAACAAAAGCTGTTTTTGTTTTTTATTTACTTACTTTTAGTATTGTGTCATCGTGATAGGGGGTATATGCTTTTTACATTATCGGTTTGAGAATATTTGGAGACTTTCCCTTGGTTTTGAAAGTCTAAAGTTAAACACAAAATTGTACATTATACACGAGAGGGAAGTAAGTATTAACTATATTATAATCTTGCCTGATGTCAGTACGGAAAGTTAGAAATATCTATCCCTCTATATATAGTCTGTAATTTTTCCATCCATCTACTTCTTTACTGATGCTATATCCCTCTATTTGTCCATCTAATCACCAGACTGTTCGTCTATCTATGGATCTCTTATATATATATATATATCTCATTGGCCAACTGTATATTTATCAATACTGTTCTTTACTTTTGTTAAACTGCAATGGGCATTCAATCTTCATCCTTGGAAGAGGACATTCCCTCGTATTCCCTCGTTGCCCTCTGTTAATTTGCTGTGGCGTGACCCAAACGCAATGCCAAATGCGTAGCCAAAACTCAGTCAAACCGGAGGAAGGCCGTAACCTGAGCTCGATTCAAGCGAATCGCCACGATTCAAGCTGATTGTTGTAGTTGTTCTTGTTGTGGCATAGTTTATGATTACAATATTTTTCATAGTATACTTGCAGGCGCCGCGCGACAACTGCCTAACGGCATTTCCCATGTGATGTGTTCGGTTCGGTGTGCTATAAGTTGTTGTTGTTGTCATTTGTTTGTTTGCCTGCTGACCATTTTGTTTGCTCGTCGTAACTTTAGTGCTATGTCAATTTTCCAAGCAGCGGCACACACACACACACCCACACCCACAAACACACACTCTCTTGCTTGGCTTACCTATACTAACATTTATCGCTTGGCTATTTATTTTTCATTTAGTTTATTGCAATAGAGACGCGTTGAGTTGCCAATTTGTGTACAATAGCCGGCCACAGCTGCTCCTAGATGGGGTGAGGTGGTGAGAAGGTGTCGTAGATGGTTGTGGTTGTCAGTGTGTGTCACTAATGATTGAAGTGCTTGTTTTATCACCAGCTTGTCTACCTGCTCACCATCATTAAAAACGCATCAATCAATGAAACGAAATCAATGCGCACGGAAACAGATTGAATCAATTGTCGCAAAACAGAAGCAAGGCAAAGGCGGAAGCTTGCTGCTTAAATTAGTCGCCTAATTGCCACAAATCAGTGGCATCATCAACATTATCATCAGCATAAGCACTCAACCAAGCCTAAAAAGAAATAAGCTTTAACGATTCATGCCACATGCCACTTGAGGCTCCTATCTCTCAGCACAAGGAAAACATTGTGAATGTTATTGTGTTGCATTTAGATAAGCATGAATACGGTAGTAAAATGGCTTAAAACAGTTATTTCCTACGAGCAACTCCCATTCAACACACTTCTCTTTCCTCTTGTCTCTCATTTCGTGTTGCTTTTACTGCTTTGTCCTCAGCTTGTCAGCTTTAAGTAACAGTAACCCAGGCAACAGTACAGTGTTCAAAAAAGCTTAAATTCTGAAAGTGAAAAGACTTTAAACTACTTTTAAATTGTAATTGGATTCGTGGGCATATCCACTGCCATTCGGCTTACACTTGATGTAACTGTAAATGCATGTGTACTATGTCGAATCGCCTATAACATTTGCATTTCACTTTATAATTCACAAGTTGCTCAAGCATGCATATATCCATATATATAAACAACAGAGTACTAAAATTACTTCTGCCTGTTGCATACATTTCTGAGTGGCACAATCTTAATAGACCCTTTTGTACTTTTTTAAAGTACAGGGTCTAAAAACATTTCACAGTATAGTTTCAAGTATGGTTTCAAAATATCGTTTCATATTATTACGATATACATACATCGTTTCAGTTTCGTTTTGTTGACTACTCACGACTACAGCCCTACTTTTTATACATTCTAACTGATAGATAGATAAACAAGCCTTTGTTATTGCGTAGGGTTAGCGGGTTAGCTTGTGCTTTTAGCTTTTATTTGCCATATTTACAGTTTTTCATATTGCCAATTGCTATTGTCGTTGCTGTTGTTGTTGTTGTTGTTGTTGCTGTTGTTTTGTTGGCTGTTGACGATTGGCGTATGAAAATGTAAATTTCGTTAACAAAGAACTCCAACAATGTGTGCATAACTGACCCCTCGACAGCCAGAGCCCAGCACCCTCTGCCGCTGGCATCCGAATTGGCACTGTGTGTGGTGGCGCAGGTGTAATGGGGACTTGGTGGTGCTGATGGTATTTGTAAGTGGAGTAGTATATGCGACATGCTGCATGCCACATACCGCATGCCACATGCGACGTATGTATGTGTGTGTGTGTGTGTGTTGACCCACTTAAAAGCAGAACAGAGCAGAACGAATTCGCATTGCTTTCGCTTCGTTTTGCTGCATAAATCAAGCGCCAAAAACGCAAACTTCTGGCCCAGGATACAACCAATATATATATATATATGTGTGTGTGTGTGTGTGTGTGACTGTGTGCCCTACAACAACACACACACATTCACACACACAGGTAAGTCAAATGAATTTGTAAACAGGTGCAAATTAGGTCAATATTTGTGCCGTGAATGGCGACAGCTGTTGCTGCCGTGCGAACCAAAGGCAACGCTTGTTGCTACAGCCACCCTATGCCCCACTGTATGCGTCTACGCGTGTGTGCGAGTGTGTGTGTGTCACATACATAAACATGAGACATGAGACGCTGGCTACGTCACTGACCCAAAATTCAAATCTTTATGCGGGGCTACAAGAAGTAGAAGAAGAAAAGCATATGTCGGGGAGTAGGGAGGAAGAGTGTAAGCATTCGACCAGGCACAACACATTTACTATACTGTTCTTCTACCTCTTCTTCATGTTGTGTGTCTGTGTGTGTTCTCACAATCGGGTAAAGTTCAAGCATTCATTTTGCCAAGCATATCACAATTATGCCAAGTATTTACCATAAGTTCCCACAACAAACATTTTTGCCTTTAACTCATAAATATTTTCAAAATGTTCTCTTTAATATAGTATTATGCCGGTAAATGTGTTTAGGCAAACTTCTAGGCTCTCCTTAAACGCTCAAAAAATGAACCAGCTGCATAAGTTCTTCTAAATTATCTGCTTAGTTAATGTTAACTGAAATTAATACTAAATAATTTAAATATTAAATTAATATCAAAGTATATTTTTTCCTTATAAATATTATATTTGTTATTGCCCTTGCAATTTTCTCTGTTTAATGTCATTTAATGTCTTAAAGGCCTTAAAATCGATTTCTATTGAATTAAAAGGCGAGTGCCGCACTTACCTCAGACATGTTGCGTTGTATGTACGTTATTTCTCACAGTGTTTTGAACTTGTTTTAATTTTATCTTTGTTGTAGCTGTTGTAGCTGTTGCTGCTGCTGCTGCTGCTGCTGCTGTTTTTGCTGTGGCAATTCTAGTGACAGTTCAATTTAGTTAGCGCGAGTCGTAAGCCCGTTATGTGGCAGCTGCTGCAACCTGCATCAGTTGCAGTCTTGCCACGCATGGCGTATACGTAACATATTGTATGTGGCTTGTATGTTGATTTGATGCGAGTTCGTTGTTGTTGCTGCTGCTTCTGCTGCTTCTGCGGCTGCTGCAACAAGTGGCACGGCATCGGCATATTCTCCACTAGCTGCTTCATTGCCGCATGGCTGCAACAGAGAGTAAAGAGAGTAAAGGCAAACGTTTAGTATGTATAGAGACTATAGCATAACACAATCAATCAATCTGTTTGGCAATCAGTCAATTAATCAATCGCTCAATCATGCTACAGTTTGACAAGTAACGGGCCAAGTTGATGACCTTACGCCATGTCGAGTTCAAGAATCTTTCGAGTGATAAATTTCCCACTGACGCTGATGCCGATGCTGCTGCTGCTGACGTCGGCAGCGCTGTCAATGACGGCGGCTTTTGGTCTGGTTGCAACTTATTGCAATTTTTGTTGCTTATGAAACGAAACATTGATTACATTTTTGCTTCGATCAATGCTTGATTTATGCCGTCCATTAAAATACGCTAAAATTTCATTAACATTTAATTGTCGTATATAACGAGAGGTGTTAGGTTTACCCTGTATTCGATCAGCCAAACGGGTATATTCAGCTGGTAGACTATATGAGTTATGTAAAGCAAAATTCGAAATAAGTTGGTTTATTTCGTTATAATTTTCCTAATGTCGATTGCCTCTGTCTGTCTGATTAAGTATCAAATTTGAAATGAGTTAATTCCATTTAATGCGATAAAAATAAAGTCGCCAAAAGTTCCATTGCAATGTGAAATATTAAACAGAGACGGGTCATTGGTAGGGGTACAGACAGACAGACAGACAGACAGACAGACAGACAGACAGGTACTAGGGGGCGGGGAGAGGGGCGTCGAAGGAAAACATAATCAGCATAATAGCATAGCGATGAAAATCATGGGACCATAATGTACATTAATAATATCATTGCCAGCCACTGTTTCCGTTCATAAGTGAGCCACCAACAACACCAACAACAACTGCAAGAGAGACTCATTCACACACACATACACACACACACACACACACACACACACAGCGCACGCAGCGCACACAGCGTGGGTGAGCAGACGCAGTAAATAAATTGAAACAACAATCGAAATGGGAAATGCCATGCTTATCATTTAGATGACAATGATAATGAGGATGACAACCGTAATGATAATGCTGATGATAATGATAATGATCATATTAATGATGCATATGAGTTAGCTGGTGTTAGACTGGAAGCCCCAATCGTCTTGTACTATATGTAGGTATTCCACATGCAAATACTGTTCATCGCTTAAAGTAGCTCACAACCATATTAGCATTGGATCAAACTGAAAGTCGCAGAAGGTATGACGACGGTTATATTAAGCTTGTATAGAACACACATAGACAAAGACGACAAATGCCCATATGTAAATGACATTTTATAGCTAATAAAAGAACTGTGTTAGCTTTTCAGAGCTTTTACTTCAGCTGCAAATTGTTTATATAATTCACAACAAGAGCTTCTATACAAACTGTTTACTTCTATTTGAAATTTCTGCTTCTATTCAGTATCGTTTGTATATTACTTAAGATTGTTGTACATCTATCCATATCCATATGTAAGTCGGCTGAGAGTGTTTGGTCTTGGCCGTGCTCGTGCTCTGGTAATGAGCGCATGCATGTTAATCGCCTAAATAAAGTTAATTGCATTAATTCGACTCTAGCTTAAGAAACACCAAATCCAAAATTGAAAACTGGAACGATGGAGCGATGTCTACAGCTGCATTGAGATTGTAACTGACAGCTGAAATTTGTGGAAATTGTGTGTGAAATGCAGTTCAACGAGTTCAATGGCAATCGCCAGAGTTCGAAGCAAAAAAGGGAAACGGAGAAGAAGAACAGAGCATAAAAATCGTTTCCAAGAATTCTTTATACTGTGAAATATTTGAAATTTGAATGTCACAAAAATCTCTGTGTGTGTGTGTGTGTGTGTGTGTCAGTATCTGGAGTATTCGTGTGCATGTCATTTTACGCTAAAAACGTTGAAATTTGAACGAACAAACAATTTGCAACGAGTCAAAGCAAAGAGAGTGGCGAATAGTGGAGATATAGTACTACACATAGCTACAAACTTTGGTTTTGTTGCTGTTGTTGCATGCCACAAAATAAAAATACAAATAAAACCAAACACGATAAAGTTGACAATGCAAGCGGTCGGCCAACAAATCTATTACTAGATGTAATCTATTGTACGACTCCCCAAAGCTTTGGCTTCCATGGCTTCCATCGCATAAAATGAAACGCACACACGCACATATCGTAGATAGAAGCTTTTGTTGACTTAAAATCAGAGATCAAACGATATGCTAAAGCAAATTCAATTTGAGGTCAACTTTGCTTGAAATTTAACTCAACTTTCAGGAAGTTTTCATCTTCTGCTTCTGCTTTCACATTTTCATTTTATTCGTGTTCAATGTGTGAAATGCAAATATTTTGCAGTGAAAAACTTACTCTGTATAACTTTTGAACAGCTTAGCAGTTAGGCAGTTATTGAAATCTATCACTATATTATTGATTATATTATTATTTATGAGAATCTCAGGAACCATGAAAGAAGAAAGTTGAGAATATTGATAACTAGTTGACCAAGTTGTTGCATTAAATCACGCAGACTTTTATTTATATTTGAATTTAATTGAAGTTAGATACTCAACTCTGAGATTATTTTCATAAAATCGTATTCTCTACTTGTATTTAGCGTCTAATATTAGAACAGTCTGCAACCTAATAATAATACCATCGATATCGATCGGCTATATGTAGGAAAAATGAGGTGATAATCAATCTATTTCAATTTAAAACAGTTTTAAACAATTTCTAAATAAGTAATAAGTAGCTACTGAGGTGGTTCCCCATTCGCCTACCTTAGAGGTACTTAAGTAGTCCAGACTCTAATCTACTCTACTCTAATATCACATTACAAATGTTAGTAATATATTGTAAAAATTCTTAAGACGTAAACTAAATTTGCTTTTAATCAGGCAATATGCATTGTCTTATGCTATACTTCAGGGTTCCAGTGAAATCTGGCCAAGAGATTAAAGTCGATGGCAAATACTTTTGAAATAAATTGCAAGTCATACTTAGAAACGTGAAAATATAATTCCAGTGCTTATGGTAGTAGTTTTCAGCTTAATTCAATTGCAGTACAACAATATGGAAGAAATGCCGGAGTAAGAGGAGCAGCAGGAGTGGAGGAAGAGAAAGCAGAACGCAGAACAAAAAGCAAGTGCAAATAAGCGCAAAACTGAGATGGCATTAAAATTGTCAGCGGAATTTTGTAGTAGGTGTTACCCGTTATATCGTGATATCGCCGCCAAATCGCAATTGCCCCGCAATTGCAGACAGAGTGTGAAAGTGACAGTGAGACAGTTCGAAAAACAGAGGGATGGCGCGAGAGGGGAGCATTAACAACAGCAAACGCTTCCTTCCTGTCGCACAAGTATTTGCATTGTCATTGCAGTCGCTTAACTCACAGTCTCTCTGCTCTCCACTCTCCATCCCAACACTCTCCGCTCTCCACTCTCAGCTTTCAGCTGGAAAGTCTGAGCTTAATGCACACTGTGTATACTACGTGTATTCCCAGTGCCATTTGCCAATGCCCAATGCTGTGTATGCAGTTGCTTATACACCCTGTAAACAGGCTGAAATGGGGTATTGAGGACTGCAGAGACAGCGACGGCGGCACTGCATCTCTGGAAGTATAAGTCGTTCTGATAATACAAACTTTCAATACAGTACAGTATACACTGGCATTAGTCTACAGAGGGAGTTTTCGACTAAAAGCCAGACACTTCTTCTTACTCCAATTTATGGATATTAATACTAGTCATTATATTAGGTTTTCATTTACATTCATTGGCATTAACATTCTTTTTACTCTTTTTCTCACTACTTTTTTGCCGAGTGTTTCTCTCGCCTGCTGACGTCACATGAATATTATCACAATTATTTGTTGCTCTCCAAACGAAGAGAGCGCAAAACAGCAAAGAGAGCATAAAAAATTGTTTTACTTCCTGCATTAAATATGCATTGTAGTAGTAGTAGTTGTTGTTGTTGTTGTTGCTGCTGCTGCAGCTGTGGTCGGTCTCAAGATCGCAGACTCTCCGATATGCTGCAGCTCGAATTACAGAGGCACTTGAGGAGCTTCCATTGCATTGGCCAATGTCAGCTGAAGCTGTAAAGCTCCCCACGCGTCGCAGTCAACGTCGACGTCTTTTGTCTGCGCTGCGTCTACGCTGCAATTAATTTGTATCGTTTGCGCTTGTCACGCCTACAGAGCGCGTTTTGTCACACACACACAGACATGCATGCAGCACACACAAAGAGATACACGCAGGCAATGTATCTGTGCCTGTGCCTACTATGTATCTGCCCCTCTGTATTGGCCCATTTTATAAGCAGACGTAGAACTTGAACCCATTTTGTTTGTATAATATTTATAGGGATTATGTCATTTGACAAAATGCATTTGTTGCTAATTCGCTGGCGCCTCGCTTGTTACTTGTAATTGTATGTACATACACGAGTGTGTGTGTGTATGTATGTACAGACGCCGTATCAACACCCCTTTGGAATTTACAACAACCATTGACACGAACAGCACGAATCGTTCACTCGTTCATTCGCTCGCCTAAGCTTTACTAGATAAAGCAAGCAAGAATCCCCCCAATGTTTGCTCGATACTCTTTATCGATCGATTGACAAACAGACAAGGAGCTAAACAAATTTCTTATTAACTACTTAAACACAATAATTACATGCTATCGCGCATGCATTACGTTTCGTGATTACACGCAGAGATACTCTCTGCGATGACACATCGATATTATACAAGTGATTGATCTGTTTCATCGAAATAGTATCATGAGATAAGTTGAGGAACAGTATACACACTTATCGATAGTCTAGACTTTAACGGTCTGCCAGAAAAATGTTTAAGTTGAGTTGTATAAACCATATAGGGTCTAATGCTGTAATCGATAACATATCGATACCTAGGCAATTGATTGAATTGTTACGTTTTAGTATTAATCAGTATAGGGAGGCTGTACACCACATAACTCATCGATAACATATCGATAAACTTTAAATTGCGCACTTTGCACTATTGAACAATGGGTATCTTTGCAGTTGAGCTGCTTTGGCTTATGACTCGATTATTGTAACTACTGTTGCAACTATTTGTCGCACTTTGAACAGACAGAACGGATGGACAGGCGGATGGCATGCGGCCTGTGCTGTGGCGGTGGCTGTGGCTATGGGTTGTATTATGATTATGCATAAAAGTGTTATTAATATTTGATATGCGGCATTACAATGCCAATGCAACAGACAGTGAAATAGACATAGAAATAGAAACAGTGGCGGAGACAGGGAGAGAGAGAGAGTGGACTATCTACATATGAACACAATGAATTGTCGACTTTGGCACTGAACTGATTTTATTATTATTATTGTTATTATTATTATTATTATCGCAGTGCAAACAGTCAGTCTCAGTAGCAATACCAACCAGCCAAAAGTGCAACAAAAAGAATCGCAAATAATACAATGAATTTCGTAAATATTTCATACAGTCTTTATGGAACAGAACGCAGGCGCAGCAGCTGTAATCTCTTTGTGGCTTTTGGGGTGTCAACTGTGCACATGTGTGTGTGTGTGTGCGTGTGTGTGTGTGTGTACACATTTACTAATCACAAACTAAGCTAAGCCAAAGCCAACTACAATAGACTAAGAACAATAACAAAAGATAATCCAGCAGCTGCTGCTGTCGAGATATACATATGTAGCTACATACATATTCAATTTCATTTTCAATTAATTTTCATCGTCATTATCATTGTTATTATCATTAAAATGAGCATTATTTTTGTTATTATTAGCAGGTGCAACAGCTTCAGCCTCATTAAGAGCTCAGAGACCACAGCATGCTCATAATCCATGTGTATTAACAACAATAATAATAATTAACAAAAGAAAAAAAGCAACAACAAAAATAAAAATCATACACATTATCTATAGTACTATATAGAATGCGCAAAGTTTTGTTTACCCATGCTGAAGGTTGTTGCAAAATGTTTAATTGGAAAATTAATTATGTAAATAGCAATGAAAATTATTTTCAACACCAAGAGCTCAATTACACACACTGTGCACAGTGGGATACTCTATCAGAAGTTAAGGGTGTTTAATAATGCAATAGACAACATACTACGATACACTGTAACAAAAAGAGTTGAACTTTCACCTAAAAAGTACAAAAGGTTGCAGCCGACTGTAGCTTTCCGGTCTTTTTATTGTAGAACTATAATTGCATTAAGCTAAATGAAATACTTGAGTTTAAGCCAAACCCTATAATCTAAGTAAAAATTCAGTCAATCCTAGTCATAGTTATTCCGTCTTCAATTAACTAAAATAATATAATATTCCATTAAACTTCGTTCTGAAATCAAAAAACAAGCAAATCTGTGAGTATGAAAGTGAGTCTTGTAAAGTAATTTTCTCGAATTCTTCACTTTACCCCTTTCCTCCTACCCTTTCAGCAAAATTTGTAGGGTCATTAAATAAAAAAAGCTATAGAGAAGTGTTCAGAGTAGCGTTAAGCAGCTGGCATATGTTAACCTAGCATGTGCATGCAAGTGAATCGTGTCAAATGAGTTAAAGCCATCCATTATACTACTGTATCATAATGTCCACATCGGTTTGTCATATTTAGTGTGTAATAATTGAGTTAAAAACAGCAGTTTCAGACGTACAATTACCGTTAGTATTCGCACGGTTGCAAAATATTAGCAAAAAACCAACAAACAACTAAAAATACTGCCAAGTTAATGGTGTAAACAAATGTCAGGCATTTTGATGAGTTTTGGGTGATTTGCTTGAATTTTCTGTTTAGACCCTGTACTCTTAAAAACTACAAAAGGGTCTATTAAGTTTGCATGTACATAAGTGTGTATGCTTTGTTGCGTGTGTCCTTGCGATATGTGTGTATATGTGCATTGCTAGGATTAGCTCATGCAACGGAAGGAACAGGGTCTCCTTCTGTCGGTTGCATCCGACTGGAGCTTTCCGGGGTTTTTATTAATATTTTGTTGTAATTTTTACTTTGTTTATTAGCGAATGGATTTTTATAGGCAGCTGCTGAACTACAAAACGGAAAACTTTTTCAGTGCCTACGTTTTTTTTATTCGAATTTTTATCGTTTCTATCATCATCATCTCAATTAGAATAAAATGATTATAAAGTGTAGGAAAATCATTTGTAGTTCGGTTTATTATGATAAACTAAGTCATAAAACAGTTTTATTACTGCTAATCGAGTAATCAGTGTCTGAAATCTATCAACAATAATCTATAGAGAGGGAAGGGGGAGACTGGACATGAAAGAAAACACATCTACTCGTACTTACATATATTTTCCGGAGACCAGACACTCATCAGCAAAGAAAATTTATCAATTAAATACAAGTCACTGTTACTTGGAACTGCGCAGAATGTACTCAAACATTTATCCCTTATCTGACATTGACCCTTGTTAGCCCTTAGCCTTGCCTTGCCTTGCCTTGCCCTTGACCTCGATACGTCCCTCGCTCCATCTATATACATATTATTATTCTTAATCCCTTCTCTGAACAGGCTATAGACCCTAGACTCCAAAGTGAACTCAGACCCCTATTGAAAATGACACAAGCTCTGCCATTGCCATGGCGCTGGGCTATTGTTGTTTATGTTTTACCGTTGAATGAAAATTGAAAAGAACCAAAAAAAAGTTCATTTTTAAACATTTGTTTACACCACACACACACACACACACACACATACACTACCATGGGCGGGTGGCAGTCGGCTCGCTTGCTCATGAACTTTAGGCACAAAGTCGAAAAGTTGAAAGATAAATACGCGCCAAAGTGCAAATAGGCAAAAAACAGCAGCAGCAGCAGCAGCAGCAACAAGCAGTAGCATCGGCGCCAATAAAAAACGCAAAACAACAAAAGAAGAAGAAGAAAACACACACACACAGACAAACAAAAGCAAGAGCAAATGCAATTAGCAACAAGTCGAAACTCAAATACCCTGTAATTAGCACCTAACTACTGTTGAATCGATCTCACGGTCATCGCATCGAAAAACTTCTATAGGTATAGCTGTAGGGTATTTCAAATAGAAGTTTTAAACGTTATGATGGTTAAGATAAAGGTACAATAGACATAAAGATATAAATAAAGATCTAGATGCTATTTGTATTCGATAGAGATATATGTAGATAAATCTGGAGATACAGCTACAGATAGAGATGCAAATGCAGGATGAGTGCCATATACAGATACTAATACAGATGTAGACACATCATATAGTGGTTGATACAGATGTAAATACATATATAGTTAGAGATACAGATGCATATACTAATACTGATATAAGTAGAGGTATAGGTATACACATATACATAAACATATCTAGATAAAGGTACAGACACAGGCACAGATGGAAATATAGTTACAGATACTGACAGAGATACTTCTTGATATGAAAATACATATAGTATGTATACATACTGATACAGATACAGATGAATATACGCATATGTATGAGGATTTTGAGGCAGATATGTATATCACTTGATGTTGATTTATTTATATCAATTTTTTGCTGATGCTGCTTAATCTGCGTGACGATAACTGTGTAATCGCTTGAGATGTCGCTCTTGTTGTGTTAACGCTGCTGATTGGAGTTAAGCAAACAAATGCTGTCTGATGTATGTGAATTTGTTTATTTACATTTAGCATACCAAAGGGGCGGGCTCGTTGATCGAATGCTAATTACACGAATCGAAGCACCTCAGATGCGCGATAGAGCAAAGAGACAAGAGAAGATAAACGAAACGAAACGAAACGAGACGAGAAGAGGCAACAAAAAGAAAGAAGGAAAAATCAAGAAGGTGTCCGCAAAATGTTGCAAGAGCCGTGTGAAGCACAGAAGCGCAATCGGACAGCAGGCAGCATGAAAAAACTTTTGGTAACCCGATACAGTCATTATCGGCAAGCAGCTGACAGCACAGCAACAACAAGGCGACAACTTGATAAAGTATCTTCGAGTCGTCGCCAAGTGGCCAAGTGGCCAAATGGCGTGGCGTTGGGGCAGTTCTTCAGTGGCTCATCTCTAGCTATTTTTAGCTAATTATAATTTATTTTCAAACAACTTGAAATAGGCAAGAGGAGATAGAGCTAACAGAACTTTGCAGTTACCACAGCACGACAGCACGACAGCTTGCAGCAGATCCATGTGTCTGTAATATGCCATAGATACGAAATGTATCTATATATGTATGTATATGTATATGTGTGTTTTTGCAGCTTACTCTCATATAATTGTAATGTATCTCTGCCTCTTGTTTACTTTCAATTTAGACCCACTCATGCCCAATGTCCTGGCGCTGTGAAGCTTGAAGGATCCCCAAGTGGCAAGTGGCAAGAGTCAAGTGGCAAGTGGCAAGTGGCAAGTGGCAAGCGGCACGAAGTGACGGTGCACAGTCAAATCGCATGACCCACAAAATTGTTTTGCCATCGGCTTTTTGTGAATGATTGTAATTGATACTTGATCTGTTGAAGCGTATAAAAGCCACTTTAGGCGTTGCCATTACGTCACCTTGACTGACAAAGCCGCCAATCGCATTCGCATTCGGCTTTTCAGTTTCAGTTTTCTATTTCAAAATCTGAATCTGAATTGGAATCCGAATTGAAATCAGCAGCAGTCACAGTCGCAGTCGCAGTCAGAGTTAGAATCAGAACCAGAATCTGTTTCATACTTAGACACAGCTCAGGCTGCAGGCAATTAGGTTGAAACAACGACAAAAAAATGAGAGAAAAATGAAATCAAAATAATACCAATACCAATACCAATACCAAAATCAAAATAAAACTAAACAGAAAATGAAAATAGAAACAAAAACGAATTAGATTTCAGTCGGCGCAAATGATAGTTATACAAATTCGGTATGCTCTTTCTCAGCTTAAATTCGAATCTATTATAACAAAGTCAGATTTGGACCTTCGGGGTGAATGGCAACATTTATATTGAATAAGGCACATTATACATGGATCACTGTAGCCACTACTATAGTACTAGAAGGTTCATTGAACTTTTGTTTAACATGATATTTGAATTAGACACTTGCATAACAATTATTCATTCGAGTATACGGCATTATCACATAGGAAATATTACATGTTCAAAACTTCAAATTTCATGTTATAATAAATTATTTCTGCTTCTGGCGTATTCATTCACATAAAAACGAAACACACAAAGAGTTGATGAGAACATAAAAGTACGGGGCACTGGCACTGAGTACAACAAAATGTGTGACGTTTAATGATTATGAACTTTGAGTTTTATTTAATAAAAGACTGGGTAATAAAAATCATAATTTCTGCTTAAGATCTTTTTTTCTCAGCTCATTTTAACTACGAAATTTTACATTCAAAGTTTGAAATGAAAGTGTAAAGAGAGCTTTGGTGGAGGAGTCTTGAGTCGAGCTTTTCGTTAAAGTTCTCAAACATGAGAGACTGGGGAGACTGTTAAAGCTTGCTGCTCAGTAACAAGCTCAAGCTTCAACTCTGAAGACAGTTACAACTGAATGTAAAAGTTTATTCAAAGAAGGTATTAAAGCTCAAGGCAAAACTTAATTTGCCTTATGTCAGTCAATAGAGAAATGTAAAATGAAATTCATTTAGTTTAAAGTTAAGTAAACAAATTAAGTTTCAGCTTAGTTCAGGCTTGACTCGAAACAGGTTCTGCCATTGTTTTACCTTAATCTCGTAACTAATTAATAACTGTTACAAGCGGCTTGATTCAACTGTAGAGTCTCTTGTGTGTATCGAGAGTATAGTAAATCGCAAACTGAATCACACACTAAAAAGCGACATCCAACACAGATCTAAGCGACTGGCAGCGTCAACGCTGATCGTTGATCGAGAACGGACAACAACAACAGCAACAACAACAACAACAACAGAAACCAGCTTGACTTTGCCTCAAGTTCGAAACGGAACAGCTGTTTTTGCAGTCACTGTTAGCGGCGCTGCTACTGCTACTGCTGCTGCTGCTGCTGCTACTGCTGCTGCGTCGCTTCACGCTTCGGAAATTTTTCGAGAGATTTTCAGCGACCAGCTTCGGCATCTGAAACTGGTCTTAAACGCGTGCGTTGTCTTGCTGTCTCTGTGTGCGTGTGTGTGTGTGTGTGTGTGTGTATAAATCATAAATTATTATTATTTTTATATACAGACAAAAGTTCAGCTGGGACATTTGTTGTTGTTTTGCGTTAATTAATAAGTTTTTACTTCAAATACTTTTGCATAAAAGCCAGCAGCATTTTCCTGCGGTTTAAGCCTTGGTCACTGTGCTAGAACTGACCCTTGAAAATCTTCGTACACCCAGCTGTACTGAAATTGTGAATTGTGACCGCTTTTGTCTGTGTCTGTGTCTGTGTTTGTGTTTGTGAGTTTAGTTCTTTCAGTTTGTCACTTGCCATTTAACTTGTTGAAAACAGTCATCATCGTCGAGGTTGATGCTGTTGTTGTTGCTGTTGTTGTTGCTTGAACTTTGGCTCGTACTGCTACTGTAGTTAAAGTAATGTCAAACAGACGGAAACATTTTTCAAATTCTATGAATTGCATTGATGGCAGTGGGAAGTCCCTTCGGTTTGTTTTCATTCCTTATTTACGCATTGGCTACAGTTACAACTGGTTTACAATATGCTGAGTGGGTAATATCGATTATAATAAATCTAAATCAAGAAATTTACAAGCTGCAGATACATATGTATCTGTGTCTGTATCTGTATCGTTATCTGATAAATGCAAATTTGTTTATGGCCATTTTTTGTTATTGATGTTGTCTGATGTTAAACAATCACAATTAACATACGCGTGCGTCTTAACATTAAGCTAACAGAGCCGAATGTTAGTTAACAGTTAGTTATAGTAGAATAGTGGAACATCAGCAGCGATATGCATTGATCTGGTCTATGGGTCACTCTACAAAGAGAACCAATTCTATAGTTCGCAAAGCAGCAAGTTTGTTATCGATAATAGGTATACAGGTGCTTAAGCTTCTTTTCGCTACATTCAAACTCATTTGCTTATACGTTGAACGCAGACAGTAAAGACTCATATAACGTTTATCCTATTTTATTTGTTATTTTAACTTTTACAAAGTTAATGCTCAACTTGTAATGAGTGTAATTGAATAGACAGTTATGAACACAACGTTATTTTAAAGTGCATTTTAATACGACTTCTGTAACCCGATGAACACAATGCTCTCGTCAGGTTCAAGTCCAGCTGTTGCAGACAATACACTTTCTTCCTCTTTGTAATGTGCTGACAAGTGTCATGCCACACGAACACTGCAACTGCAACTGCACATAATAAAAATCCACTCAAAAATACATTGCATCAAGTTGCATTGATGAAAAACGCCCTGCCTCAAAACAGAAAAAAAGATATAAACATGCATGCATGCACACATATACATACATATACATATGTATGTATGTACATATGTATGTAAGTCAAGCATTATAGCCTGATATTGAGATGCTTACGCAAGTTAACAACTATTGTCCTCCCCACCGCCGGAGCACATTGCAAAGTGTTGTGCGCATATCCCTCTCATTACTCCACTTAGTACTCATGCCCCCTCTTCACCCCTCTTCAGCAATCCATTTCAGCATCAGCCCACCAGTCCGCCCACTTCAGACGCCTTTAACGCTTGGCTTGTCAAACGACGAAGCGTTTTATGTGGTATTGAAATTCTAGACGAGATTACATATACACACTACACACTACACACTACTAGACGTAAATGCACTCAACTGCAGATATACTTTTGTATGTATGTCTTACTTAGTATTGCAATATACATAAGTAAGAGCACTAAAAGAAACCGAATCGAGTTAGCAAGCAGTTTGTGTAAATTGACAAAAGGGAACAAGTTTTCTGCCAGCTCGAATAACCCATTATTCAGTAGAAAAATATATAAAGTTTGATTCTGAGGCCAACTATTAGCTACATCAATGGAGTCATTAGCTAAATGTCAAGTGAAGCCTTCGAACACTACCCTCTACCCACTCTTCTTAGTTCTATTCTCTTTCTTTTAATCCAACATATTTTCTATATTTTTTTTAAATTTTTACTGCAACATAATTCAAATCTTTTGACTCAATTGAACAGCTCAAACTCGTCCAAGTCCAACTCAATGCCACTTTATATAGTAGAGTCGGTGCTATCGTTGCTAATTTGCTGCTGTCTTGCGTTAAGAACCTTGCCGAGGTTTATGAGTTATACCCCTTGGGTGAAATGTATTATGTGTATTCGGAGGGAGGCAACGATTCGTGTTGGTAAATTTAGTGAGCTTATGCGAGAGCTGGCGCATCTGCCAGATACAATTTTCGATATTGGGGTATCGATGAGGTTACCAGTTGCCACTTGCCAGTTGCCAGTTGCCACACAGCATGCGGGCATGCGGGCATGCAGTGAGCAGTATCTTGTGTTATTGGGGTTTTCTGTCTGTTTGGCTAGTTTTATGTTTTATAGTCAAGTGTCGCGGGCGCCACTGAAACAAGAGATGGTGTAGGGGTTGGGGGATGGGGGAAGAGTTTTTGTGGCAGTAGCGCATTGTTAACGACTTGCAACTCGGGGCACGAGGCAACTATAAAAATGCATTTAATGGAATTGGCCAAAAAGGAAACATTTATTATTAGTCAAAGACTAGAGAGTGGGGCGGGTGAGAGGGGGAAGAAGAAGCGCATGCTTGCATTCGCAGAATTGTGAGAGATGCAAAAAAGGTATTGGACAAAAATATCTCAAATCTTAAGCAAAGGTTAATAAAAGTCACTAAGAAAAACACGGCGAATGTCAAAAGCGAATGCCCCAAAAGAGACAAAAGAGCGGCTTAACTTAACACGCACACACTCACACTCACACACGCACACAGACAGCAAGAGAAGAGCGACAGTCAGAGAGCGAACGATCATTGACGTTTGCTTCTGCTGTCGCTGTTGCCGTCGCTGCTGCAGTCGACGTCATGCTGCGTAGAATGCAGCAAAACAAAACCCACAACAGCAACAACAACAAGAAATGAGCAAAATTTGTAACTGTCGTTGTTGTTGTTGCCGTTGTCTTGTGTTGTGTTGTTTCGCTACCTCTCTACAGCTCAGAAACAGAAACAAAACAGAAAGAGATCAACTCACCAATAACAGAAAAACAAAAACAAAGCGTGTCGCAGGTAAACTAATTAACAGGTAAACACGGCACAAGCACGGGCACGGGCACAGCCACAGCCACCGAAAAAAAAGCACACACACACACACAAAAAAAAAAAGGAAATAAATATATATATGTTAACCACGCGAGGAAATGCAGTAACACTATGTGCAATTATTTATACTAATTATTAATAATACGATAACATTTTTTGTATTGTAGATTAATTACTTTTTAACCCTCGTTTTGAAAGCCGCAGGGACGCCAAACTTGCAACGCCAACGCCGATGTCGTTGCTGCTGCCGCTGCCGCCGATACCGACGCCACTGCTGCTGCTCTTAGCGCAGGGGCAGCGTCGTGGCGGCGTTCACAAGAATGCAGCTAAAATAAAAACACACACTTTGTTTGTTATTGTTAATGCTACGGCTACTGCTGCTGCTGCTGCAGCCACTGCAGTCGAAAGTAGTTGTTATTGCTACAGTTCTTATCGCACGTCCCTCAGCGGCCACGTTCAGTTAATAGTTAGTTATAGTTTTTATTTTGTTTTCATATTATAATAATTATTGTGTTACGCTAATTTGGTTGAGTGTTTTAACTGTTTATTTGTCGCAATAATATTAGCAATTCATTTATAATAATTTAAACAAATGTGCGAAATTCACTTGGTCAGCAGCAACAAATAACAACACAAAACAGAAACTGAAACACGCGCGCATTTTGCGGTACTTTTGCAAAACGATGCGCGCGCGACCGTCACACGTCCACCTCATTCGGCTTCGTTTTTACTTCTGTTTCGCTCTGTTCACTGGCGTGAGACTGTGTAACACACGCACGCACAACCAGTCACGGTTGCCACATTTAGCGTTTTGCTGCCAAAATTGGCGCTTTTATGTGCATTGGCGCCATGGAATTTTTTAAAATTGGTTTTACCCAGAAGGAACTTGTGTGAAAATCAATATCTAGTAATATATATAATCAAATTGAATTGGACTAACATTCAGCTTGTACAGCCATTATTTTCGTTCTGCTGTCAAACATTTTTTTGTTTACCGCTTCTGAGACGAGCAACAATTTCGGCTTGCAGACATGATCGCACTGCGTCTCCTACCGAGTTGCAATCGAACAACATTACATTTTTACTTGAACAGCCAACTTCTTTTTCTGTTAATTACCAGAATGCGCCATTGAAGTGCCAACAGGGCACACAGTGTTGCTGTTAACGAAATGTTAATCGTGTTTTCAAATTGAATGAAAATAAACAAGTGTATTGAAGCAATTTAAATTGATTTAAAAAATTAACAAAAAACGTTAAATATTCTATTATTTATACTACATGAAATATTAAACTCTTCCTAAATTCTACTAAACCACAATTACATACATTTTGTAAGAAAATTAAGCAAAATGACTGACACACGCACACAGCGAAAGAGTGTCATCAGGCTAATCAGAAAATGGAGTAACATAATTATTTTGGGGAACTAAGTTCATTTCCGCTGTTGGGGCCTCAAATTAAAACTCATTAGCGGCGGACAGGAAAAGGACCTGCCCGCTGCAGCGGATAGCCGCTAATTGGGATTATAATTACGACTGTGATCAAAAATGATAAACTCAATTAATTTTATGATATTTTAGGGTTATGATTAACTGTGAGATGAAATACTTACTACAAAAAAAGCATAATATCAGCAACGATATCAACATGCCAGAGATTTGTCACCATTGGAGTCATTCATCAGGGTTTTTGTGAAGCTTGCAAAGTTTATAAATCTCTCGAGCTGTCGAATTAAGTGCAGCTCCCACAGAGTCTCGCACAGGCCCCTCCCTCCGGAGTCCCTCTAGTCGTGGGTGACCAACATATTGAGGGCAATAATTCTTGCCACATCCCGCTGTCAATTAGAACAACTGGCCTGACTGTGTGTGTGTGTGTCCCCCACGAGCGAACAGCGATGAGGCACACGAACAAACCGGCCGCGGAGTCCTTTTTTTTTGTAAATTAATTTTACACCACATTAAAAACTGGAATTTTTTGCATTTATCTGTTGCTCTTGTACATTAATTTATTTACATTTTTTTTTTGTGGTGTACTCGTTACACTTTATATCGGCCTTACAATTAGGTCAATTCGAAGGACATGTAAAATGTAAAATGCAGCGAAAAACTACACTGTGTGCACTGAGAGAAATGAAGCAATTTATGGGCGATGGCAGTGGGCATAAATCTTTACTATGTGACTGGATTTTCGCTCAGTGCAGTGGAAAACTGTCAGAGGACACCTCAATAATGGCTGTTTGCTTTGATAAATCTGAAATATGCAGCACGGCGTAAAAGAAATTGAGAAATTGCTTGCAACAGGTACGAACGATACGAGTGCTTGCAGCATGTGGCAGTTGTTGCATTCAGTGACATTCAGTTGGTAATTTGAGCGGCATGGAAACGATGGTGCACGCTGGTTGCTTGCAACCCACATTGCGGACTAATTGGCAAATGCCAACAGGTTGCAGGTTGCAGGTTGCAGTCAGACTGCAACTGTGGCAAGTGTGGCGTAATTGTGGCATGCTCTGTGTAACTTGGCAACTGTTTTGCCTGCAGCTACTGACTGACGCACAAGTGGAACTTGAGAAAGAGCCAAGAGGCCAAGAGGAGCAGTAAGCCGAAATGAGTTTGTCGCCCATCAATTGTAGATAATTTATTTACGACTGCCCAACAGGTGATGATGACAGAGCAGCAGCAACAGCTCCGCCTTGTGACGTTCATAAACTTGAGCCGTGCACAGCAGTTACAGAAATAGACCAAGATTAGCTTGTGCAGGCATATAATATTGATGCTGCTGCCGCTAGATGACACTACATGCTGCTTTTATAACTCACTTCCTCTCACATACATATACATATATAGTATCTTTATCTTTCTCCAGGGGCATAGAGTGACGCGAAATTGTTGATTGGTTTGTCAGCAGTTCTGTTAAGCATTAAAATATTAAAGTCCTACATAAATTCCATAATAAAGCCTCAAGTTGTTGCTGCTGCAAGTCAACTTGCAGGCTGCAATTACATTTATGACTGACGGGCACACGCGGCGTATGAGTATTTATTATGCAACGCGCATAAAAGTATGCTATAAAATTTTGTGAAATTTTCAACTGCTCTTCCTTCCCACATACCTTCCATCCAGCGACTACAGCAGCGCACAGCAAGTGTAGAAAACCTTAAGAGCTCGGCTTCCCTCATAAATTCTGCACTTAATATTCCACATTTTTTTCAACTAATTTTCAAAATTGCGTTTGCCGCAAACAAAGTGTGTGTATTAACAGCAACTGAAAAGAAATTGTATATTTAAATAGGGCTGTATTTTATATGGTAGATAAGTTATGTTTTCTTCTTACTACAGGGGAGTATATAAGTGTAACTGTTGATATTATCGATTCCTTAAGCTAAGATCTAATACTTAGTTTTAGTCTCGATGTAGTGCTGTCAGTTCTGGGAAAAGTTTCTGCTATAAAACTGAGTTTATGAATATTGTAACAACGCATTCTTTCCAGCTTGCTTATTATAGCAAACCATTTACTATGATATTAGAACATATGTATATCAGCTAAGCCCATGACATGTATTACAGTGCCAACTCAATACTCCAGGCTACTACAGGTATCATTCATGCCTCAGTTTTGTTTTACTTTCAAATACAATAACTATCATCTAGTTCCCTTAGAACTGTCGATATTGTTAGCAAGTCTCTACAAAATTATCAAATATTGTAACCCTAAAACATGTAGCAAAAAAAATAAACATACGAAATTCAAATTTAATAAACATTTAGCAAAAAACAAAAAAAAAATGAAATTTAAAATTCGATGGCGTTTTCTACCTGTGAAATCCCTTGCATATACCATTGCCAGGTAAGCAGATATTACTTGAGACCACTGATTATATAGTTCTGAAGCCAAAAAGTATTCCAAGCAGACTTTACCGAATACACTAATGTACGATTGACATAATACTTAATCTGGCTACGGCGGCTAGTGGCCCATCTGGATCAAATTCATCGTATCCCGAAGAAACAACATAGATAGAAGACTCGATCGAAATCAGGATGTCCACGTCACCAATACCTATCAATAACCAACCCAAGTATAAGGACCCCATAGCTCGAGGACTTTCTTCAATATGAGATCCCAAAATGTTTGTTATCCTTGTGTTTATTGTAAGTGCAATACATACAAGCATGACAAAAGAAAGAGACGAAATTTATGTACTATAACATATGTTTAAAATTAAAGTTAAGTTGCCATCTTAAATTCTGTTTAATGTCTGCACACACACACACACACACACACACACACACACACACACACATACCTATACCATAGAGAGGATAAGATCGAAATTTATATGCACTGAGGGCGGCATTTGGTAATAAGTAAGTGCGTGAATTCCATTTTATTTCATTTTAGGCGCTGTGTGTGTGTGTTTGCCAGGCAGCAGGAAATTCTATAAATGAAATCTAAAAATTACTTTGAGTGCAAATGAAATGCGACCGCATTAGGGTCAAGGTTCAGACAGAAAGCCTTAGGCTACAACACTACCGCAATTACTGATGCTCCACTCTCTGTTGTCTCAAAATGCTTTTTTAATTTCCTTTCCAAGCCCCAAGCCCCAACTGTCTCTGCCCCTCCCCCTCCCCCACCAACAAGTCGATTAGGCACTGCGTTTGTTCTGCTCTGGCAATTGACAAATTGATGCCAATGATTTGTGCGCGTGTTTTGTGACTCTTTTCAACTGCCACGCCCCTGTAATTAAATAGAGGCGTACGCGTATACAAATGCTTCACGTGATCCATTGATTAACATGAAAAATAAAAGGCTGAGTACTATTACGCGAAGCCCAGACAATAGGTGCCAAACAAATATGAGTAGTAGCAGTAGTAAGAGTGCCATATCCTTGTCACAACGAGGCCCCCTTCTCAGGCCTGGTGTCAGTGAAGGGAAAGCAGTGGAATTTAATATTCCGGCAGCCTGAAGTGTGTGCCACAACACACACTCACACACACATTCACAAACCCACAATAGTCGAGCGGCTTCCTTGAATGAGGCCCCCAAAATTGTTTTCAATCTCTATCATTCAGCTGAATTGTTTTGGCTGATTGAGCGTTTGATGTGTGTGAGTGTATGTGTGTGTGTGTGTGTGTGTGTGTGTGTGTGTGGCAAGGCACAACCCGCAGTTACCCTATGTTATTAAAGCGAATTGTTTAATAATACATAAAGTAACTCTGAAGAGCCGGCACGACAACGGAACTCTCTAGGCCTAACCTAGTGGAGGACCAAAAATAAGAGCTAAATGAATACTTTAAAATAAGTGAAAAACTGTATTATTATTATTTTTTTATTTTATTCATATTTTTTATTGAAACTTTGAAAGTCTATATAGCCTTTTCAGGCATACGATGGGCTTGGCCAGAAATTAATTTCGAGATTCAATCTGAATGCAGTGCACGCACGAGCACAACAATAACAATAGCAATAATACCGATGCACAACTTTTGCAGCAGCCAACAGAGCGAGAGAGAGGCAGCAATGAAAAGAGAGAGAGAGAGAGGGGAGAGAGAGCAAGCTGAGGTTGGCAGTTTCTTCTTTTTCCCTTTTTTTGGCTCCTTCGCACAGCAAGCAGACCGTGGCAAGTTCAAGGCCAGCGCCACGGGGGTAACTGACAGACAGACTGACTGATACACAGGCATAACAACATTTGTTATGGCTGCAACCGCAGAAGAAAGAGAGAATGGGAGAAACGCAAAAAAAGAAAGCAACAAAAAGTCGAGCAATGAAACGCAAAGTAAGCCCCAAAAGGCAAACAGAATTCAAACTGTCCGGCAATTGACAATGGGCAACGCAAATACTAAATGATACAAGACAACAACAAGAAAAATGAGTACAATAATATACTATTTATAATTCATATACTAATATAGTCGACATATTTACTTATAACATGCTAAGGTCTGTAATAAAGTCGTTCACTTGTATTTGCTAAGCAAAAACTCATTTATAACAATAAATAATATAATAAATATTCTTCTTCTAACACAAAATATATATTCTTGATCAGGATGGCAAGCTGAGTCGATATTTGCCTGTCTGTCTGTCCGTCTGTCTGTCTGTATGAACACCTAGATCTCGGAAACTATAAGAGCTAGAGACTTAATTCTTTTTTAGTTAGGTTTGTGTATAAAATAGGCAGCTCAAGTTTATGTCAAATGTTTAATAAGTCATCCCCCTGCCCCTTAAATTCGCAGCACGTACAGTTTTAGAGTCAATGGATTCCTTCTTTGCATGAATAAGGTTTAAGATACATTAAAAGTATGGTGCGATTTGCAGCCCAATCGGATAATAAACACCGGAGATATTGGTAGTAGATGACAGGACAGGCAGTACAATAGACTCGCTGACCACGCAGGCAATCGAAAAGTCTTCAAAAATAACAAAACACATTTAAAGGGAAGTGTTTGATGTCGTCGTTTGCAGTTGTTATCTTCAACTTTTGCAACAATTGACAGCGCTGGCTAGGGGAGGAGTAGAAGCATTTCACCATCCAAAATGAATGACTGCGACGTGCGGTTAACTGGGACAGTGTGTGCGTGTGTGTGTGTGTGTGTGCCACCAGAGAATGCCCTGTGCCAGCAGCAGGGTATCCACAGACGTGCACAAACGAAAGAACAAAGAAATAAAAATGAAAATATACACAAAATAAAGTATACACACAACGGCCACTATTACTCCTACCTCTGTAGGTAGATTAAATGTCTGCTGCAGATATAGTCGAAATTAAAAGAAATTTCCATGTCATCTCTGCAGTAATTTTCGTTGTAGTTGTCTGACAATTTGTGACCATCAAGCAGTGACTATATATGTTGCATCATTTACTCAATTGGCAGTACCATTCCAGTCAGCCAGCACTTACGCTTACCAGCAAGTTGGCAATCCCTGTATAAACTGCAACAGTTTCAGCAATATTTTGTGAATTTATTTACATTAAGAGTCCTTTAATGCTGATTGCGTACCACTGTAGCTGTACTACTGACTGATTGTATTTCAAAACGAATTTGTTACTTGGAAAGCTGACATTGACACTTCAGTGTGTGTGTGCGTGTGTGTGAGATGGCATATTCGCGGTTTTTGGTTCCACTTGGTTAAAAAGAAATTCGAAAAGGGATGAAATTGATTCACCACACACACACTCGCACACACACACACACTTAAAGCTTGAGCTAAACACACTTTAATGCAACAAAACGTGGAAAAATGCTTAGTGCAAAAACACTCAAGCGACATTTCCTCTGCGTGCGTGCTGCGATTTGTGGCATATACAAGAACAGTGGGGAGTGTGCGGCAGGGGGGGGGAGGGAGTATAGGCCATGGTTGGGCAGCGTATTGCTCAGAGTAGATTAAAATTGAATTAGGCGAAAAAGTTGCCTCCGCGCATATGGAACAGCAGGCCACAAGCTGATGACTAGGCCACAAACTTGCCACTTGCCACTTGCCGCATGCCACTTGCTACTGCGTGTTGCCACTTGCGAGTTTGAAATTCCAACCGCTCGCAGAATTCCACAACTCAACTGGTCAGGCCAAAAGAAACAGCTTCACATTGGAACTTGTCCAAAAAGTTGCCAACAAAAAAAAAAGGAACACGGCAAAGGACTAAACTTTATCAGGCCCAGTGCTCTATATGTGTGGGTGTGTGGATGAGTATGCTCTGTGTGTGTGTGTGTGTGTGTATGTGTTAATTGCAATTTGCTTCATCATGTCAAAATAAAGCGGTTTGTGGACGTTTTCACCTCGTTCTTCATGCTGCCCCTTTGCACGCCGCTGCACAGTGGGCCAAACTGACATAAAATAAATGTAAAACTTATATTTGAATCTTGCTAAATAATTTCAAAGTATTCTTATGAACTAAATGCCAATTATACTAATACATTTACATTAATATATCGATAGCTACGATACCACAATATGAATCTCTTGAAGAACTCCTGAACTGACAGCACTCACACCACTGTGCTGCGGACGGCAAAGGGGTGCGTGTGTGTGTGTGTGTGGGCGTGGCATTGTGCAAACAACAATTGCAAAAAGTTGCTGCCTTCATGTTGCACGAAAAGTTGTCGAAAATGTTATTGGAGACTGATGAATGAATGCCTGCGAGCATTCAAATACACAGAGAGAATAGTTGTAAGCTGTAATAGTCGCTGCTGCCATGCCCACTGGCCCACTGGCCCACTGCTCCACTGGCCCGCTAGAGTGAGAAGAGGCAGGGAGAGGGACGGTGGCAGGGAGGGGGTTGTGGAAATTAAATTATAACGCACAATTTAGGTGAGCGATGGAGGGAGAGGAAGTTAGAATGAGTAATGATGTTTTCTGTTGATGATGAGGTTGAGGTTGGTAAATTCAATTATCTGCGATTTGCTGCTGCTGCAGCACAGCAGCTGCCACACCCACTCATCCAGCCCCTGCCACTGCCACACTTGCGTCAATTGCCTGCGGTTTAGCTCTAAATTAATTTTCAAGTGACTGTTGCCACGCCTGCAGCCCATCGCCCTCCATCGCCCCCTCCCGGCTGCTGGTAAAAAACATCAAGACAAAACTCAACTAAAATCAAAGCTAAACACCAAAAGTTGCCCACTTTTGGGCAATGCCAAGCAAGGAAGGCAATTCAATTTGTAGCCCCAGCACTGGACACCAGAGTGGAGTCTTTAAGTGCTTGCCTCTGGATAGAAACAGAGTGAGAGTGAGGCTTGGGGTGTTATAGAGAGTGTGAGAGTAAACAGTGCAATGACCAAGCAAAAGTAATCGATAGTCTGCCCTTCCTCCCACTGCCACTGCCAGGAGCAGCAGCAACACCTCGCCAAAATAAGTTTCTGCTGCAGCCATTGGTTGCCAACTGAGAATCCTAAGTTAAGCTCAAACCAAACCAAACGAAACGTAAATGTATTGTCCTATAGTAGTATATTGGCATTTGCTATTCGATAGTTTACAATCCAACTACAAATCATACTAATCACACCTAACGCAGTGCTATTTCACAACAAGCTCCTTGCTATGGCACTCAAGGACTCGTACAACTTACTGATTGATCGAACTGCAGTCAAATGTGTGCCTAGCAACTAAATCTGTAATAATGCTGTGATATGAGTGTGTGTGTGTACAATAAATCTGCATCAGTCAGCGGAGTTAGGCAGAGAGTGCGTATGTTGGCTGACAATTGACTCTAGAGCAGCTCTCCCAACGAACACACAAACACACAGAGCGCTCGATTAGTGAGATAAATAAGACGCTTTGAGCTGCCGTTCAATTAGTTCATTAACGTCAGCAGCATGAGAAGTAAGGAGTATGGGTTTGTGTCAATAGGCATGTATGTATGTGTGTGCCTGCGTCTACGTCATTATTAACCTTTGATGCAGAGTCAACATAAGAGCTCTTCTGTTATAAATAATATATGATGATCATGATATAAACCAAAGTTTGATTTTTTTTCGAGTCTTAACATGACTACAGTAAATAATTCCTACTCAACTCGTAACTTGCAGCTCAATATACCCAATTGAACTGGTCTGCAGGGTATCGACACCCATTCGATCGAGCACTTGTAGTTTAATTAGAAATTGTGCACTTCATTAGAGCGACGAAAATGACAGAAACTACGCCGTGCGAATGCTTTGGGATAGCATGTGGCATGTGTCATGTGGCATGTGGCATGTGGCAACGTTGCAGGTGGGGCAGCATGAGGATAATTCCATTGAAGAGGCAAAAGCAGCGGATGACAAGAATTGCGCTGTGCTGGCGTACGTACAATGGCATCAACAGCATCATTTTGACAGCAAATTATCCGGTTTCCCGTTAAGTGCAACACTATGTGGCATCATCATAAAGGAAACGCCTGCCCCGATATAGTCAGTCAGTCAGTGAGTCAGTGAAAACAACAAAAGCCAACTCGTGCCGTGCTACCAATGATGTTAATGTCAGTCAGGCCCTTTGTTCAATGGTCGACACCTTGCCCCAAACGAGACTTGCCACAAACGTACAATTACCTCCATAGGCCATAGCGAACGGAAAGGGAAGTGACTTTAAATAAGATTCCAACACAATTACAACTAGGTATATGGCTCAGGAGTCAATTTCAATAGTGTTCGATAAGTGTATTTGATATCTCTAAAATAAATTCGAGATTAAATATTAAATTTTAAAAATCTTATAAAATATTCAAGTATAAATAAATATTGTGCGAACTCTTAAGACCAAATGTTGACCATCATATAATTTATGGCAATGTGAAATTGGAATTGAGTTCACTGGGCAAACAAAGCCAACTGCCAACTGGCAGCTAAATTTAGACATTCGCCCCCTTGCTGGCCTTGGGCGATTGTGCATGATGGGCGTGTGGGCGTGGCAGTGATTTAGTTCAAGTCTCATATAATTCCACTCAAGCTTAAGCCAAACAATGCAATACTATAGAGTTGATAGAAGTAAACATAGAAATATTATTCTTAGTATTTGTTTAATTTGAATTAATATTATTTATGAATTTAATTAACTCCACTCCAGCTCAATCTTTGTCACAAATTGCGTCAAATTTAACGCACATTTAAATTGATATAAACTTACCATATGACACGCCTCGACCCCAAATGACGACCCAACGTTATGGGGCCACCATTTTTGCTGATTTTTTCGTAAAGAGTTCAAGTCCCCAAAGGGTCATAAAAGGGCGACGTCTTCTGGCTCGTTAACAAATTGTGACGTTTTGATTTATATACGCGTATGTGAGCTTTTTTACGCAGTTTTAGTAGCAAATAAGAGAGCTCAAGGGCCACAGCTGAGAGCTACGACTGCATCCTAATATAATACAAAATACACTGATAAAAACGAATAATGTTGTTCTTATACAGTTTCTTACAATGACATATCTTTAGTAATTTGACAATATTTCTCACAGTGTAATAGCAAACTGTAGCGTCAACAATTTGGCTCACATGATTTCTTCACTTCGACCCAAGAAAAGAAAAGCAGAGACGCCTAATAGCAGCAAGTGTGGCATAATGGTCTGCCAATAGGAACTAGTTCTTATAGATGATATAATTTGAAGATAATATATATATGTATTAATATATTTCAAGAAATAGGCAAAGAAACAAACAATAAACCAGCCCGGTTCTCACTTTAATTGCTCATCATCAGCAGCATAATGAACATTATAGACAACAACAGAACTGTTGCCAAAATGCTATGGCTTTTGGGCATTGAACTTTGACATGTCAGCAAGGACTGAAAAGGAGAGAAACTCACACATACATGTATAGTATACACATGTGTCAAATATTATACTTGTCTGTACAAATATATATAGGATTTCTCCAATACGCCACCATACTATAATTATGTTGAGCCACACACATACTCGTACAACTGTACGGTCCCATTTGTAATCAGCCATCATCGGGCATCGAATACAATTATTGTGCGTTCATTTGTGCTTCATGGCGCCGCCATTGTGTTTATGCCTTATCATTTTGATGCCGTTGTTAATATAATTCACATTGTTGTTGTTGTTCTTGTTCTTGTTCTTGTTGCAGTTGCTATGCACAGTTGCCGCAAATATCAATTAATTGAGCATTCCAAGCAATTATTCATTCATACCTTGTGAAGGGCAACTAGATATATACTGCCAAAGACTAAGTGCTACAACTATCCATTACGCATTCGCGAAACTATATTAAGTCTGATTTTATTTTAGCCAGAAAAAGAAAAAATAAGTCTCGAATATCTCCGGGCAAATTGAGCCACAATTCACAGCACAGATAAAGGTATCTATAGAATTGTGGCTGTGTGTGTGACTCAGCTTAAAGCTTTAAAGTACAGGGTCTAAAAAATAATAATACAAAACAAGTCAATATAGCGGCTCACATTATGCCAAAGTCATTGCCCGACGCAAATACTGTTTCTCCTTCCGTTCGAACGAGGAATAGACCTTAGTAACAGTGATACATACATACATTCGTACTTACATAAATTCTTACATACATACCTGTTAATATACATAGTACAATACGAGTACATTCCACAATAATACATACTTGCTATATTATCGATATGATTATAATATATGCAGAGCTGATGACACTAATTGCTGACCAAGTGGTTACCAGCGTATGGTGCTGGGGCAGGGGGCACAATGCGCTGGTTGCTAGGCAATACGTTGGTCAGGTCACTGGCATAAACAAAGGCGACACTAACAACAAGCGAACCACAACAAAGCAACCGAACAACCGAACAACCGAAGCGAAATTATGCATATTGCAATACTTAAGAGGCCAGAGTCGTCTCCTACGCAGCTCGACACTGTCCTCCAGGCGTAAGAATGTCCTTTAAAGATGTGCGAGGTATGTAATCAAAACAAGTGTAGAACTAAACGTTAAATAATACGATGTTGCTGCTTGATCCGAATAGATTTGGGTGAGCATCTGAAACTGTTGGGTTTCCCACGGGTTTTTCCACTTCAAGCTCTGGCCACACAACATGGTAGCCTGGCCAGCTTTCACATTATGGCCGAACTGCTGCAGTGGCTGGCCGGTCTGCTGGAGCCGGGCACTGTCCTCGCCGGTGGTGTGGAGACGGAGGAGCAACGTGTCCAGCTGATACGTGCCGCAACGGAATTCTTTGTCACGAAATCAGCCATAAGGCTGAATCCTCGCAAGCTTTATGCGGCGGCAGCTGTCAGTGCCATGGAGCTCCAAAAGATTACACGCCTGCTAATTGCACCCACTCAAACGGAGGCCGATGAGCGGGAGGCGGAACGGGAACGGGAACGTGAGCCATATCGCAGCCTCAATCAGGTCGATATTGGTGATAAAATGGAAGAACTGCGTCGGGCACGTGAACTCTCATCGGACCTAACGCAACGTGGTTCCGCCCTCTTCGATCTGCTCTCCCAGGAACTGCTCAACAAGGAGGCACGCCTGGCCCAAGCACAGCGGCCTATGGAATTGCTCAGCGTGGAGCGCACAATGAAAAATGCCATACAGGCCAGCCAGCTGAAGCTACAGTCGAGTCGTGCGCAGCTAGAGAGCGCTCGGGTCGAGCTCAACGCACTCAACTCTAAGCTGCAGCGCAAGCGAGCGGAATTGGAGCGAACGAAGCAGCGTTTAGAGGCGCTGCAAAAAATACGACCCGCCCACATGGCCGAGTTCGAAGAGTGTGAGAAGGAGCTGCAGCAGCTGTTCCAGCGTTACTTTCTCCGGCTCCATGTGCGGGATGCGTTGCACACCCAGCTAGAGGCGCGTAATAAACGCCGTGCCACGCCCATCTCATCGCCATTGCTGCAGAAGCCAGCTGAGAACTCGATGCCATTTATACCCGAGGGACTCATTGAGGATGATGATGATGACGATGACGATGAGGAGGACGAGGATGTGCCAGCACGCCAGGGCAGCTTTGGCCTCGACTCGGAAATTCCCGATATACGCGATGAGGATCTAATGCTAAGACGCAGCAAGGCAGCCAATGCTCTGGCAGCAGCAGCAGGTGCTTCAGCTGGATCCACTGTTGCACCGGCGGCTGGCAAACGTCCTGGCACGGCCACATCACGAATACGTCCCACCACCGGACGCAGTCGTCGCGCCACAGCAGGTGGCGCCAGCTCTGGGACGCGCAATGCACGCAATGGACGTGATGCACCCGGGAGCAGCATGCTGAATCGACGTGAGATGGAGGACAGCAGCTTTGGCAGCTCCGATAGTGAACTGGATGTGGGCGACATTATGGGCATGAGCGGACTCAGTGCCAATGCGGTAACCAACGATGATGACTGTAAGTAGTGATGAACCATCTTCAAACCGGACACTGACATCTTTCTCGGTACTCCTTTCTGCAGTTGATCTGAATTCCATTGATGACATCAGCATATCCAAGCTGACGGGTGAACTACCGCTGCGTCCCAAGACAGCCAGCAAACCGGAGCATCACAGCGATGAGGACTTCTAGTCACACATACCCAGAGATTTTCGTATATTTATAGAGTATATATTATTCGTTTCATATGCAAAACCATGCCTAAAACTATGGTAGGGTATTAAACAGGATATATCCGCTGACCTATGGGTGCCCTGGGTCATACTCGTATTCCAATAGCGAAGTAAAAAAAAACGTACATAAGGAAACTATTTACAAAAGTCAAGAGTCCGGAGCAGCTGAGCTCCGCTCACATGACCACATCCCGACAGACAATCTTGGCCTTGGACGAGGCACGGGAACCATTGCCAGCCTGCTGCCCGTATGCATCACTCTGGGCCGACGATGTGGATGAGGAGTAATCGATATGACTGCCCGCATGCGATTGCTCCTGGCGTGCCAGAAAACTATCGGCTATGGCCCGATCCAGTCCTGTATATTGGAAGTTTGGTGCACCACCATCTAGCACATCCGCTTCGGATTTGCGACGCTGACGCCGATTGGCATCCGATTTACCGGCACGACGGCGCCGACGTTGGCCATTCATCTCCGCTGACTTGGTGCTCTTGTGGGTGCGATAGGTGCCAGTCAGGCTGGCGGGATGCGCATATACCATTGACCCTGGTCGCATATAGGGCAACGTCATGCCGCGATATTGTGGTGGCGGCACTGGCAACAACAGGCCACCACCCAGACCAGGCGGTGGTGGGGGCAGACGCGTCGGTGGCGGCGGTGCTGGTAGCTGCAAAGTTAAACAAAACATTAGACCAGGCAATTATGAAGGAGGACGAGGAGAAGGAGCTGTAGTACATACACCATTGCTGCCGGCGGTGGCTGGTATGAGCATGATGGAGCGCGGTGGTGGCGTTAATTTACGCACTGAGGGTGGTGGCAAGCTGCCCATGTGTGCGGCATACATCCACATGGCTGCTAGCTTCTCGTTATTCACCTAGAAGCAATGAAAATGATACGCTTTAGCTGTGAATTTTTTACTTTGAGCTACATATACGCTACCTTTTCGCTGCCATTTAGGGACATGGCCTTAATGTATTGATCCACCTTTTGCTGGTCCAGAGCGATACCCGAGGCGCTTGACTTGATGATGACATCACGTAGCTCACTATGTTGCGATCTGCCAAAAGAAAAAAGAGTAAAGAATCAATAAATTAGCAGTTGGCAATCAGTAATTTAAAAATAGTGGCGCCTTATATGGCTGATTGCTTGCACTACTCGTACATATCGACATGTCGGGCGATGATTCGATAGGTGTTTTCGTGCATGCATTGCACATCACTACCGCTTCTTCTTCTCACTGTTACCACTTGATAATTAAAAAGTGTCCCATAAATGATTAGAATAAAGGTCAAAAGCCAAAATAAAACGCCAATACTTTGTTATAAATCATATACATATATTCAATAAGCATCGATATGAATAAAGCAGTAATTTTTTTATAACGTCAAATTCTCGAACAAAACTTGCATTTGAATTTTGACTTTCGCGCACTAACAATAAAAATGAATAACAAGGTTCATTGAATAGACGTTACAATAGCCCTCTAAATATCTTGTTCAATAGCCATCAGATGGCAAATATATCTGTTTGTGAGGTCAACAGAAGAAATTAAAATACTGCTTGAAATTGATTTTAACTTAAGTTCAACTCTAACTTGGCAACTATAGAGACAACTTAAGAAAAATAAGTGCCATTCCGCCAACACATAAAAAGGTGCCAATTTTGGCGGAAAAACGCCAAGTGTGGCAGTCGTGCTTCTTCTTGTGTTTGTTTTTCATACAATTCGTCAGCAAAGAGAAAAAGATTAAAACGGCTTAAGCGAAAGCCAATCTCTAGAGGCCAGTGCCAAAGGCCTAGATTAGTCAATTAAAACAGAAGTTTTACTTGTGTATACACCAGTACATCTACTGCAATTCATTGCAAGCTGAACTATTGATTTTTACGCTAAGGCTTATAAATATGTACATATGTGTGTAACTGCAATGTTTGTTGTTGTTGATGTCTCGCTTCGACACATATACAAGCAAATTGATCGATAACGATAGCATTACATGCATACAAATTTGCTGAACTCATTCAAATAATACAAAAAGAAACGAGAAAAACCTCCTTTCAAAGTTTGCCCTAGAACAAATAATAAATAAATATCACAATCAGCAGTCGATAGCAGCAATCGAAAATCGCAAAATTCGAACTGCAATCGATGCCTAATCGCAGCACACAAAGAAATCCCTGAGAGATAAACGAAAGCTGCTACTAAATACTGCAGTACACTTTAGGTGTTTGCAAAAGTTTTGAGACCGCCGCAAATGTAGTGCCGAGATAACACTAGAAACGGAACGAAACGGAACTGACTAAATCGCAGTCGAATAAAAGAATAAACAAGCAGCAAGCTCGCCACGTCAGTGGGAGTGAGCGATTGCCAATCACAACGTAAACAAAACGTAGTAAAAACCTCTCTGAACTGCCCTCATCTTCATCTTCATCTTCAACCTCATCTCGCCAATTACAGCCATGTTTAATAATATCAAAAATCGCTTTATATCGGCTATTGCGCCCGATATGCCATCATTGCCGAGCAGCGAACGAGAGCACCAGCGTGGCGGCTTACGTCTAGGCGGTGGCCAGCAGATGCCAGATAAGTTCCCATATGCCCGGCCGCCGTTTCTCCAGCTATTGACCCACGACGAGTTGCGCGCCTCGGCCGATCACAATGTGCGACCCATAATTGTGCCGCGCGACATTAATCTGCTGCCCTGGGCCACAGGCTATGCAGAGTGTGTGAACTCCGGCAAATCGGAGTGGAACGAGGATCAGGGCGCCTTTTGCCGGTAAGCTGATAAGCAGCTCAGATAAGATGTGCTTAAGAGATAAGTTCACTTTACTTCCATATTCATATATACTCATGCCCTACATTTGCTACAATTGCAGACAAGTTCTATCGGATCCGGAACACAAACATCCCGATTTACCGTACACATATTTCGGCACATTCGATGGCCATGCAGGCTATGGCGCCGCATTGGCTGCCTCACATCAATTCCATCATATACTGCATGAGAAGCTTGTGGATTGCATTGATCTGCTGCTGCGACGCGACACAGATGGCGAACAGGGAAAAATGCAGTTGAATGCCACATTTCCGCATCCGATTTACTTTCAACGGCGCGTTTCCAAGGATGAACTGATCATTGGCGCCTTGGAGGCGGCTTTCTTTCACATGGACTCGTTGATAGCACAGGATAGGGATCGATATCGTGATGCTGGCGGTTGCACCGCTTGCGTATCTCTCTTTATCGATGGCAAAATGTATGTGGCCAATGCTGGCGATAGTCGGGCTGTGCTCTGCCAGCGACTGTCTGGTCCATCAGCTGCACAGAAAAACTCAACAGCAGATGCCTCAGCGGATCCTAATAAGCCGGCAATTATTGAGGCAGATGCCACAGATGCTGCAAAGTGTTATCCGACGCCGTATTCTTTCGATCATACGCCGGAAACGGAGCGGGAGCGTCTATTGAATGTGGCACGTTTGAAGCCACAGTTGATGGGCAAACATTATGTGGCTATGGAGTATGCCAAACGGCCGCACATCAAGGATATGGGTCAACGTATACTCTGTCGCCAGGGCACCATGAAAGGCTGGACGTATAAGACGCTGACGCGTGATGATCTCCGCATGCCGGTGGTTAATGGCGAAGGAAAACGTAGCCGTTTGTTGGGCACGCTGGGCGTGACCCGTGGCTTCGGAGATCATGATCTACTCGCCATTAATACGGGTATACAGATTAAACCATTCCTTACACCGCATCCTGATGTGCAGCAACGTGATCTCAGTCAAGTGGTCAGCATACCCGACGAGCATAACGAAGATGGTGACTATGGCATACTTGTGATGGCCACCGATGGCTTATGGGATGTATCCGAAAATGAGGCAGTCGCACGCACTGTATTCCAAACACTATCCCGTTACCCCAAGGAGAAGCATCGCTATACAATGGTCGCCCAGGAGCTGGTGGCCCGGGCACGCGGCAAAATCAATGATTCCGGACATTGGCGCCTGGCGGACAGCAAAGCGGCGGCCACAGTTGATGATATCTCAGTGATTGTGATACCAGTGCATCAGTATTACAAGGAGCACGTCGAATGGACGCACAACTATACACGTGAATTGGAAATCAAGCGTCGCAAGGCGGCCGAAATCAGTCAGGCCAATATGGCGCAGGAAGCAGTCAATGTGCTTAATGGAATTGTGGCCGAAGAGGCACACGTTGTGGAGGAGCCAGAATCACAGCCACAGCAGCAGGTGGTGGTGGTGCAGTTGGAGCAGCATAAACCAGAGACTGGTGATAATCTGCAGGAGCAGGATGAGACGCTTGTGGTAGAACTGAAGGATGACACGACGCTGCAAGCGCGCCTAGAGACAGTCAGCGAGACGTTGCAGCAGGTGAAGCTGGATGCAACAAGTAAGAGTGCAACCAACACAAAGTGAATCCTGACTAATAAAATTATTAATTGCAGCGACTCCAGAGAAGACAGCAGTAACAGCTAAGCCGCAGCAGCAGCAGCAGCAACGTAACAGTCGCAAGGGCAAAGGCAACAAGCAGTAAAGAGGCAAGCATACAATCAGAGAGCGAGGGAGGAGGTCACGTGTCCTTGCGACGAACACAAATATAAATTATTAGAATAACAATAATAACACACGATATATACATATATATATATATGTATATCTTTTTTTTATATAGTTGAGGCCCGGCACACACCAGATTTCAATGTATATATAAATACAAATTGTATTTGTATAAATATATATATAATACATAAAGATATATGTATGTATGTACGAAATGTAAGGATATGTGTCCTAACTGAATGAATATTGCATTGTACAATAATTTACTGTATGTATTTATTTGTTTATATTCTTATGCTCATGTATTTTATTTGCATTCAAACTAATTTAAATATCTCAATTGCATATGTATTCTAACTATTATTATGCTAATCAAACAGATTTAACACAGAACAAACGAAAACAAAAATCAAATCAATGATTCCAAACGCAAAACAAACTAAATTAACAAAGTATGTAGTATTTTAAGCTGATTAATAAAATGATCGACAATTGTTAAATAGCGAAAGAAATAATACATAAATCAACTAAAGCAGTCTGGGTTTCCTTCTGGTTTTAACTATATCAACTCCATGACGCACAACCTGGTATATTTCTGTGAATTTTCGCAATGCATTTCTGATAAGAAAACTTGCGAAACTTATGGTTGGTTTTCTTATCGCTCACGGTATAAACAGCAAGTACGATAAACAATTGTCATGGATGGCGTCATTTCAGTTCTACAGTTCCATATTGTAGCCCTAATTCTTTACGCTCAATTCAGATAAGAGTTTCAACCATTTTTTGCCGTACACACGACTGCAGCATGTCACTCGGGAGCTACTATCAAATGTGTGCAAGCTTGCTAAACTTTTTCTAATTTTCCATGTGAAATTTAGTAGCAATCAACTGATGTGTTCTTTTATGATTATTAGTACTTAGGATTTATATATATACATATGTATACTTATTAATATTATCAGAGTTTAACATATATAGATATATGTATATACCGCAACCTCAAAGATCTATTTTAAGTTATAGCAAGGCAATGTATCTGGAAATTGTTACGATACTGTGAGTACTATATACATATGTACCGCATAAATTCTTTAGACACTCTTCTCCCTCGTGAAATTTCCTTTCACCCACTAGTGCAGTTAAAGATTTCCCATATTGCTTTTCAAATTGTCTTTCAATAATTTATTCAAATAATTTTACAAGAATTTAGAATCAATTACAATAAAATTGAGTTTCATTTTTCATATGATTTGTGTAGCTTTTGTGTATTTTTCTAATAGGGTACTCTCTTTTAATTTTAATTTTCCTTTTGTTTTTTTATTTGGAAGCTGTAAAAATCTACTAAGAAAATATATGTAGCATCCGGATAGTGTGTGAAAGTGTATGTATGTTTGTGTGTATTTAAGGACGTACAGTAAACATATGTTACATGGAAAAGGTGTAATTTGATTTTATTCTGGGCGATGACATTTGATGAGTTAAAAAAAAAACGATTTACAAACATCTAAACAGTTTTGAACACTGACAAAAATTGGAATGTGCAACTTCATAAATATTGATGTTTGCTTGTTTTAACACATACATTTGCAGCGATTAAAAGACATTTTCAATGTTTTGTTTGAAATTAATAAAAGTTGGAAATTGAAATTTAAAAGTTTTCCAAATTATTTACAACGTTTTCTGTGTATTGCTTAAATTGACGTGTAAGAAGACTGCAGATATTGATTATATAGTATTGTATGTAGAACATCTGGCAGATATATGTAGTTTCACGATCTGATTGACAACTGAGTCTATATAGAGTGATTGATGATTCATTTCAATCTGCAATGCTATTAAATATACTATAGCTGACATAGGAACAATCATTTGAGAATTGTGTTTATATGTTTCTGAAAATAATTGAATGAAATTTCTGATATCGAAATTTATAATAAACTTGATGCTACAGTGCCTGCCGGCAATATGCACACACAGGATCTTAAAATTCTTGTGTGTGTTTCTGTGTGTCTGTGTATGTGTGTGCACAGTATTTATATAACAAACCGTTTAGTTTATGCTTACTTTAGAATCAGCTAACTAATATACAGTCTATGTATATATAGATGTATGCAATATATAGTAAGTATATAAGGAGACCGAAGTCTGCATTTATCTCTTTTAAATCTCAATATTATTATTTTTAACTAACATTTATTATTGTTTGTATTGGTTTTTAGCATAAGTTTAGTAGCACAGCGCAAAATGTTTACACACACAACAACACACATCTTTAACTCCATCTATAACAATACCAAAAAAATGCCATAAAATGCAAACTGATTATACAAATATATGTATATAGTATATGTATATACAGTTAAGCTTGATACGTGATACAACATTATATACCCTTCCCTGTCCCGCCATAAAAACAACACACGCACACACACGCACACACACACACACACACACATAGGCACAACACAAGCACACACACGCCCACACACAACACTTAAGGAATTGCCATGCATATAATTTGTTTTAATTGATTTGGGTACGAGACCAGTTGCTATGTACGATGTATGTATATAGTTAGCTACAGTTTACAAATTGTTATCTTAAATTGTGCGATTCGTACAGAATGCAACTTGACTTTAGTATATATGTATACATTCGTCTATATATGATCTATTCTTCTGTTTGCCATATATAAAATCACAATAAAGCACAAAGAGGGTATATTAGGTTTGTGCTCGTCCAACGCTCAAATCGGGCGGGTGGGGCAAGGGTAGGGAAGGAGGGTGTGGCACGATTCGCCAGTTTTTGTTGAGGCAACAACAACAATTATGCAAATTATGTGCAATAAATTATGTACTTATTTGTATTGTGAATTTTCAGCATTTCCTTTTTTTTATAAATTTTCATTTCTACTTTTTATGGAAGTTTTCAGTTTTCATGTCATATATTTTTCTTTTTATAGGTATTTACAGTAAATGCAAAACAACAGCACTTCATGTACGTATATATAGATGCTTATATACGCGCACCAACAATGTATATATATATGTATATACATATATAGCGTGAAATTGACGTATTATAGTATATAGAACGAGCGAAAATAAAATAAATAAAAATATTTTAAGAATTTGTATTTGTTTTTTCCCCTTTTTTTTAATATAATTTTGCAGTTTTGGTTATTTTGGTATGTGTGTCTGTGTTTTTTTTTTTATTATTAATTAATTAATTAATTGTAATTAATTTAACAACAATAACACGTGATGTGAAAAATTTAGCTAAATTTAATAATTAAAATATTTCTTATGCCTTTTTAGCTTCAGCTTTATATACATATATGCCACACGTGTGTGTGTATATATGTGTATATGTGTGTGTGTGTGCGTGTGTGTATAAAATATTACAATTATTATTATTTAATTATATAATAATGTTTAGCACATTTTTTGGCCTATATTTAGAGATGTGTTTTCGAGTACCTTAGGCTCTATATATAGTATAAGTCTGTCTTTATGTTCCTCTGCTTATACACTGAGAATAAAAAACTATGTTAGCCACTTTAACTAAATATAAAGGGTGTTTAAATAAAAAAAATGTAATGTGAATGTAATTTATTTGAATTATATTCAATAAATTGATTTACGAACTAACAGTTGCTTTTCGCTCAGTGTATAGTAGTTGCAACAGCCGACCATAACTGTAGTTAAGCATAGTTACACACACACATACACACATAGGCATATACACGCACACATAAGAACATATGTATATATATATATATATACATATGTAGCTACAGTGCACGCTCGAAAGAGTAAACGCTCGTTGATGTGAACAAATAATTTAAATATATGTATACTGATAATTCTCCTACCAACGAGACAACTGTTTACATGAACATGGTGGTCGTTTTAGCGTGTTCACTCTTTCGAGCAGACACTGCATATATATGTAGTTGTAGTTATAATCGATATCGTATCATTTGGGTAATATTATAAAATAAATAACTAACACGTCAAATACTAGACAAAAATAGATGGCTTTGCCGCACGCCATCTGGCGGTCGTAATGCGCAACAGCAGTAGGTAAGTATGTGGACACGCTCGGTGGAGTGAACACCTGACAACTTTTGCGACAATTCGATAATGTGAACAAATGATGTGTAATGTTAAGTTAATTGTATTCGACAGAGTGAACACTCCATTTCAAACTAAACGCAACTTGGCGCTGCGGCAGCGGCAGCGACACTTGATGTTGTTGTTGTTCGGATGATGCTGCTGCTGCTGCTGTTGCTGTCGTGGATTAGCGGCGGCATGCCACGCCCATAGGCGTTGGGGAAATGCAGAGCAGTGCATTAGAATACTATAGAGTCGATAGACCAATTGAATTAGCTGCCGTTTGGCAAAACGATGTGGGCACAGCCCCGGCCAATACAATTAGGAATGCATATTGGCTCGATCCTTGGCCCGACGCTTGGCCAGCATGGATAGCTCTACGGGTCCAACATTCGCCGCTTGTGGTATGGCAATTGCCCGGAATGTGGCATCGACAGCACCACGTAATGCCATTGATTGATGGTTCTGCTGTTGCTGCTGTGCACTCAGCGACAATTGCTGCTGCTGCTGCTGCTGCTGGTGTGGATGTTGCTGCAGTGAATGCGGATTGTTGCTATTGCTGTTGCCTCCTCCATATTCTGTTAGCTGCACATGCCCGGCAAACTGGTCACGTATCCAGCTGTGCTCGAGGATCTGCGCCACTGTCGGACGATTCTCTGGCACTATGTGCAACATCTGGCGCAGTAGCTCCTTCACGGGCGCACTGATCAGCGACCAGCGTGTGCTACTGAAATCGATATGCCCGGATCCGATGCGCTTCAGTATCACGTCCGGTGAATCGTTGGGCGTGCTCGCAAATGGTGTTCGACCCGACAGCATGATGTACAATAGGACGCCCAGTGACCAGATATCACATGCCAGATCATATCCCTGACGCTTCAGCACCTCCGGTGCGACAAAGTTTGCCGTATAGCACGGTGTCATCAGCAGTCCGTTGTCTGCCCGCAATTGCTTGGCGAATCCTTAAAGCGAACCGATAGCAATGTTATAGTCATATAGTTAGTCTTTTGCGATGCAGATTACTCACCCAAATCGCAGAGTTTTAATGTCTCTGGTGTTTGTCTCATGCTGGCATAGATCATGTTCGAGGGTTTCAGATCGCGATGGACCACGCCGTGCTCATGCAGATAGGCCACGGCTGCAGCAATGGTGCGTAGTACGGCACTGGCTTCACTCTCGCACATCTGTCCAACGGCCAGTATGCGATCGAGCAGCTCACCGCCCTTGAGCAACTCCATGACCAGATAAGCAGAGCTGGTGTCCTCATAGACGGAGTAGAGTGTTACGATATTCGGATGATTGCCATAGCGCAGCATTATTTCTACTTCCTCCCAGCAGTCGGCGGTGGCCGATGAGGCAGCTGCCACAGCTGCCTTCTCAATGATCTTAACGGCGTAATGCTTCTTGGAGGCACGATGCTCACAGAGACGACACACCGAGAATGTGCCACGTCCCAGCTCTTGGAGTAGATTGTATTCGGCTACGAAATTGCCAGGCAGCACACCGGGTAAACTACGTGGAACTGCTGGTGTGGCAGCTACAGCAATGCCCACTGCTGCCGCCGAGGATGCGGGCACCCCATGCAATGGACTCACATTGTTGGAAAAACCAGTGGAATTGTTGCCTTGCTCGAGCAGCACCGGGGCCACAAAACTGAATCCACGAAAGATTTCATGCGCCGAGGCAGATATGGGACCACCGGGTGAATCACGTGGCGACTTGGACGTGTACTCCACATCGAAATAGAAGGCATCGTCACGACTCACCGCCGGTATGAAGGGCGGACGCACCAGTTTCCGCTCCAGCCGCACCCAATCGATGGTGACAAAGAAACAATGTGCCTTGATATCGAGAATACCCTGTGCGCCGGCTCCCAGGCGATTCAATGGATTGCGTTTGAATAGTGCACGCAACAGGGATTGCGCCTCCGGCGATAGATTCTCCGGCATGCCAAGTTTAGAGCGAAGTATTTGATTCATGGTCTCTTGCCGTGTTTGACCATGGAATGGCAAATTCCCCGTCAGCATCTCATACATGAGCACACCAAAGGACCACCAATCGGCGGCAAAATCATGTCCCTTTCGATTGACTATCTCCGGTGCCATATATTCCACGGTGCCACAAAAACTATACGTCTTCGATCCGTCCAGTGGCTGCTTAGATAGGCCAAAATCGGTTAGAGCGATGTGACCATGCTCATCCAATAGTATATTCTCCGGCTTTAGGTCACGATAGATAATGCCCAGCGTGTGCAGATGATTCAATGCCAATGCCAATTCGGCCAAATAGAATTTCACATCCTCCTCAGTGAACATGACCTCTTTGGAGAGACGTGTGAATAGATCGCCGCCACGTAAAAAGTCTAATATCAAATAGAGTTTACCGGGCGTCTGGAATGCATAATGCAAGCGCACAATGAACGCATGGCCCACATCCGCCAGGATCTTGCGCTCATTGGTGCTGCGTACACGATCCTTCACCTTAAGTGTGGCCTTCTTTAGCACCTTCATGGCATACAGTGTGCCCGCATCCTTGCCTAAGATTTTACGCACCAGAAACACCTTGCCAAAACTTCCTTCGCCCAGCACACGTAACAGTTCGAACTGTGAGGGATCGGCTTTGTCGTGACCCTCCTTGATAACCTCACGCAATTCAAACTCATCATAGCTGGCGGCACCATAGGATTCGGAGTCACTCAACTCCATTTGCTCGGGCGTTTTACTTGGCGTTATGTGATGCTGTTCGAGTGCGGTTTGCAATTGCTGTTGTTGCTGCTGTTGGCGGCGCTGCGATGACGTCACGGTTGTCACAGCACTGCTCTCCTCATCGGTGGGCGTGTGCTCCATGGGTGTCACCGCCAGACTGCTGCAGCCGGAAGAGGTAATCTGCATGCGTTGACGCAGCTGTAGTGCCATACCACATCCAGTTGCTGTTGCAGCTGTTGTTGTGTTTGCTGCTGCAGCACTTGCATTATCCAGCTGCGGCTGTTCGGCATTATTATTGTTGCTGCTGCTGCTGCTACTGCTGTTTACTTCCAGTTGTTGCTGATGCTGCTGCTGCTGCTGCTGGTGGTGGTGTTGTTGTTGCTGCTGCTGCTGTTGCTGCTGCTGCTGCTGTCTTAGATCCTTATTCGAGTCAGCCAGTGGCATGACTGTCGCTGCCCTGTTGGCGTTCAATTGCACGTACACGTTCGTGGGCGTTATTGTTGCCGATTTTCGTATTTCTTTCACTATTTGCCACTTATTGGTCTTTTACTCTGTTGCTTTCGCATCGATACAACAACAAAAATTAAAATAAAAAACTGACGGAAACGAAACGCGTAGGCGTGAGCTGTGCTCGGCTCGTTTGCGTTGATGTGTTTGCTTCTGCTGCGTCTGCTTTCGCTTTTCACTTTGTTTCTCTTTCTTATTATTTTCTATTTTTCTAGCTTTTTTTTGTGTGATTTTTTCTTTTTGGTTTTTTTGGTGCGTGTGAGCGACACGGTTGCCACTTGCACAGTGAGTAATGCACCAAAATTGCATACGAAGAGCACCAAGTCCAAAGAAAAAAACACCTCTGCAGCAATGAGAAAAAAACAGCGCTTTTTAGCGTTGCCACACTTGGCGAAGCAATAAGTGGCAGCACTTGACTTTACTCAGTTTGGTTCGCTTTTAAATCAACGTTGTGTGCGCGCCAAAAACTTTACGGTTAAAATGCTGGTTCGAAGCGTGCTCGCTTGCTATGTTCGATGTTCGATGAAGACGGCAAGCAAATTTGTTGTTGCTCGCAGCACAAAAGCTAAACAAAGTAGGTTGCATCGAGCATAATATTTGAATAGTGGCGCGAAAGTGATTCGGGCAAATTATTTGAACCAATGGAACAAATGGCTCAGCATATCGAAACTGAATTATGTTGGCTATTTTCTTAACTATTAATTAACTCTATATTATCGTTACTTGCAATTAAATTCAAATGAATTTAATAACAACAAGGAATAGATGCTCAATTGTACTTACTTTGTGCATATTTGCAGGGCGCAACGATAAACTGACACAATGCTGACCACAAAGTGCAGAAATAGGGCAAATATCAAGCCACAAGCAGCGGAAACTTCGCTATTCGCATTCAACAGGTCAAACTGTGCAAAAGGCAAGACAATAGCGGATAAAGTGAAAAGTTTGATTAGTTTGCTGTTGTTTGCTGTTGGACTCTTACCTGTTCACCCTTTTGCTCGGCCATGCGATTGAGGTCACGCGACAGGCCCACACCAGAAATGGCCAGAGCCAGCGTACTGCTGGCAATGCAGACCAAGCTGAGAGCCAGAAAGGCCGTTTGTGTCTTTCGCATGCTGACCACGCCCAATGAGCCGGTGACGGCGGCAATCAGTCCCGTCCAAATCCCACAACCGGCCATTGACAAGGCCGCGTCGCGTACAATCAGCAGCGAGCCGAGCGCCACCAACGATATGGCCAAAACCAGTTGCAATGTGCCAAGCACAATTTGCAATGGGAATGCCGAACAGCATTCATTACTGGCGCGACGCTTGCGCCGCACCTTGGCTGACAACGTGGAGCCAGCACCACCGCCATCACTACTGCTGCCCCCACCACCGCTGCCTCCCTTATATTTGATAAACTCCGGCGGACAGCGTTGCTTCTTGCTAATACGCGAATCAATTGTGTTTCCCATGCCCTTCGCTTGCCCATTGCCTGTGGCTGATGGGGCACGTGTGGCCATTGCGTCCTCTAGCTGCTGCTTAAACTGTTCGTGGCTAATCAGTTTGGGTTTCTTGGCGCCATCATCATTGTCGGGCAACACATTCGCCAGCAATGTGGCCGCTGTCAGCTTCAACGGTGGCATTGGTTTCTCATCGTAAACGGGACTCGAATAAATATGACTCTGTGCATCCAGTTGTTGGCGTGTCTCCTGCTCCCGCTGTTGTTCCTGTGCTTGCTGCTGCTGCTGTTGAGTGTCTTGTTGCAACATGACTATCTGTGAGTTGGTCAAACTGCCACCGGTGACATTTGTGGTATTTGTGCTCTGCTCTATGGTATTGGTCACCTGCAGCAGCTCCTCCCGGCTCAAGCTGCGATCCACAATGGTGTCCAGGCTGCCCGTAGTGGAGTCATGCGAGTCTATGGTGCGAGCCGGCGAGGCTGAGTGTCTGCCATTGAACTCGTTGTTGTTGTTGTTGTTGGTGCTGTTGTTGCTTGTTTCTGTCATGTTGCTGCTGTTGTCAATGACTCATTGCTGCAAAGACGAGGCGAGAGATATAACAGCATTAATTACAAGTTAAAAAATTAAAATTATTATTATTTTTCAATTAAATTTATACATTTATTTACGTATTAATGACCACCAAATTATGCTACAATTTGTATATAAATATACAAATAATCACTGAGCCAGAAATATATGCATGTATCCCCATATTATCTTTGGCAGTTCGTTGCCTAAGTCTTTTGTTACAGCAACCCTGTAAATGAGCTGCATGGCATGCCTGACTAACAGCTTTTCAGTTAGGTCTATGTCCAGGTCAATTAGTTTATTAGACTTTAAGTAAACTAGTATTTAGACTAATGAACTTATTATGTTAAATAATGAACTGACTTTAATAAAATCTAGTTAGTACTATAAATTACGGTTTGTGTTTCTAAATACTACTTTATTTATTCTGCATACATACTTTGTTTTCATGCCTTTCATTGCATTTCATATACAGGGTATACCCTAGTCGTGTTCTCCACCTAATCTCTAATGCTTTACTCTTTGTTCTTTGCTTATTCTTAGATTTCATAAGACGATATAGAATGTGATAAGCGGCGCTTAATCTATTGGTATATGTTCGGCAATTCCACAGATAATTTACTCCATAATCACCTTGTCAAGCCATCAATCAATCAATTAAACACACAATCAAACAATCAACAGTCAACAATCAACAATTTAACTGCTTGAGAAATGACAAAAGTTTTTCTAAAGGAAATGAAAACGAAAAAAAGAAATCGAGTAAGATTTGACACTTTATGAATTTTATGTTTAATTGTGTCTTTTGTTGTTGTTGTTTGCATTGTTAGTGCTGTTGCCTTGACATTTGCCAGCCTCCCAGATTTTAGTTTGCAGTTGTTCTGAACACTTTAACCGGTTCGCCGTTTTGTTGGCAATTAAATAAAGCAAAAAAAAGACAAGAAACAACATTTAACTATAAAATGCGACAATTGCCCGCATATAAATAGTAGTAAAAGGTGGGCGGGGGGCGGTGAGACTAGCTTTTATGGAGGTCACAGAAGCTGCCCCTGTGCCAGTATGCGGCATAAGGCATAGAACAACCTGCATGCATGTAGCTCATACCACATGTTGTACGGCAAGAATTCAGCAAGAATTCTTAAATGAAATAAAAGTATTAATTTTAATATAAAAGTAATATTGTGCAGAAGATTATTACAATATATCAATATATCGATAAAGTATGTTTATTTTTCGAGCTTTTATTTATAATAATAAAACTATAAATTAGCATAAAGTTGAAACTGTAAATAAAATTTATATTTTCTGCTTGAAAATTTTGCTTTTTTTTTGTTTCAAATTACTAATCGATTTTTTTTACTGCTGTCTGCCAAGGCTGTCAGTTGCTAGTTTATATTTAATTATTGTTTTTTGTTTTTATGTTGGTTTTTTTTTGTTTCTAAATATTACTAGTATTTATGCTTAGTTTTTTTGTACATTTTCTTTTGAGCTGAGAAAAAATGCGTAATCATTTGCAAACTGGTATTTAGTGGGTCTTTGTGGCATGCCAAACGTTTGTTTTCATAATTTTTTATGCTGACAATTTGCTGTGCACAACAACACTAGTTAACAGCAGCAACAACTGCAATAATTGTTTCCAATATCCGTTCTCCTATAGCTCATAACTAATATTGTCGCCTTGACAGCAATTAGGCGTAATTGACTAGACACCGCAACACACAACAAACAAGCTGAACAAACAGCAAATGAGTGGAGGAGCAGACGGGGGAAAGGGGCGTGTGTGGGCAGTGGAAGCTCTGTAAGTTGTCATTTAGCCAAAGACAAAAGACAAAATTGTTTGTCGCTTTGATTTTGGGGCAGAGCTCTGATGACCGCCCATTTTCTCACATTTCCCACACTCGCCGCCTCTATTGTTGCTGCTGCTGCTGCTGCTGTTGCAGCTGCGCTTAAAAACCGCCCAAGCGCTTAAACCACGAAAACCGCAGAAGAAACAAAAAGATAACAAAAAAAAACTGCAGCATTCGTAAATGTCGATAAATCAGCGAGCAAACATTTAAACAATTGCTAAAAGCGTCGACTATAACATGCCTTATAAGCAGAGCTGTAATCAAGTGAAACGGCTTTAGTATGCCTTACGATGAGGGACTATTACCCTATACCAATATAGGACCTTATACTTAGATAAGATAGAACACTGAAATTTTGGCACAATATAAAAGATTATTCACTGCATATATTCCTGCATTATTAACTTAAAATTGACAAGATTTGAATTGTATCTTGTTTATTTAGTAAGAGAGCGATATGAGCACAAAATATTATACTTAATATCGATGATAGGATATTACATATGATATTTCCATGTAATATTGAATATGATATTTCCATATATCACCTATAGCACAATATCTCTTGTCTACGTGGTATAGCCCCCACGGCACTTTTTGCTTTGCGTGGTATTAAAAATGAAAATATCTCCACAGCAACAACAACAACAACAAAATGCCAAAGCAACAGGTTTACAAAACAGCAGAGCGTTTTCTAGTTATTGTTATTGCTGCTGCTGCTGCTGCTGCTACTGTTGTTGTTGTTGCTGTTATCGCTTGGCTTTACTTTTTTTTCGGCAGTCACTAAAGGGCAGACGAAGAGAAAAGACAGCGGAAACCGCAGCAGCCAGAGTCAGAGCAAATGAAAATGCAGCAAGAAAAGCGTCAAGGGGAACTGTGCGGAGAGAGGGGCAGTGGGGAGACAGCTGCTGTCGATGGCGATGAGTTTTTCCTGAAAGTAAAATTACGCCGGTTTGGCCACAACAGCAGCAACAATCAACAACTTCATCCGCCAAACTGGACCCCCAGTTGCTGCTGCCGCTGCTGCTGCTGCTGCTGCTGCTGCTGCTGCTGCTGCTGCTGCGTCGACGTCACTTTCACTTGTCGCTGAGCGTCGACAAAAAAAAATACTGTAAAAAAATTTGGTAGAAAAAAAAGATAACATAACTACGCGTAATTTGCTGCAATTAATTTACAAAACTATTTGAAAAGTTGAAACGTCTAAATGGGGCCTGTCGTAGGATTTCCTCATATCGATCGGCTGCCTTTTGCAGCGGAACCAAGACCATACTAATATATACCAACAACAACAACAACAGCAACAACAAACCAAACTGTAATTGCAATTACTACAACAAGTACTGTAATAAGCGACCGCAAGAGCACTTTCGAAAGATTTTTTTGCATAATTTTCGTTTTTATTTCATTTATATTTTCGATAATTTTATTTTTAGCGCCTGCAACGAAAGACTTAGGCAACGAACTTCCAGCGAGCACCTAATTGTGGCATATTTAATTGGCCAACAAGACGTGTGTTTATGTGTGTGTTGGTGTTGGTGTTGGTGTGCTGTAGCAGCTGCCACGCCCAGCAACTGCAATGTACGCCCGCATAAATATGCACACACTCACACACACACGCCAAAAATGGGCCAGAAAATTGAAATAGTAAATTGGCTGGGCAAAAAACAAACACATGCACTAGAAAATACCCAGTAAACAGTTCTCAAAAGGAAAATTTGAAATCTATAAAAAGCAAGCAGTGCAAGCAGTGCTTTTACTGCTTAAGGAACTAGTCGCGTTTTTTCTTCAATATGACATTTAAAATCTACAGCATTGAACTAAAATGACATCGGTTTATCATTGTGAAAAGTTAAAAGGCTGATATTTTCAATCAACTAAATATATATACATAAATATGCATAGTGTGTCCTACTTGTGTCAAAATTCAATCAAATTATTGCAAATTTTATACTAAGGGAAAACCACTTGCAACATCAAAGCATAAAATGTTGCATAGTTTACCATAAGCCACTTGCTAAATTTGCCATTCACATGCGTATATTGCCCATTTACCATATGACAGTGATTTTACAGGGTATAGAGGCATGCATTTTGACATCTCTCGTGTGTGTGTGTGTTGGCTTAAATTATGCATTGATTCAATGGGCAGAGCCCCTAAAACTGCAAGTGTCGCACAATGTGAAGACTGTAGACTGTTGTGCGCGCCCACGCAACCATCATCAACGATTTACCCGTTCCCCACTCTCCTCTCCCCTCTCCCCTCTCCCCGACTCCTGCTACTGTAATCAACAATCTGTTTGGCCAGCTGCAGTTTGAAAATTAAATGCAGTTTTCTTGCTATTGCCGTTGTTATGTCTTCTGTTTTTGGTTTCCGAGATTGCGCAAGTTTTGCCTCAAGTTTGTCTAGACAGATGCTCAGTTTTGACACCACTGCACATAAATTGTCGTGTGTGTGTGTGTGTGTGCTGTAATTATGCTCTGCCTTGTGCACACAAATGTTTAATTAATGTTGCTAAAAATGTATTCAAATTAGTTGAGCAGATGTTGGGAGTATGTCTTACAATATGAGTAGGAAATTGTGTATCAGTTGACTATTTTGTTATAGCAGTGATTCACATTACCTCGCTCAAGAAGGTATCAAGCAAATCGCTAAGGGACATAACAAACCTTATCATATTAATAAAGTTATTTATCTTTTTCTTTCAATCTGCCTCTCTGTCTTGTCATCAGTTTCAACTTCTGCTTGAGACTTTGCCTTTGCACTTGTGGCTCATATCTAAGTATATTTGCTATATTGTTAACAATGGCAATTAGTTGGGACAACAAGGTGCATGTGCACAATGTGGTTTATCTGGCATTTTGGCATTACATAATTTATTGCCCTATTGCCGAGTTGAAGTACACAGAGCGCATATTGTTTATAGTGCATAGAATTTCGTCAATAGGCTGTGAAAATTCCCAGGCAATGACTGACTGACTAGCTAAGTCACTGATTGACTGACTGACTGACTGACTGACTGAATGAGTGAGTGAGTGAGTGAGTGAGTGAGTGATCAACTAGCAGGGGGTGGCAGATACTGACTGACTAACTGAATGATCTTCCGTCAAGTATTTCCTAGATGTGCGCATTGTGTTTCATATATTTGTGTGGCAGTTGCAGCCACAGGTGTGTAATTAAAGCGTCACCTGCCGTGACAGACGTCTGCACTTCAAATCAAATATGCCAAAGCACGTGTATAACTGTGTAATGTTACACTGCAGCAGCAACAACACGACTCACTGCAACTTCCATGCATTTGTTGTTGCATCATCTCTGAGTGGGCGTGGCGGGTAACTGGGCTGTTAAATAGAACTGCACAAATTGTCAACCAAACTCTGCTGCACTCCAATTGCGTTCGCTCTGTTTGCCAATCAGAACATTAACATGCCAATTGGCATGCTTAGCCAAGTTTGTTGCCTCAGTCTTTCGTTTCGTTGCTTTCTGCTCTGTCAATTAATGTAATGTTCAAGCGCTGTATTGTGATTTATATATTCTAAATATGCTAATAGTAACAGTAGTTGTTGTTGTTGCTGCTGCACCCCCACTGAAGAGAACAGCAGTAGCAGCAGCAGCAGCAGTAGCAACTGCTAAGGTCTTGTCTCTCTGCACTTGCATGTTCATTTGCTGCAAACATGCTGCATTTCTATGCAAGCCGACACACACACACACACACACACACACACATGCTCACTTGACTTTTGCCAACAGTTGAAATGTCAAATCATTCAATTCGAAAAGGCGGCTGATGACAATTTTCATTGTTCTTTATACCCTTGATAGAATTGCTGTTAGAGTATGCCAGGTATGGAGGATACTAATCCTAACCAACGAGTTTTAAATAATATAACTAGAAATCGTGATCATTATTATTCAATTTTCCATTTCAACACTAGTTACAGCACACTCGACTGGCGTGTGTTCAACTGTATGTAGAATATGTGCTGTTTGTCTGTTTGCTTTGATGTGTTTTTCTATTTTGTAGTTGCTTGTCACTTATGTCACAGCTGCTCGGCAAATTTGGCTGCAATCATTTGGACATGTGTGCGGCAACAATGGGTTAAGGCAGCAGCAGCAGCAGCAGCAGCAGCAGCAGCAACAACAGCCTTCAACTGAAAACGTGCGTCTGTTTTTTGGGCACAGATTTGTAGTCTTATATGCTGTGTTTTTTTTCAGTTAACGTTGCTTTTGATTTGTAATTGTTGCTGTTGTTGTTTTCTTAAGGAATTTAGTACGTGCCTGTTAATTTTCGGCCAATGGCACTGCGATATCTAGTCAGTGTTATAATCTGTATACTTTTTCAAGATTTTGTTATCTTTAAGGCAAAGCCAATGACAATTAGCAGCTGCCTTTAGATGTTTACCTGTGGCTCTTACCTGCCGCTGTTTGCTTTATAATACCAAATCAAAACAAGGCTTATAAAATTTCAGACAAACTCAAAATATACACATACAAATACTATATAGACTTATTCACAGTGGATGTTCGCTGTGCCTTAATTTCAGACACTTAATTGCCTGAAACTCAACTCAACCAGTTGCTCTTATTGATTGCAGTTGAACGAGCGTAAAGATTAGCAATTTACTGTGGTAATTAATAACAATAATATATAGTATGTTTAGTGTAAGCAGTCCAGTCGGATGTCAGCGACAACGCGTGTGTAACCTTTACAGTACAAATATAAATAAATAATATAACCATTATACTTTTTAAAGACTATTATTATTATTTGGTTGGGGATTAAAGTACTGTTGCCTAAAACAAACTACTGTATACTCTACTCTATTGAACCTCAAGTCCCCTCCCAGGTGTTTCCCTAATCTAGGGTATCTTCTGTATATGTGTAGTAGTCTGAATCTCTTTACGGCAGAACCTACATCTACACCTATCGTTACTGACTATATCTTATTTCTGAATATTCTCTCTATCTCCCTAGCAATGCCTAGTCCTTATAAACTCTCAAGAATTGTATACCCATATTCATTCTTTCAATAGAAGTTGAAGCTTAAACTGCAACTAATTAAGCATTTAACTAACTAGCATTAATTACAGTATTAACAATTGAATTGCTTCAATTATAAAGTGAACTAAGCTAAATGAGTTGATTAAGATGTTTATCAGGTGTTTATTACATTGATCTTGTGTATGAGTTAACTACTACGCTTCAGCATTATGCAATTACAGTTTATTCACATGTGCTTAGACAGTGCCTGTCAAACTAACCACCTAATCTGGTTGAACAACAACAGCAACATGGCCTGGCATGTCTGCAGGTACAGTCAATTCAGACTTTGATACTCGGTATGGCTGCGTTGACAAATATAAATGGAAATTTGTATTAATAATTTAACAATTAACCTTATTGAAATCAAGGCACATTCATAGTTAATCAATCTATCGAATATTAACAGCAATAGTTGTGATAATAGAATTGTTGATGCTGTGCACTGAGGGCGGTCTCAGCCAAGAATCGAGCACTCTCGACTAGCGTCAGCTCGCAGCTCTGTTTAAATGTGAAAACAATTACAATTATAGCAAGCGGCAAGGTCGTCGCTTGAATGAATTATAAATTAACATTTGAAAATGACTTAATACAATTTAATTGCGAGAAAGAAAGAGAGTAAATAATGTGTAGCTAAACTTGCTGCCACACGACACGCATGTTCATCGAGCAACGAGTGCAACGCACTGAGAGCTGAGAAATAATGCACTGGAAGGCAACCCTGCTATTGCCTGTTATTGCTGTTGCTTTGGCCAATTTCAAGCCAAATCAATTTGGTTTTGGCCAATTGTAGCAGTTGTGTCTCTGAGGCACAAACCTTGTGGCCAATTTCGCGTCGAGTTTCTTGGCCTTTTCGGCTGCATATCATTAAGAGCCTGCACTTGCCACACTCCACACACCAGTGTGCTGCTGCCTCTTCCCCCTTTCACTTTCGGTTTCATTTTCAATTTCCATTTTCAGCCTCAATTGGCCATTGGGCAGCCTCAACGTGTTTATCTAGCTTTATTTTCCGCGTCTATTTCTAGTTTTATTATTTTATCTATTTGTTATATTTATATTATTTTCGCAATTTTTCGCAAGGAAAAACTTTCGCTGCATGCAATTTATTTTCGTTTTCGTTTTCTGTTCGCGCTCTGCGCATTTCCTGTCATTAAAACAGACCTAATAAATGAATAAAGATAGCCAAATAATAATAATAATATTATGCTATGCCCGACTTTATGTAATTTCTGTGTAATTGCCCACTATTTTCCTTTTTTGCATAGTCAATATTCAGGTAAAAACTTCAACAAGGGGAACAACTACAATTGATGACTTTAGTAATCAATCGACTGTAGGAAATACCATCAAAATCAGACAGCTTTATTAGCTCTACTTATAGTATGTTTAACAATAGTTCGAACAGCTACGAAAACTATATAAATTAATGAGAGCTTATAGCTTCCTAAACGTATAATTTATATAATTTTTAAACAGTATTTTTTAGATGCAGCAGGGGTCTATTGGGTTTGTGTAATTGGGAAATGGGCAGACCATAAACATATCAAAGACTGCCGTTTTTCATTTCTATATGTAAACAAACAAACTAAATTCAAAACCTTATTTTATTTTAATACAAATACTAATCAGTGTCAATATATTTTAAACATTTAATCATCCTACAACTCTCAGTTGGACCACAGTTTATCAGACAGTAAATGTTCTTCCGGCATAAGTACTTGCAACATTCAAAACACTCGACTCAGACATAATAACTAACTAAACTAAATGTGATTAAGCACTCCAATTTTAAAACTAATAAGCAACTAAATAATTGAGTTATTTAGATCAAGATATAATGGATACTCGCATTTGTATACAAAGTAAGTCTTATTCATTGTTGGCATACCAAAAATTTGTTTATACTCGCAGTCATGAGTGTGAGTGTGAGTGTGAGTATGAATACTTTCCATTTTGTAGTCATTTATGTGGCATGTGCTTAGCTCTTGTTGTTATGCGAGTACAATGTACTACTCTAATAATTGTTGGGCTTTATGGCCAAAACAAAAAAAAAACCGAAAAAAATTGACATGACTTTTAAAAGAAACTGCACTGGTTTTTAGTTTTTTTTTTTGGTTTTGGCCTAAATTTGTTGTGCCCAGCCCCAGACTCGGAGTCAGACTCAGTCGCAGTCTCAGACATAGACATAGACTCTTAGCACTAAAAGACTGCAATAACTGCCAGACAAGTGGCAGACAAACAGACCAAAAACCTTAAGACTAACTCAAGCTCTGACTATCACTCAGTGATCGATGATCATTGATAGACACACACACACATACTGTTTACACAGTACTTCATTTGCCCTTCCCTTTTAAGTCTGACTTGAGACGTCGAACAGCTTCATCAAATAATATCTCTCTAGATACTTGTTTCACTTCAGTTTGAATTTGAATTGCATAGAATTTTACGTAAATGATATCGCTAATCTCCTAACCTACTTTAAAGCCCGATAGCATTGTGTATATGGAATGATGGCATGATAGCATTATCCATTGAATGGTATGATATTTGAAAGCTCTGTTTTAAGTCATATAGCAATAGATGAGACCACATCTAAATATGAGAAGATTGTATTGAAATTCATTATTTCATTCAATATTTCGGATCATGAATCAAGTTTACAGTATATTTCAATCAATTGTCTTACATCTTATATCTAGTTTTTCTTTAAAGTGTTCTCAATCTAAATTTTAGTATTCCATTGCCAAAATATTCATACTTGAATTAAGATATGTCTTCTCTTTTATAGAATTTTCTATCTTAGTCGGACATACTGGGATTAAGCTGGAAAGAAACACTATGTTTATTCTCTGAGTGTATTCGAATACTTTCAGCTCATATACGATTTTGAAATGTTGAAATTAATTCAGAGTTTTTCTTAATATTTTGACCATTTCTCTTCGATGTTCAATCATGAAATCAATTTCTTATTAGTTGGCAGCCGGCTGACACAGTTTGAGGGGCACTGTACTGGCCGCAGAGTCGTGCCATTTTATTGTATTTATTTAATACACTTTTTTCAACTCAACTTACGTTAATTGAAGAGGCTGTCGTTTCTTTTGTTTAGATGACGATATTTTTTTCGCCGCCGGTGATTGTTTGTTGTTGTTTTGTTATTTATCAGCAATTTTCTCTTGATCCCGGTCTTTGTTGTTGTTGTTGTTGTTGCGGTTTTTCATTAGCAAGTTGAATAAAATGTCTGTTTCTGTTTGCTCTCAGCTGAAGCCGCGTGCAATTAAAATTCAACAAATTCCATTTCACTTTAAGTCAAACACTCACACACACTCACACACACAAACACACATTAGCCAAAAAAAAAACAAAAACAAAAATAAATGCGCAAATCAACTCTCTTGCGATGCTGCCGTGCGTTCGATAAAGGAAGATTTCGGGAGAGAGGGAGAGAGAGAGAGAGAGAGTACACACGCACGCCTTTTGACAATCACCGCAGTGGACACACGACACTTCTTTGGCTATTTCTTTATCTCACGCCGTTTACCGATTGCACTTTGCTCGTTGTGCTCGCTTCGCACGTTCCTCGCTGACTGAGCTAAGTTGAGCTGCGACGCGACTGTGATTGCGGCTGCGCGCGAACATAACGATGCGACGACGACGACGACGCGTCGCTGCTGTTAGCAGAGCTTGAGCTTTGAGCTTTACGTGCGCTGCTTCGGTATGTTGTCGCATTGTTGTTGTTGTTGTTGTTGTTGCGCCGCTGCTGACGTTAACTTTACAACCTGTTCGCGTAAATCTGCGTTTAAAGAGTGCCGACAAGAAACGGTAATGAGCGTGCAGCGCATGTGCACAGCCTCAGCTTCAGCTTCAGCCTCGGCAACAACAACAACAACAGTGTCGCTGCTTTCGAATTGTACCTTTTAGCCTCGCATTGTCTTCTGCTATTGCTGTTGTCGCTGCTGCAGCTGCAGTTAACAGCATTTGACTGTGACGTCAGTAAGCGCATTCTTCTTCTCGACGAAATGTGAAACCAATTGAAAGTTTTTAAAGCATATTTTCCACTTTAAGACATAAACCTAGCAAACACCTAAATATATACATATTTATGTATGACAGACACACACACACACATATGTACATACATACATTCATGCATAATTTATATTTTGAGAGCTTTAACTCTGCATTTGGCGAGCTTTTTTGGAGTCGAAAAATGTGCACAAAATTCAAGTTTTGCAACTGTTTTGATGTGTTTTTTTATTAGACAACTCAAATTGCAAACAAAATTCATAACAAGCATTAGAAAAGAAACAAATTCAGTAGTTCAAACAAGAGACAAGGTTCCTTCAAAATATTGAAACCTGTTTTTATAAATGTTCAAATATTGAGTTCGATATTTCAAAAATTCGTACTCTAATCAAAATGTTTAGGAATACATCTGGTACGGTTCCTAAAAGGAGTCGGTTGTTGTTCTATCCGACTATGTATATAAAAAGGTTCTCAAAATTATAAAAGAGTATTGAAATATGTTCAAGTAATATAACGCATTTGAAACTTAAGAGAACTTCAACATTATTATTGCCTATGACTAAGGACTTGAGTTACTGTAACATACTGATATTTAAAACTGGATTTTGAACCATTATACTCTTTAGCATTTAGTATTATATTAAGTATTTTTCTAGCTTAAACTTGTCAACGTTTTCTTTGGCCTCTTTTGGCAAATGAAATGTTAGTATTACCGCCATGAAACTGAAACTTGTTTGACTAAAGCAGAGACAACATTTTTGTTGTTGGCATTCTCGTTGTGGCCGTAATGTTTTGGTTTATGTTCATTAAAAATATTTTAGTGGTATGTAGTATGTAGTATTACGAGCATATTCTGCTTGTGACCTAAGCGGATGCGTTTTGGCTATACATACGATTATGTAAGCCAAAGTAGTTCAGAGTTCGTTATACTCATTAAATATTAGATAGGGATTTTCGGCATAGATAGTAGTCGTAACAGTTGCAGTTAAACGGCACTACTACCACTTCAAGCCCTCATAAAGTGCCATTCAACATAAACAAAGTAAACAATAATATTATAGGCCATTTGAACGAAGCGAGCCACAGACGAAAGAAAGAAGGAAAGAAAAAAATTGAGTAATTAAATGTAAGTAAGTTACACTGTGCAGCCCAGCGGCACCTTAACTAGAGCATTCAACTTCATTTCGTGTGCGTGTGCGTTTGTGGGTGTGGGTGTGGGTGTGGGTTGTGTGTAAAGCACACTATAATGAACTGTAACCAGTCGGTGGCGTACGACTTGATGTGATAAACCAATTATAGCAGCAGTTACTTAGAAGTTAATCAGCATAGTACCACTATACGACATTTATCTACTGTATTTTCGATCTTACATAACTCTAGTGTTACACATTTTTACAACTTTCAGCTTGTAAGCCTTAATATTTGACAGGCTTTAGCATTTAGAGTCATTTAACAAAAATATATATATGTATGTAGTATACATTTAGTGTTTACCTACACTCTTTGACACATTTTCAATGGCTTCGACTCAACCGATGTTGCAATGGTCTGACAAAAAGAATGCTGCATAAACTTGCCAGACAGATAAACAAACAGACGGACAGACGGACGTATGGACAAACAGGCTGGACAACGAAAGTGATCAACAGAGATTTACGCAAGTGCGCGCCTGCATGGATATACCCTGCGAAACGGCAAGTGGCATGTGGCAAGTAGCAAGTGGCAAGTAGCCAGTCACTGGTTTCTTTTAGCCTGTGCCGACGTCTGTGCCGTCTGTGCCTGCCTGTCTGACTTTATCCTAAGCAAACGCTTGCTCGCCTTGCTTATTTATGTAAGTTGCGGCGACAAGTTTCTGACTTAAGTCTTTCGTTTCGTTTAGTATTTTTTGCGGGCGACGCTCATAAATTTTTGCAGCCGAAATTGCGAAAGGCAGCACAGACTTCAGAGAGCATGATAAGCAGAATATATAATCAAATCGATGCATTAAACATTGCACACGACAAAGGCGATTGCACCAGCAGTAGTACATAGTATGATGTGTTATGTGATGCTCAAGAAACCAATCAATAGTAATCGATATTAGACTTAGATCTCATTAAGTTGAGCTAATACGCAATTATGATGTTTATAGATGATATCATGATACAGATGAAAGATATATATATACACACTATATGTACCAGGAAACGGGTAATTGGCAATTGGTAACTGTCAAGTGGTACGTGGTAAGTGGCAAGTGGCAAGTGTCTCGGTTGCTGGCTCAAGTTCAGTTGATGTTGATTAATCGGCTTGCAATTCGATAAAGCCAAGCCCCAAAAATGCCAGAAACCAGTGTGACGCACACATACCCACACACACAAACACACACACACACTCATAGCACAGTGATAATCAATGTAAATATGCCAATGATCTTTCGCAGTTGCTGACGCGACTGAAACCGGCAACAACTTACACTTTTTACCGACAACATTTGACTGCTTTCACTCTTCATTGGATTCTTTCATAAACACCAAGACTGTTTAGCATGTACAGTATGTGTGTGAGTGAGTGTGTGTGTGTGTGGCCAGCGAAAGAGGGAGAAACAGAGAAATGGAGTGGAGATAACAGCGTATAACTGGAAACTAGCTGCTGCTGCTTATGGGGCGTATGCGCAATGCGTCTGCCTGCACATGCGTAATTAGCGCTCAATTGAAGACAACCCAAAGTGGAGGGAAAGAGAGCGAGAGTGTGTGTGCTTGTGAGTGTGAGTGTGAGAGAGAGCAAGAGGTAACTGCCCGCATGGCCAATTGCCATGGTCGATATGATTAATGAACTTGGCTGCTTGCCAATTGTCTAGTCAGTGGGTAATTATGGCCATGAAACCATTTTGAACACCGAAAACAGGATACGTTGCGGCGCACCCAAATGACAAACTGATGAAATGACAAACTGACAAATTGTCCAAGTATAAAAATGCACAAAAACTCTCTTTCAATCCCCTACTCTCACTCTCTCTCACACTCCCGTGTCAAGTTGTAATCATCATCAAGCTGCCCACCTGAATCTACTTTCCCACAGCGCGGGTGCTGACCCAGCAGCAGCAGCAGCAGCAGCAGCAGCAACAACAATGAAATCTATTAAATATGCATAGCTGTAGCCAAGAAGCAGCAGCCACAACGACAGCAACAACAAGTCTCTATATCAACCACTCATCGATGAAAAAGAAAGTGAAGCTGGCCAAAAAAAATACTCAAAATATACGGAACGATTCACTGGCTCAGTTCGAAACTCAACATCAACATCAACATCAACATTAACTTCAATTTCAATTTCAATTTGTTTTGTATACCATTCGACTGCCATAAGCATGGCAAAAAAATCAGAAAAACATGGAAATAGTTGTTAACAGATTTTCTATGATTTTCTATTATGCAAATGGAAGCTGTCGTCGCTGTTTGCCAACACCATTGCCACGCTTGTCCGATGATTATGCATGATTGGAGCACAAATATTCCACACACATACACACACACACACAACTATACTGTTATGCGTTGGCTATAGACTAAACTCTAGCGTAGAGTTCACCAAATCATTCTAACCCAATCATTATCCAAGAGTAGATGAGACACTATGTGGTTAGGTTAGGTCATATGTTCTTTCTTTTAGCCTGTATAAAATTCTACTTATAATTAGATTGAGATATGCCATATTATTGCCTACGATGCTTACCAGTATTTGCTTTCTTTGGCTTACTTAAAATTCAGGCATTTCTACTTTTAAGTTTATAGTGCCAAATAACCCTAATAACTATGTAGTATGTGCAGCTCTCTTTTATTTCTTATGTATGTAGTATATATGTGTTTGTTTTTGTTGGTTGCGCATTTGCATAAATTGGCAAAGTCAAATAGCTGTTCGCTAGAACTTTCCCCATGGCGAAACTTTCGGGCAGAGAGCCACTGAAACACCCGCACCCAAAATTTAACAACACAAAAAAAACCAAATGCTAAACAGCGCACAGCTAATGCATATCCATATTAGCAGGTGTGTGTATGTGTGTGTGATGGGCACACTTCTACTCTTGTTACAGCTGAACTGCTTCTTACTTTTCACTCAAGCACAAAGCAAACAGCCTAACATATAGTAAACTAAATTGAGTGGAAACTTTTCCATATGCACGGGAAAATATTAGGAAAAATGCTAATTACTGTTGTTAAAAGCGCACACCAAAAATGAAAATTGCTGATGCAAATGAAAATATCAGCAGCAGTAGCTACATATACACGAGAGCAACATCAGCTGAGTTGTGTGCTCGTTCTGCAGCATCGAGCAATACAAAAGACTTAGGCAACGAACTTGCATGTAGATCTGACGAAAAACAGACAAGCACTACAAATTGTGGTAATGCGATTAACAACAGCGATATTACAGTAGATTAACGCTAGAACGAACTTGTATAATGAGTCAATATGACAGTCAGGGGACCTTTAATGGTATTTATATGTGTCAATACTAGAAAGAGAATATATCGAAGACCTCGAAGCTTGAATGAATGTTAATGTTATTATTGAGTTAATTAAATTATTTAAATTACTTAATTCATTTACAATCTATCTTTTGAATTGCATAGTACTCAAATAATTTACCTTTTGCTCTCACTGCGTACTAGCCTCAGCACACGTACGTACATTGAGCTGTTGAGGCTGTAATTGCAGCTAAGTACTCAGTTATCTCTGCCGCTCCATCAGCTAGCATGTTGCAGTTCATTACACGTATGCCATGTGTGCGAGTGTGTCTACAATTTGAGGGCCATATGCATCAGTGGGTGATGTTGAATGCATACATACCCCGACTCGCATGCCTTGCATACGCAATTTAGAATACGAATACGAATACGAATACAGTTAAGCGCAACACATACGAATGCAAATGCCAAACACGAATTGAAAGACAACAACAAAATTTGCAATCGTATGTGGATCGAGGTTAATGCATGCTATAGCGACGGCGACAGCGACAGCGACAAGTACGTCTATAAGCCAGACAAGTGAAAACGTTCACCAACGCAACGAATCTCAAGAAACCGACTGCAACCATTCTGACTCCCGACGTCCCACTCCTACAGCAAAAGTGAGTTTTTCTTTTTGTTTTTTAATCTGAACTGAGCGCTGAGATGGAGACGGAGACGGAGACGAAGACGGTCATTGACAGCACATTCGTTTAATCGTTTTGTCTCACTTTCACTGGACACAGCCCGCAACGATCGAGATGTTTATCGTCGGAGTGGGGCCCCTCAAGCACGCTCATCATTATAATGATTGAGTAATCTGTACAATTTGATTGGTCTCAGGTTGATTCTATCAGGTGACCAGGTGTTGTTCTACATAATCGCTTTCAATCCCATTAAGGCCGTTTATTTCCAATTGAACATCATTGGATTAACGATAAGAAATTTACTTTCAATATAGATAACGAGTTGAGATATTGCAACAGAAAAATATATATAGTTTTATTTGCCTTTTTTTGTGGCCAAACAACAGTGCGATTGCGATTGCGACAACAACAAGTTCAAGTTAAGAGCTAAGGAAAAAGCTGCAAAGGAGTAGAATACGATACGATACGGAATTGGAATAATAAACGAATAAGCAGGTTAGTGCTAGAGTGCACAACGATTATAGGTATCGATTGAAAGGGAGCCGATTCACTTGGGCAAGGGCAACGACTGCTCCTTTGGCTTGGCTTCATGCTCCTCCAGCGACTGGTGATGGTGCACATCATCGAGTGCGGGTGCCATGGCTGGTAGTAGTAGAAATTCATTGAAGAGAAAATCTGCATCCATTGACTGAGTCTTGCCATGGTAGCCTCGCACAATGCCACGTTTAGGTGGCTCGATGAAACGTTCCTTGACAATTAGGGCGCCCGGATGTGGTGGTGGCATGCTGGCCAACGCTCCTCCAGCTGTTGCACCACCACAAGCGCCAGCTGATGACTGCGAGCTATCCAAATGCAAGGAACAGCATACGGACAATGCATTGGGTAATCGCTGAAAATTATTGCCTCCGCCAGGTGATGGTCTATCTCGTTCCCGTTCCCGTTCCCGTTCCGAGGCACGCTGATGCTGCGGCGAACCAAAGGCAAGGGAACCCGAACCAGAGCCACTGCTCTTCAGATTGATGCAACTCTGTGTGTGGGAGACATTCGCATAGTCATCCTTGGTACTGACGAGCGGCACACGCTTCAGCGTATTGCTCTCAAATGGAAAATTCGAATTCGATGTGGACTGTGTGAGATTCTCGAACTTCCGTAGACGAGCATCCTGACGCAATTGTTGTGCTGCCGCTGGTAAATTGATGGATGCATGCAAGGCATTCGCTGCCTCACCAGAAACACCAGCAGTTCCAGCTCCAGCTCCACCTCCACCGCTCCCTCCTGCACCGCTTGCAGCGCATTCAAATAAACTAATCTGCTTCTGCATACGCGGCGAGATGGGATCATGGGCACGACGTACACTCGTGGACCGCACATGCTCCGGCGATGCCTGTGTAATGCACACGGGCAAGGCGAATGAATATTTGGGATCATCGCTGGCCACCTCTGGTGGCGGTTCACCATGTGTGGGACAGCAGTAGCACATCTCCAACTTGGGCTCCAGATCAGCGGGCAGCGAGGGTGTGGTCGCTGCCGAAAGCGTGGTCTCCTCGTCATCCTCAAAGCCCTGCAAGAGTAATATCATTAGTTATTTGGTAATAGTAATAGTGATAGCAGCGCATCTTACATCCACAGACAAGGTCATGGAGCCCTTGTTGGCCACCATGCTAAGATCCAGGTCCAGATCCATGCCACTCACTGGCGTTAGACAAGCACTGGTTGGCTCTGCCTCATCGCAGACGTTGAGAAAGATGTTGTCAGCCGCAGTGGCAGACTGCATTAAAGTGTCCTGATTCATGGGCTCGAAGGAGCTAAGCTCCAGCTCAGTTTCATCAATCATCACAATGTCCACAGTGCTAAAAAGGAATTGAGATTGATTATATATAGATGAATGATTCAGTTCTGATTAACCTGATACCCACTTGTGCAATTGCAGCTGCTGTGCCGCCGCCTGCTGCTGCCGCTGCTCCGACTCCAGGGTATTCAGCTGTTGCTCTGGCCAAACTTGTTGCCGTTTGGTTTGAGTTTTGTTTTTTTATTTTGTTAGTTTCTGTTTTGGCTCAAATTACAGGGTATGTGATGAAGTGCAAGTGAAGGAGTAGAGACAGACGGAGAGAGAAAGAAAGAGAGAAGAGGAGAGCAATGCGAACTCTCAGTGCGTGCGGTAGCGAGCTGAAGCTGATTTCGGTTAAGTGCCAAAGGCCAAAGGATAAAGTACAACAAATAGAGAACAAGATGGAAACAAAAATAGAGAGTAAGAAGAGTGGAAGCATGCGTTAAGAATTGAATACAAAACACTGCACAGTGGACTCAGCTATGAAAGAAAAAGGACAACAGTGAAAACTCTTTTAGCGGACACCCCTCCAATCGGGACACCCTTTTAGAAAGCGTCCGTTAAAAGGGGGCTTCTCCGCTAAGGAAGTTTTCACTATACGTCTCAGATGTAACAGAATCCTTCATCTTAAAGTTAACTTATAGGAGACTTGGAAATTTTAGTTTGTAGTAAAACAAATTTTATTTTGTTGTACATTTCTCTGGTTTCTTTATTTATTTTAAATGTTTTGTTTTGCTTTCTATCTTTAAAAATTATGCACAAATTGTATATAAAATTACAGAGAACTTTTGCTGCAAACACTACTAGTTACTCGAACCACTGTGCAGCGTTGCAATAGCTAAATAAGTCCCAGCGATAAAGCGCATGCAGTTTTGATGAAAGACAGAAATAGTGGCATATATATGTACTGCTGTTGATATAGGATATACGGATATACGATTTAATTTCATTTGCCTCTTAAACAATGAGCATTAATTGAAATACATACTTGAACGAACAAAAAATACACTCTCAACTTTATACAACTCGATCGAAAAATAATATAGTAGTATGCTTAACGTATACATCGAGATATGTAAATATATATAAAGAGATATATAAGAAATACAGACATTATGCTTCACAATGCTATATTGTAGTGTAATCCACTGTAAATTATAAAACACAAAATACAAAAAGAATAATTAATACAAAATTCAAGAGTTACAAAAAAATAATGATGAAAAAGTTAAATATTTAATAGTACAAATGAATTTAACAATAATTTTCTTTTTTAATGGAAAATACTTAAAAAATATAGAAATATATTTGGAACAGAAACCATATGATGATAATTCATCATGCATTCATTGCATCATGCTCAGCAGCAAATGGAAATGGAGTTGGAGTACTTGGAGAGCACTCTCAATTGCTTAAACCCATCTGAGACTTGCGCTTGAGACACTTACACTTCTTTCTGGCCGTTGTCTGCTGCTGCTGCTGCTGCTGCTGCATTGGCACATCCTCGCCCAGATCCATCTGCTGTTCGGCCGCGATGGGATTCACTTCACGGCTCTCTGGTGGCAATGGGCTAACACCTGCACACAACACCAATGGATCATCATCTTTGCTGGATTGCTCCACAAGCATGGATGGCGCCATGGCCATGGTTGAGACAGGTACATTGATTGCAACATTGGTACTAGGTATTAAAGGTATTATGGTCGATATCGATGCTCCATGCTGTGCTGGTTCAGGTACACGTGGCGGTGAGCCCGTCGGCGTCTTAAAGATCTGCGCAAGTATCATGTCCTGCAAAAAGCTGTCCAGCTTGCGCAGCGACAGCGCATTGTGCAGAGTCTCCAGTGGTCGTATCGGCGGTACATCACCAAAACCTATGCAGATGCAAATCAGTTTCAAATAAGTTAGCTAATATAATATAATATAATAGTTTAAACATATTCAACAAAAAGTATTTATAGCTGATAGGAAAATATTTGAATATAGATTATCTACAAGTAACTATTACAAACTTAACCTAAACTATAGGTCAGACACTAGGTAATTCATTGATTATAATGCAATTTTCAGCATAGTTTCATAGAGTACTTAAGTCAGAACAGTATAGAGTCTAAACAACTTAGAATTACTGAAGAGCAGAGTTGAATAAAATAAGTAACGTTTTTCTTTATTCTTGAGAGGGTTTTTAGATGGATGGGGGGGGGGGGGAGTCATTATATATGTGTGTATGTTTACTTACCGGATGATGATACCGGTATCATGTCGCGTAGATTCGGCGCCGATGAGCTGCCACTGATGACAGCCGTGCTGAAAAGGCTATTTGCGCTGGTCGCCATCTTTTTGCTAAAACCACCGAAACCCAACATTTTCATATAGGACATCTGGCCGGCAATACTGTGTCTTTGGCGACGCGATGAGGTCGATGAGTTAGCTGATGATATCGATGCCGATACCGATACCGATACCGATACGTTGCTATCTGTAGCGATTGTATTTGTACAAGACGGGGTCGTTGTGATTGTAAATGTAGTAGTGATTATTGTAGTTGTTGTTGTTGTTGTACAGGGTGTTGTTGTTGTTGTGTGCGTATTGTGTGTGTGTTGTGTGTGTAGTGCGTCAATTGAGGAGGGATCAATTGGTTTGAATTGGTTAGTAAGAGATTGATTAGCAGACATTCTTCTTGTTTTTGTTTTTGGTGTTGTTGTATTAGCTAAAGCAATTGTTGTTGTTGTTGTTGTTGTTGTTGTTGCTGTTGTTGCTGTTGCTGTCAGAGTTGTTGCTGTTGCTGTCCTTGCTATTGCCTTGCTGCCGCCAGTCACAGTTGCCGTGCCTGTTATCAGCACCGTGGGTATTTCATATACCTCAATGGGCGTGGCTATGGGCGTGGCCATGGGCGTGGTCGCGGGCGTTACATGCTCAGCAATAGGCGCAAAGGAGCTAACAAACGTTGCTGCTGTTGCGACGCCGCCACAGTTGCTGCTGCTGCTGGCAAAGCGAAATGGATTCTCGCCTAAAGGCGGCGCTGTGGCCATCAATAGCGTTAGCTGGCCACAGGAATGACTTGTGGCCTTGCCACGCTGACTACGCTCTAGCTGAAGCTGCTGTTGCCTGGTGTCCATGTCTATGCACAGCTTCAACGTGGAGGCCGTGGGTGAATTGTTATTGTGCTCGCCCAGCGGTTGCAACATGTTGCTGCCACTCGATCGCTGCCCAAACTCTACGCTTAGCAGCACCGCTGGCGCTGAACTGGACAGCTGATAGTCGTCCTCGAAGCTGCTCGAATTGTTTGTTGTTGCAGCCGGAGTTGTTGCTGTTGTTGCTGCCACCAATTGTGGCAAGCTCTCCAACTGCATTAGGCTCTTGGCGTGCGAATGTGCCGTGGCCAATGGAAACGAAGAGTTGCCGCTGCTGCAATTGCAGCTCATTGGACGCTCATTGGTGGCAAGTGGCGAGATCTGCGGCAAGTGTTGCAACGGTGGCAAACCCTCAAACTCCGCCTCATCGCCACTGATCATGCGACGCATGCTCAATAGATTATGACGCTTCTGCTGGCGATGACCAGCAGCACCACCCCCACCCCCACCCACTTGTTGCAGGCACAGTGGGGTGCCGGGGGTGAGTGTAAAGTCTATGTCCGACAGCGGCAACTCATTCGTTGAGGAGTCCATCTTGAAGAAGGACAATTTATCCGTAACACGTATCTGCAGAGCACTGCGATTGCCCCCACCACGCCCATCCACGCCCACACGAGCTGTGGGTATCTCGGCAAAGGCGGCTGAGCATTAGTATGGAGCAAATGTGTATATTGATTAATTTAAGGTACAGTCCCGTTTGTGTGTGTATGAATGCGTGTGTGTGTGTGTGTATGAAAAGTGTGTGTATGGTTGGTCGATAGAGTATACAAACAGAAAACTAATTAGCCGTATTACTCAAGTAGAAAGTATCAAAAAGGAAAAGTAAGCGTATGCCATGTTCGATCTGCCGAACGTCTTAACGCAACCGCAAGCATAGGGTATATACAGCTCTTGCTAACTCGATATATAACATGATATATGTAGGGGGCTGAACTTCCGTCTAATTGTGTGTGTCAGTCGGGTATATTTGTACAGCAAACCGGGTATGTACAGTATATGCAATTATTCCTTTTTTACAGCCTGTACTTAAAATCGACAAAGGGTGTGCACAGTGCATGGAATTGAACTGTTTGTGTTTTTGATATGGAATAACTATACATTAGTATCTATTGAGCATTATTGATTACAGCCTGTACTTTACAAGCAAAGCGGGTATGCTCAGTTTGTACAACTTTTAGTCTGTAAAACTGAACTGTTTGGGTTATTATTATTGAATAACTATACATTAGCATCTACAGAGCATTAATTATTCCAGCCTGTATCTTAACAGCAAAACGGGTATGCTCAGTTTGGGCAACTTCTTGGTATTTGTTAAGTCATAACTGTACATTCGCTGTGAAGAATCGCAGTCCCATTTACTTTGCAGCCTGTACTTAAAAACGGCATAGGGTATGCACAGTTTGTGTAACTAAACCAAAAACGGTACTTTTATCTGGAACTCTTATAGTTAAAACATGCGACATGCGCTTAAAAAGTTAACTAAGCCGTTTTATCATTAAAACCTATTTTCTGGCATTACCAAGCATTATCATCTATATATATAGCGTAGTTCGTTCTGACTGACTGACTGACTGACTGACTGACTGACTGACTGACTGACTGACCATCATCGCACAGCCCAAACGGTAAGATATAGCGACCTAATATTTTCGCAGAATGATTGCTTATGACCCTTAGATGCACGTTAAGAGCTCAAATCTCTAAAACTCCCCAATTTATGCATATATATACAAACTTTCATGTAGACTTCTTACTCTAAATTTTATTGACTGCTTGAATAGTCAATATCTTATATCGGAAATAGTATTACACCTAAAAAATACTAAATAGCACTCCTTTTTTCTGATGCATGAAATGCATTTCCCTATCTTTTTTGTGTCTAAACATTGAATTAAAAAAACCCTATCTTACTGTGATTTAATATCAGGTTTCCATCTCTACAATAAGAAGCTAATCTTAGATTATAAATTTGAATCCATATTCTCCCCTTTGCAGTAGCGTGTTGTGTTTTCCCCCTCTCTGTACTGCCACAAGCACATGGGGTATTTACATTTCATGTATCTGTTGGCGGCAACAACAAGCAACAAAAAATAAATGAAATTTGGTCCAGTTAGTTAGCGAGTTGACGTCATAGTTTTAGTTTTAGGTAATATAGTTAGTCATTGCTTTAGTAGTTGGGTTAGTCGTAATTTCGATCGATCCGGGATTCAGGGGGCGCTTCTCAAACGAACAACAACAACACACAACGCACAACAAACAAGGAACCAGGAACAAGGAACAATGAACAAAACAACAAACAATATTAAGAAATATTTACAAGTTCGATTGGAGCCCACACAAAGTAATTCAAAGTTATTATTCTTCTCAAAACATGCATTAAACATACAGAGAGCGACAGATAAAGAGACAAAGGGAGAGACACACAGAGATAGAGAGAGAGAGAGAGAGAGAGAGAGCTAAAGGGACAGTAAACGAAGAGTGAGAGATACGAAGTGGGGGGGGGGGATGCAAATCAAAAGCAGCTGGACGACACCTAATGCTCTGCCGCCCTGTACCTGTACAGCACAAGGGGTATATGCATTCTTTGTTTTATGAACATTAACTGTGGCTCAGCTGTTGTTTGACTTGTATACATATTCTATATCGCGTGGGTCAAGTGGTTTCAGTGCCTATAGTATGTGGTTGAGAAGGGGCGGGGGCGGGTATGTGGGGCAAAGCTGCATTGCCAAGTACACGGGATTCCGCGGCCAGATGCCTATACGATTTTCATGAATTTCCCCAGAAAATTAGTACAGTGCACACACTCCAGATGGCGCTCTAAGCTAACTCACGCTCTCACACGCAGAGGTGGGGGGAGGAGGGGCGAAAAGAGAGCGAGTTAGTTAAAGATCCACGCTATTGAAGCTGCACTGTACATACATATATGTATACTATAATATATAGTTGTTGTCTTTTCTTTTAAATTTCATGTGTGTGTGGAAATATGAAAATCAAAAATGTTGAGACTCGGTTTTTTCTTTCTTGTTTTTCTCTTTTTTTTTTTTTTTGTGGCTTGAAACAAAAAAATTGTAATTAAAGAAACGATTTGAGTTGAGCGTCTACGCAGTTATTATGACAAAAAGTTAACTTAAGAAATAAAAAAAAAATATAACTAAAACAAATACGGGTTGGGATTGGGACTTGGGGCACTTTTGGCTAAGTGAGTTGGCAGAAAGGTTAAAAAAAATGGATGTATTAAAAAACGCGCGCACAAAACGCATGCAAAACCAATAATAAAAAGAAAATTAATATAAAAAAATATGAAATAAAATTAATCAACAAGAATTCGGGACATAAATTCAATGTATGTGAACAATTAGCCAAGTTAGTTAAGTTATAGCCAATTTTGTTGGTCAGTTGGCGTAGCTTTTCGGTTTCTTTGGAAAATTAATTCAATTAAATAATAATCAATCAATAATTGTGAAAATTTGAAAATTGAAAATATATAGTTGAGAGTTTTTCAGTTAGAAATAGACAGAACGAACGACTGGGCCCCTTTGCTGGCCAATATAATGAATTGATTAAGTTTATATATAGTAAGAAATTGGAATGTTAATAGCCTTGCGTTTAGATCAATAGAGTAGCTGCCACGCCCACGCATACGCATACATACCCGCCTCCTTGTGACGATGCGTTGGCTGACTGCCACGCTGCTCAAAGCTCCGTGCACGCGGCTCACAATCCGGACTCGCGCCCCGCACATCCGGACTCATTGGCCGCAACTGTTGTGGCTGTTGCTGCTGATCATGTTGCAATTGTTTTTGTTGTTGCTGCTGCTGCTGCTGCTGATTCTGATTCTGCTGCTGTTGTTGTTGTTGTTGGTGATGCTGCTGCTGCTGTTGCTGCTGCTGCTGCGAGGCCAGCTCCTCGTTGAGACGTTTGGCCAAATCCATAGCCTCATGGCCACTAACCGTATGATGTGCCCCGATTGGTATGGGCTTTGATTTCATCTGCTTACTGCGCAGTTCCAAGCGATTGAAGCCCAAGCAGGTGCCCGAAGGAGTACGCTGATTAGTGCACTGCAAACAGAGAGGGATTTGATTAGATTTGCATAGTGTAAGGTAAGGTAAGTTCTCCTTAGGATATAAATACAACTACATTCAACTATTTTTATAGACATGTATACAAGACAAACATACGGCTCGCTTTTTGCCCTGTTGCTCCTCATTGGACATGCAGTCGTTCTCCTCCTCGATGCGGGATGGATTCGTTTCCTCATTGGACTGTAGGCTGGCACTGCACGAGTTGTCGCCATGTGAGTGTGGACGAAAGCCTGGACCGGGTGGTAAATTCTTCTGTACGCAACAATTGACACCCGGACTAAAGTGTAGCTCGACATGGAAGCGTTCCTCGGATGTGGGATCTTTAGTGGGATCCTCGTACAGCATGATGACTATTTGCGACATGTAATTGAGTTCCGATACCATTGAAATGTAATCCATGGCGCGACGCCATTGCTCATCCGTAACCACATTCAATAGGCCGCCATAACGTAAGACGGTTAGGAGTGAATGCACATGGGATTCACTGGTGAAATATAAACGTGTGCGTACATGTCGCTGTGGACTGGCCACACCATGACTATAATGTGGATTCAAACGATTCATAAACTCATCCTCAACCTCATCAATATTACGCTGTAGATCCCCTTTGATTTTGCGCAACAATGGCGAGCATATACCTTGACCAATGGCCAGTTTCTCTTGAGGTGTTAGACCGTACTCTTGGGGTATTACAATATCCGCTAGATTTTTAGCATAGATATAGAGCTCTTCGGCCTGATCGTATTGTAGGGTATGCTGATTGTGCTGCAGATCGTATTTAATACAATCGTAGATATCTGGTATTTTCGATATATCAAACTGTTTGGATTTCGTGCTAAAATCCTTCTCAATCTTCTCCCAGCGACAACGCATCAGATCCCATGTTTCACCATGATACAATATGGCATCCTTTGTCTTTGGATCATCCTTCTTAATGCTGATAATATGCAATAGTTCGCGTATGAGCAAATGCACATGATGACAACAATCGACGGGATTCTTGACAAAGTCCAGAGCTTGTGTTATCGACTTGCTATTGCATGGATTTATCAGCTCACGATCTTCGATCGTAAACTCACGATCATTTTGCATCAACTCGTGCAGACGTCCTTTGGCACTATCGGCGAAAGAAGCGAGTTAGAGTTCAGAGTTAGAGGGCATTATAATATGTAGGTATTCTCACAGACTTACAGATTTTGATACTTGCTCGAATCGCAATCGTTATCGAGCAAACCATTCGTATTGGCACTCTTGACCATCTGCACCAGTATGGGGGTCAGTTCGCCCTCCAATGCCAACAGACCTTTGGCAAAGGCTGCGGCAGTCATTTGCACGCGACCCTCGTCCGATGCATAGATCTTCAGGTCATGCCGAAAGGTCGAATGTAACCTAATCACATAATCAATATGAAATCAATTAGCTATAAAATGAAATATTACAACGAAAATAGACGCAGACGGCTTACCGTAATAGCCCCAAACCCTGAGTACCAGAGTAATCGGAACGTCCTTGTCCACCCGGATACATGCAACGGAATATGCGTCCCAGTTCTTCGGCCTGTATTCGGCCCGCTGGCGTCAGTTCTCCGCCCCATTTAAGTATCAAGACTAGCGATGGCTCGGCGGGCGTTTCAGCTGAAGTATTTAAAACTTAGCGTGTGGTTAGCTTGGTTAAGCAATGCGACAAGAACTCACCATCATCGGAGCTGGAGCCGCGTGGACGGCCCTTAGGCTGATATTTCATTTGCACCTTGCGATTAATGCCAGAGAAATGGCCATACATTTCCAGCACATTCTTCAGTTGCTCCAATTTACTCTCCTTCTCCTCAATCTCGGCATGGGCTTTCGTGTGTATCTCACTCAGTAGGAATCGTGCTATATCCAATATCTCCTGCAGCTGCTTGGGACGCTTCAGCTTGACATGGCCCAGTTTATAGCCATCGTATTTCTCAAAGATCTCGAAGAATCTACACACGGTAGTTTGAATAGTTAGAACGCATCAAAAAAGTGATTTAAAGCTCACTTATGCAATCAAGTCTTATATTTACATTAGTTTTACGTTTTCATCCTTTTAGAAAGCTTTATGAACTTAAAAAAAAAAGTTAAAAACCTTGTGTGCTATGTATGTATCCAACAATATTCATAACTATAGTCCGTGATTCTGAAACTGTAATCATTTTACACAGGCAAACAGTCAAAGACCCCCTCTGGGGTCTTGTAAAAGTGCATTTACTCTAGGCAGGTGCTTTAGTAGCTTTAAAGCTGTTTAAAGTTCAGTTAGTTGCAGTTGTTTGATGAGCTTAAGCTTACAACTTGTAGCACTTGCCCTTTTCTTGTGAACTAAAGGTTCAATTTCATGCAAAAGTTGATATGTAACAGATGAAACTTTTACTGTCTTAATAGAGCTCTAAGCTTTCTGTACATATTTGATGAACAAAAGCATCGATTTCATGCACAAAGCCGAGACAGAGGATGGCAAGCCTTATCAATAGCACACACACACACTCAGAAAGAAAAGCTTTTATCAGCCCATACACTACTCAACTCACTTTGGATGCCGTACTTCGACTTTCATCTTCTGTTTGGGCGTACGATCACCATGCCTGATGACAGCCACAACACAACGCAGTTCCATCATTTTACCAAATGTTGTGGGCACAATGGGCGGATCGTCCAATTGGAATGGCACCGACCACGGGATGTGTAGGGTTGGTGTCAGCTCACGCAGTATCATATTGCCTAGAATTTTGGCACAATCATCGTAATACTTATTGGAGTTCTTCACAAAGCTAAATCCATTCACATCGCAGACAAAGCTCTTGCCATTGGCACGCAGCAGATCGAAACCGCAGACGGTCTGCTTGAAGGCCAAACAGACTTTCCGTGAAATGAGCTTCTCCGAATGATTGAGTATAACCGGATAACGTATCTCCTTGCCCTCGCTATCCCGCTCAACTTTACCGTCCAGTGCTGGACTCTTGCGTGCCTCGGCATGTGCGTAATCCGGTCCCACGGTATAGACCTTGACGTCGGTGCCTGAAAAGTATACTAAGTTGTAAAGGTGATGCTGGATTCAGTGCGTTCGACTGGCGGCCAGTATTTGGTTACTTGGGAGCGTGGTGGATTCGTGGGGGACTTGGTATTTTTTTCTTTGCAAATGATCATCATTATACAACGAGCAAACGGTGAGCAAGACAATGACATACATATACACATGGTGAATTCGATAGCTATACTTGATGTACACACGTGGTGAATAACTCAATAACTCAGGCTTAGCTTAAGCTTCGAATGGGATGGGTTCAATGTGGTGGACGGACTGTGGCTTGAACTGTGTTTTGGGTATGGGAGAACCAATTGGCTTCGAGTCGGCTTAAAGTTATTCGAGAGAGACACATGGAATACAGACAGACAGAGTACAGAAAAGCCTTGCTAGAGAGTCAAAGTAGTGGGGTGAATTTAATAACGTTTGAAACTCAGCACAGGGTGTTATTTTTATAGGATGAAAACGTCCCAAAGATGTTGTCAGTACTTTAGACTGGAAAAGTATGCCGAATATGGATTTATTGTTATCCTACGGTCATTATTTCTCCTCTTTTTCCCACCAATCGGATTAAAGTGAATGCAGGGTGTTCTTTTTTATAGGATGAAAATGTCCCAAAGATGTGGTTAGTACTACAAACAGGGAAAGTATGCCAAATTTATTTCAATTTTGTCTCAAACTAAAGAGTTTCCTATACTCATTATTTCTCCTATGGGTGGGGTCGGGTGAAAACTGATTGATATAGCTATATCATCGATATAAATGTATGCACATATCTATAGCATGGATGGAGAGGTGGATTCTTGTACTTGTTATACGCAATGATTAACTGCTAGTTCAAGCATATTGGCTAGAACGTGCGAGCGGGCGATAAAGAGCAGTACTCTAAGGCAGTACTTAGTGGGAGAGAGCATAGAGAGCAATTAGAGTGTAGCATACCATCGGTGGGCATAAAATCCTCGTAGATGAATGAGCCAGTCTTGCGTACCCGCGATTCTGGCGAATAAACACTGCTTCGACTACCGATTTTACGGAACAAACGCTGACTACCACCGCCGGCCGATGTTGGATAATAGATATATATATTGTGATCCTCGGCCGAGACGGGCTTCTCCACAAACGGTTTGTTGAACGTAATCCCATTGACCTCCACATGATCCTCCGATTCGATGAGTTCGTGATCTGTAACGGGGTTAGGGAATATAGTTTAACAAATGAATAATCGCATAGGTTAAGCAAATACTTACGTTTGGGATCGGGTGAATCACGATCGAGTACGGCATAGCGTGGTATCTCAATACCTTCCTTTTCCAGTATGGCATAGACACGCCTGCGATCCTGTATATCGTACTGCATGTGCAGATTGTTGAGCACAAACGGATTGCGCAGCTGGGCATACTCGATGGCCTTCTCGAGGGGAAATCCCTTCGAGTGGAACGAGACGAGGCAATCACAGATGGGCCAATTATGTACGGGCTCACGTAATATCACATTCTCCTCGAACGTAACCAATTTGATGAATTCAAATTCACCGAGCCGTGTCAAGATCTCCTTCATCGGCTTCGACTGGGTCTTCTTGGCCATGGCACAGATGCCGACAACCACTTGCTTGCTGTTGCTCGAGGAGGTGCTCGTATCGGAGTCCATGCCGTCATTGCTGTCCCCAAAGTCCGTGTCACCCTTGAAATGTAAGGAGATATTTCAGTTAATCAGTTTTTCGATATTTCGTAATCCTATCTTGACATGCAAATTTGCAACTGCAATTGCAATTGCGATTCGTATTGAACATGTAATCAACGCCTCAAGCAGCACTGCATTTTTTGGTATTCTGTTCCGGATCGAGATAAACAACTAATGTGTGTGTAATGAATAATTAACAAATTTACAAAATCTTAAAGCAATTTTGTATATAAAACTATTTTAAATTTTGGTTTTGAGTTTTTTGTTGAAATCGTTAGTGTAACGTTGAATCATTTTTAAGTTTGTATAACTATGTCAAACATTTGAATCGAGTCAAGTGTTCGTTCCACTTATCGTATATATCTTCATGATTGATTGATTAGTAGACATATTAGTGTAGCTTCTTTAACTATTCAATCGAAATGTTATCATTCAATTTCAGACAATTATTAACGTATCAATATAGATATTAATGTGACGCCAAAACGATAAACTTCTTTGCGAATACCAGGCTAAAACTAGTTCCATTTGCGAGTATTTACAGCTTTCAACTAGAATACCGAGCTGATGGCACTCTAATTGAACGCAATTCTGCTGAATCATATCAAACATTGAGATAGGCCGAGAACTATACCCCTAGGATGAAATCACTTGGCACACATGTCCCTTGACGATAAGAAGAATCAATAGAAACCCATATATCTTGGGTTCCTTTTTAAGTTTAAACAATATGTATAGCCCACACTTTATCGGAGAAAGTTCTTAGTATAAACGAACTAAGAATCAATTATTTCCCAATTTAATAGAACAAGTTTTATCCAAGAAACAGTCTTGATTCCAGTAGCACTAAAGTCTAAGAAGTATTGAATCAAAAACGTAGACTCAAACTGAAAACGGAAGTTAATTGTTATATTGACCAAAGCGAATACATTTAATGAATGTTTAACCCCTATTGATTGCGTGCGCAGAAATAGGGCGATTGTCCTATGACACTACCAAGTGATACTAACCGAGTTCAAGGTGAAGTAGTGGGTGGAGTGTTGAGAACTCAATACAATTGAAATGCATTTAGGAATATTAAAACGAAAACTCACTTGAATCCCATTGAAAATGTGACACATTTGCATTTAGGGAATACTTGAGGCATATTTCACGAACAGAAGTAACATTTCCTGCCAGAAATATACAACAAATAACAAAGTAATGAATGAGAAACGAATGTATTCCACGAATGTATACCCTCCACTAGAAACTTTGCACCATTGTAGCGCAATTTTTTGAACTTTCTGGACCATTTAACAATGTAATTAACAGTTTGCGCCGGTATGGACGGTGCTTGGCTCTATGCTCTGTGTGTTGACGCAACTGCTTAGCAGTTAATACGTGTATTTTAGACCAAACCAACACCAACACCCACACACACACACACACACACACACTCACAGTTAGCTAGATACGAAGACATACAGAGAGAGAGAGAAAGAGTGAGAGTTACACCTATCCGCAATAGGCGATAAGCGTGTTTAGCACCTACATTCAGACATTCGTCACAATAGCAAAAATCATCGCTCTCATCCCCGTCACTGGCATTGCGATAGTCGTAATCCAAATAGTCGCCCACATTGAATGGCCCATACTCTCCGTCGTCCTCCTCCTCTGCCTCTGCCTCTGGCTCAGAGGCTCCTGCTGCCGTTGCCACCACGCGATTAACACCACCGGCACTCTGAGCGCGTCGCTGCTTCAAACGCTCCCGTGCCCGTGCCCGTCGTCGCCGGCGTCGTGTGTGCGTGTCCAAGCTGTGACGACGCTCCCGGCCTCCGACTGCCTCCGCTGACTCCGGCTGATGTTCGTCATCATCATCGTGCTTGGTCACTTCGGTTGCTTCAGCAGCAATGGCCACTGCCGTTGTCGCCGCAGCGGCAGCTTCTAGTTTCTTTTTGTGTCGCTGATGGCGCGAACGTAGCTTCTTGAGGCGCCACCAGTCCTTGAACCACGTCCACTCCATGTCAGACTATTCACTCAAAAACAATCACGTATTCGCTGTTGTTGTTGTTCTTTATAGCACATGCATAAATTCCAGCGTTTGCCTCTTGTTATATTTGTTATTGTTATTTTTGTTTTAATTTTTTTTGCTTTTAGCTAGCGTTTCGCGTCGCACATCGCCACCAACTGAACTGTGCGCTACGGCACAGCTGGGACTCTGATACGACGTCGAATGCGACTGCGACTGCGACTGCGACTGCGACTGCGACTGCGACGATGACGACGACGACGGCGACTGCGGCTCTCGATTGTCAAGCAGCATGCTCTGATCCGCGTTAGGGATGAGCAAATGCTGAGCCGATAGTTGGCTACATTTCTTCGGATTTCTTTTTAAACAGAAGCTTATTAGATGATGTCTGCAATTCCGATGAAACTAGAGATCGTAACTGTGATTTTATTTTTAGTTATTCACACATTTGATTCTAATTTTGCAATAATAAGCATCGCAGCTCATTTGAGACCCTGACTGACTGTAGACAGCCGAATCGATAGCAATACGATAGTTCGCTTCAGTCACGCACTCATCTCTAGCGTATCGACAAGTCATTTGAGCACAGCGGCAAGGCTCAACGTGCGCCAATCGGTCTGCTCTACTCAGCACTCAGCTGATCATCATAATTGATTGAGCCCTCTCTCCCGCTCTCCGCTCTCGATCCTCTCTCCCGCTAAACAGACTTTATACAACATTGTGTTTCTGATGTTTGTTTTTGTTGCCGTTGTTATTGGCTGTCATTATTTTTGAGCTCTTTGTGTACAATTGTTTAAATACGTTATCTTTGTCGACAGCGAACAGCGACAACTTAAATACTCGTAACACACACGTCCGGTATCGAGAGAGAGAGAGAGCGCGAGTGGAAGAGGCAGAAGAGAAGAGAGACAAAGCAAGCGTGTGACTACAATGGAGCTTATTTCTGATAAGCAATTCCAGTGGAAACAGCTTTAAGGTAATCCAAAGATTTGAGAACTAGCACGCTAGAAGCAACGGCAACAGCAACAGCAACGGCAACAGCAACAGGTGTATGAAATACGAGTTGTAATAAGGTGAAGGTTGCCATATGATATATCATAAACATCGCATTAGTTATTGAAACCGTTGGGAAATCCAAATAAATAAAGAGAATAATTCATTATAAAGAAAATTAGCCAAATAAAAAGATAACTGCGAACTATATATGTAACCGATGTATATATCATTATATGTCACACTTTTCCAATATTTTACCATATAATTTTGCACAATTTTTGCTTAAACTGTAAAACACAATATTTAAAAAACGATAAACAAAAACGTATACTAATTTTTGGCCACCGCTGTAAAGTATGCAACGCTTTTTTCGCAGAGACTGTAAGCTTAGCAAACTGTTGCGTTACGCACTACGTCGTTGGCGCGTGACGTAAAGTGCCCGCAGCAGGAGCGCCGCATACTGAAAAAGGATTTGGCTTACCGCAAATGTTATTGAATTATTGAAACTAGCTAAAGAGCCCGGTAGCAAATTGGCCAACGATAATTTGGCAACTGAAAGCAACCGTGTCAAGAGTGAATATACTTGGCGGAAATTCACTGCAGATCGAAATGCAAAATCAAACAAAGCGAAAACCAAAGCAAATAAAATATGAGATAATTAAGCAAGACAAAATCTGTATATCTGTATGTATGTATGTATGTACGGTGTATCAGTATGTACATACAGGGAAGCCAACAAATTAATTAGCTTTCTGCGCCAACTGAGCAAACAAATGCGCAAGCAATTAACAACAGAACGATAAACGCAGAAAAAATTCAATCTGTAATGCAATGTAACGCAAAACGTTTCGATTAACGTAGAAAGTATGTTCACCGCATAAGAAAATGATGAAGACCGCGGCTCCAGTACGTCATTAACCGTTGTCTCTGCGTTAAAGGAAAATAGAAAAAAGAGACAAAGAGTGGACAAATGGGGAATGGTGAAACACACACACACACGCGAGAGAGAGAGAGAGCTTCACGCACCACCTAAATTGGGAGTTGAGCTGACGTGCGTCAGCCAGCGTCTTGAGTTGACATTGGACCTGGACCCCGAACCATTCGCTGAGCCTTCTGCCGGCAGCGCTGCTACTGCGGTTACAGCTGATGTACTTGAGACTGCTGCCAGGCGACGTCGACGTCGACTCCATCCACGACGCGAGCTGGGATTAAGATTTCGACCACCGCCGGCTCCACCACTTGCAAATTTTTCAAAACTATTGCCCATGACCTATTAGTGTTGTCGATCGCTATGGATTAACGTTTTGTTTTTGTTGTTGTTATTGTTGTTGTTGTGTTGTTGTTGCAGTGCAAAAGTTCACGCTCTCTCACACTCACACTCACACACTCACACTTGCACCGAAAAGCTCAATCGCAAGCAGCGAGAGTGCGTGAGAATGTGTAGAAAAGTCAGCTGTTAGCAGCAGAAGCAGAAGCAGATGCCGCCGGCAGTGTTGGCCACTTGGCGTTTTTCACTTTTAGCGGCAAAGTTATTTAATAACAGCACAGCGGAAACTAGATAAAAACTATATACGAGTACGAGTACTCTTCCCTTATGGAAAATAGCTTAGCTAATAAGCATGCGTTTCACAATGATTTTGAATATTCGATTTAACACTGAAAGTTCATTTGCTGCCAACACTGATTGCTGCAGTTTGCAACAACGTAACCAAGTCAGAGTCAGGGTCAAACAACAACAATCTATCGATTTTCTACAGTGTCCTGGCATTTTGCAAGTTTGCCAAGCAAAAGCAACAAAATATAGAGTTTGAAGGCAATTCATATGCATGTACATATGTACTATATGTGTAAGCGTAAGAATGTATGTTAGTATGTGTATTTATAGGAAATATAGCTTAAAAATTTATCTGCTTTTGGCTGCATACATTGCCATCGTGGCCCAGATAAAAGCCCACGCGATGCGAATGCGACGTCAGCGGCTGCTGATGATGCTGCTGCTGCATTTGTGCTGCTCCGACGCTGCTCTGCGTCGATTGACGCAGATCCTGGTAGCCCGATTCCAGCTCGGTGTACGACATATTTTTTGTTGTTATTTACTTTTATTATTATTGCGATTTAGTTTAACGTGCAGCGAGCATTAATTTTGGCGCGATGCGTTGAATAATGGATATAAAGCAAGCGGCTATAACACATATGTATTTATGTACATATGCATAATTTTTGTACATTCTTTCGCATAGACAGACACACACTCATTCACGCACACGGACATACTGGATACCGGGAGAGCGGAAGAGCGGGAACGGGTGCAGGAGCACTCACGCACACGAAACGTGCTTAATTTATTTTTATTAAATCCACTTGGTTTTCTTTATGTCGATTCATGTGATTTAAACACAAATGTAGAATATATACGGGTTCTTTTATTTTTAACAATCACATTAGTCGCGCGTTCCTGATTTGTCCTTCACTTTTCGTGCTTGCGTTCGCGAAGAACGCGTTTATATTTATCAACAACTCGAATTACGACACCAGAGATTTAGCATAACATTCACGGTTGCCACACTTGGCGTTATTGCGGCAAAATTTGCGCTTTCTTATGTATATTGGCGCAAAGACACCAATTTAACATTGGCTCGTTACATCGATAGATTTACCTTAAGCTTGCGTTAAAATCCATTTATATATATATATATACACTTACCAATATATATATAAATAAGCAATACAATTGCAATTGCATTTAGTTTCATAAATAAGTGTAGGCACGCAGTTCCGCGCTGCTATTCAAACAATTTTGTTGGCTCTGCGTTTGATGCAACTTGGTTTGTTTACTTTTTCTAGCACGAGCAAACAATCTAACCTGTTCGATGCCCGAGTTAAGCGCGCCGCAACAATTTGAAATTGACTGATTGATAGCTTTGACATCGAACAGACCGACATGGCTATATTGACTCAGCTGTTTATCCTGATCCAAAATATACTTCACACTTTGTGGGGTTTACCACTAGCACTTGCGACAATTGGTCAACAACTCCATGGCCATGTGATGTTGCGCGCGCACTGGACCTCTTCGACAGGGCTGCCATAGAAGAAATGTTTACATTCTGCTTTCTTGTTCTGTTATATAACATAGAGCGCCAAAGTCGAAAATTCAAATGCAAGGTTTATAACTGAAATCATACTTGATTACACTTACCAATTAGGATATTAGGAAATAAAAAAATCAGGTACATAAGATTTCTTTAAAAGTGTTTAATTACATAGATATCATTCGCTTCTGTAAACATACTCATACAGAGTTAAATGTATGTATTTATTAAAGTTACTTTTCGCCCCCAAAAATGTTTATAATTCGCGCATTTTGTTTGTTTTGTTTTTGTTTGTTGTATTTTCAGACCATCTCTAATATTAGGGCTAAGGGATGTGTGCAAGGTCTTGGGTTTTTCTTTCCAATTTGAGGAGGGAGGAGGTGCATATATGTATGGGAGCGTGTGTGTGTTTTGCTTAATATATAAAAGATAATTTGAATACATTTAGTTTACATTCATTTTCGCTTTCGTTTGCGTATGCTGAATATCGTAATCGTATTCCATGCACTTGTACATTATATTGAATGCATTTATTTGTATGTATGCGTGTACATATACATATATGTATGCATATGTATATATATATTTAGTTTAATATATGTATTAGAATAATGTTTGAATGTGTGTGCTTCTTGCTGGGGTTACTTAAGCTCTAAACAATATTTCTTTTCATTTAAATATGTAAGTTTATTTAACTTGATTCCAACGTCTCCTACGACGTGTGCTGTTTCCATTATATATATTTATGTATATGCTTCTATGTATGTGGTTTTTTTCTTTCAAACTACATTGTTTCCACTGCACACGCATCTTGTGTGTGTGTGTGTGTGAGTGTGGGTGCGTGTGTTTTAGCATTTACACCAGTTGGCACCGTGTAAATTGAACAATTCAAAAAACTGTTGTAAATCCTTGCGCATACATTTATAATATATGTACATACATATGTATATATGTATGTATGCCACATTTACGTAGATTTATATATATGTTGTATGTAGTATGTATGTATATGTTTCATCTAAATGCACGCTCGTTCAAAATGGCTCAGAATTTGCATTATATTTGTTTGTTTGAAAAAAATAGTTTTAATATTACTCTTTCACTCTTTTTTGCTTTTCTAACACAACAAATACGTGAAAAAAATCAAGACAAATTTCTTATACATGTGATTAGAGGTGTGTGTGAGTGTCAATGTGTAAGTGTGTGTGTGTGTGTGTCGGTTTAGTGTAAGTGTGAGATTTGTTTTAAAAACTAGTTTGTATAAATTGTTGGCTTGCTTTTGGATATTATATATATGTTGATATATAATATGATTTATATATGTATGTATGTATTTTGTATTTGTAATCGCATTTAGTAAGTTCATACTAAATTTTGAATTTTTGAACGTTCTGCACATTATTTTCGTCGAAATACAAGCATCACGACAATACCAAGAGAATCGTATATCGATGTATATCGATAATCGATTATCAATTGTTATCGCCATCGTCAAATGTCATTGCCGATATATATGTCGCTTAATACATATATCTAAATACATATACATATTCTTCTGCATGTATGTATGTATTTTTACAAGCAATATTTAACATTTAACGTATGTTTCTACGTAGTATTTCTACACATTCCATTAAGATCTCTTTGATTTTGTTATTATTATTATTAGAATTATTTTGTAACTGTATCACAATGGGGTTGGTTTCATTCTCATACTCAGCATGCTCGTCGTTATCGTTATCGTTATCTTCATCTTTGCTTTATGCGTTTTCATTCGCTCCATATTTTCTTCATCTTTTATCTATAATAATGTGGCCAAAATTTCAAAATTTTGCTTATCACTTACAATGCTGCTTTAGTTTTATTATTATAATTATGATCATTGCTAAAAAATAAATCAATTTCATTTATTTTCGCTTATTCACTTTTGCCGTTTTGCCAATTTATATTCTTCTTCTTCTTCTTCGTTTTGTTTATTGTGTGTAAATTGCAAATTCCTTTAAGTTTGTCTTCCTCTTCTTGTTTCAATAGCTAACATTGTCACTCCACATTGTAGGTGTGTGTGTGTGTTGTGTATGTATGTTATTACCAGCGGCTGGCTCTTGATAAATGTATGTATGTATGTATGTTCTCGGTATGTATTGCATTGCATGTAGTTGTTGTTTCTTAAATTTTCTCTTGTAGTTATACTCTATATACATATGGTATGTATACATATATATGTACTAAGCAAAAATGTAATAAGAAAAAGGATAACAAAAACAACTGAAGAATAAGTTAATCAATACAACACGAAGAAAATCATTTTTCTTGTGTCCTTTCATTTAGTTTACAGAAAAATGCATTTGTTTTTCTTTATCAAAATATATGTATAAGTGTATATAAAAAATATATATAATGGGAGTTTGGATGCTTTGGTTGCACGGCGTTACGTTACGTTATGCTGTTAGGCTTAGAAAAATTGCAATTACGTTACGTTAACGTTACGTAGTGTTACGTTACGTGAGATTACAACACTAACACTCGGTTTTTGCTTTGCGATTTTTGTTTTGGTTTTTTTCAAAAGTTGCATTTATTTTTTTTTAATTTGCAAAAATATACATGTAGAGAGAGAGAGGGAGAGAACGAAAGAGACTGAGACAGACACAGTGACAGTGTGTGTATGAAATAGAGAGAGAGAGGGAGCGTACTATCACGCGTAAAGGCGAGGAGGAAAGGCGATCGCTCTACCCGTGAAATATTTTCCGTGTGAGTTTTCATTATTTTTTCAAACTTTTTGCGATTTTTTTGTGGTTGTTTTCTTTTTTCTTTCGTTGTTTGTTACACTTAAATTTTATCAGTTTCAGTTTCAAACTTCTTGTTCTCTTTTTTTGTTTTGTTTATGCTAACTGTATGTGTGTGTGTGTGAGTGTGGGATTTCACAACTTATAGATAAAATACAATACAAATATCGCATTCTATAGGGCTTGGCTTTTCTTATACAAAAAAAAAAGAATGTTTGCCTCATGTCATCCATAATACACTTTGATATATAGTCAACAGACATTCGTCTATATATATAACTGTATACACATACATATATATATATATACACGACAATAATACAAATACATAACATATATGGAGAGACTACTCCCTCCATATGTTAAGGGGGCAGGGGGTGTTCTTTTTTTCTTGTTTGTTATATAATTTTTTTGTCCGTTTTTTGTTTTGCTCTTTTTTTGGTTATTCAATATATTTTTTTTCAGTATCTTTTACTTTTATAAGTCTATCACATCATCACAATTTGGTTGCATAAAAAAAATTAAGCCAAGACAATAGGCAGCGGGCGGCGACTAGAATTCTATACGATATGTATATATGTATATATAGAGAGAGGGTATATATGTATGTATGTATATATATGGCTGGAATTCCTATAGCGCTTGCAGCCCGCCACAAAGTCTGGGTTCATTTTTTTTTACTTTTAGTAACATTGTGTATACATATACATATAAAAAATAATATAGGTATTATCAATTTTTCAGAGAGAAAAAGAAGAGAAAACTAAATAAGTTAACGAAAGAAAAAAAATATACATTCGTCGTATAAGCGTATGAGAATCAAATGAAATCATAATCAAATAATAATTATAACAATTAACATAAGCATTTGTCTCTATATATATTTCCTCTTGTTCTTTGTTGTAGTTGTATAGTATAAATGTAGTTTTTTGTTTCTTTTACTTCTTATTTGGAGATCAATGTGGTGTGCTATATAATGTATTTATCATATTTTCCTTGTTCTATTCTTCAGTGTTAAATAAATATATATTTCCATAGTATATATATAAATATATATCAAAAGAATTGTTTCTGCTAAACGTATATATGTATATATACCTAGTAGTTTCCCCCCTCCCATCCGATCCGATCGACTTTCTTCGTCTCCTTCTCCCTAGCTAGACTTTGTACTGCTTTTTCGTTTCTCATTTCGCTTCGCTTCGCTTCGTTTCTTTTCTTTGAGCATCAACCTAGAGAATTCTTTTAAATACTAATACAAAAAATAATTGATCATTCTCCCTCGTCCCCCTCCTCCTCCTCCCCGGCTGGGCGGCTGTGGGCTGTGGGCAAACGAAATATACCCTTAATGGCGATTCAAACACTGGGCGACAACAAGACAACAGCTACAACTAACCAATATATATATATCTATATAGTATATGGTGTAATCCCTAGCTATATCTGCGACCAATTGAACATTACGAAATATTACGGTTTTTGCAAAGAATTCAAATCATAAACAACTAAAAAATATGCAAGTTTCGCGGCTGCTACACTCGAAAAAATCGAAATGAAATTATTAATTTGATATATGTATATATATGTGTCTGTTCTGTTATATACATACACATACGAGACTGTATATATGTATATGAGTGCATTCCACTGTTTACTGCATTATTATTGTTATTATATTATAATCATTTTTTTTGGTATAGTATGAGTGGGGTTTGGGTTCTGGGTTCTGGGTTCTGGATTCTTGGATTTGCATTTGAATTATATATCATTATTTACTTTGTTTTCTCAACATTTCCCGTTTTGTTTTTATGGATGAATGTGGCGTTTTTTCTTTTTCTTTCTTCCTTTGATATTATCGATCCACGTTAAACTAAATATTTGCTCTTTTCGATGGTTATTTTTTTCGCAGAATTTCTCATCGAAAATAAAAAAAAATTAATTGTAATTATATATTTATCAGATATTCTCGTTCGATCTGGGCGCATATGAATATTTTCAAACATATTTTCAATTTTCAGAAAACTAGTTTTTCTTTGAAAAATGTTTCATAAAATTACGTTTATGCAACTAAAGCAAATATATATGTATGTACTATAATTAAATCAAACAAAATGAAAACTAATTCAAAAGAAAACTATATATATATATACTTATATATACATATATATAAATATATATTACTCGGAAATGTGTTTTAGTTTCTTTTTTTCAATACATATTTAAAAATTTTTGTCAAACTTTTTTTTCTGGATTGTTTACATACTTCTACCAAAGCAGCGCTGCTTTCTTCTCCTTCCTCTTTGCTCATTTACTTTTTGAAAGTTTACAAATTTGTGGAAAATGTTTTCCGTTTTTCAGTATGTTTTTTGTTTGCAAATTTTGTCTCTATGTGTGTGGGTTTGTTGTGTGTGTGTGTGTGTTTCATTTCAGCATATTTTTTGAGAGAGTATTATTAGCTTAGTTTGTTATTATATGGAAATTTTTCGCGCCGTGTACTTCATTTTATATATATATATATATTATATAAGCAAACCGTTAATTTCATACCAACTAAGTTAGTGAAAAGGTTTTCAGAAAACAAAACAATTGTCTACTATTCGCATGGTCTGTGTGTGTGTTTGATTGTGAGTGAGTGTGTGTGTGTGTGTATGTATTATCATAGCTTCAAGTGTGTGTGGTGTAAATGATATTTTATAATTTTTGTTGGTATTTTGTGTTAAAAGTTATGACAGTGTTGGGTTAAGTGTATGCGTGTGTGTGTGTGTGTGTGTGTGTATTAACATATTTTCAAAATCAAAGGAAACAATTGTAGTTAAATAATTACTTAACTCTGTTAACATTCACTGTATCGAATGCTTAAAAACTACCTCCGCTTAACATTCCAGACGACTGCTGTTCTACAGGCGATCTCTCGTTGCTTTAGCCTAAGAGAGTAAGAGAAAGCTTCGGTGAGATGTGAAATTCAAAATGGCGATTGAGAGACTCACCCATATTTTTGTTGCTGTTGCAGCAGCTGCAGTCAAACAATGGAAAAAATTGCAATAATAAATTATAAATAGACATATCGAAAGGATAATTACTATATATGGATTGTGTGTCCGTTATATACGAAAGTGCTTAATGTAAAGCGAGTACATAACTTGTGCATTTTGCATTACTATATTGTTCTTCGTGTTGTTGTTGTTGTTGTCGTTAATTGTTGCCATTTATGTTCGCGTTGTTGTTGCTTGTCTGCCTCTGTGTATGTGTGAAACGTATGCTGTTAACAGTCAGTTGTCGAATACGTTTGCAGTTGCTGTTAACTGTCTGGTGTTGAATACGTTTGCTGTTAACGTTACAGTCTGTTGTTGAACCGCGCTCATTGGTGAAATGTGAGATGAGCTTCTTCTTATATACAATACAATGTGCAATATATATGTATAATTGTAGTTAGATATCATATTCACGCCCCACTGGGGGAGGGGGCGGCATTCACAGTTAAAACTGCGTGTTTTTTATATTTTCTTTTACTTGTGTTATACGTTTTGCGTAGGATCTGTCTAGTCTGTTTGTGTGTGGTGTCTTCTTGTCTGTCTGTGTGTGTGTGTGTGTGTGTGTGTGTGTGTGTTGATGTGTGCAGTTTTATTATTTTGTATTTCTTATTTTGTGTTTTTCTCTCGTTTTTTTTTAGTTTATTTGTTTATTTTTTTTAAGGGGGGAGATAAATAAAAAGTCAGCTGAGCGCTTAATGCTGTCCGGCCTGTTCGATGGCAGCGCCGGGTCCGGGTCCAGGTCCAGCCACAGCTGCGGCAAACTGATGATGCTGTGCCGTATAGTAGGCAGTTGGCATATTGAATTGGCTCGCATACGGATTGGTGCCCGGTGCTGCCGCCGTGGTCAACACACCGGCTGCATCGTACATATACGCGGTGGCCGGTGCAGCGGCAACGGGGGCACGTCCCACACCACCTCCGGCGGCGGCAGCAGCGGCCGCAGCTGCCACAGCGGCAAGCGGTGGCGAATTGGCTGGCGTATAGTGCACCAGAGGTGTACTAACTCCGGCTGATGCATACTCCTTGAAACTCTTGTCATCGACAATGCCCGGATGCGGTTTCGATTTCACCTGTTGCTGCTGTTGAGCCTGTTGTTGCTGCTGCTGTTGCTGCTGTGGCGGTGCCTGTTGTGTGTAGTGTGGTGGTGGCGCCTGTTGCTGTTGATAGTCACGCTTGGGATACTGTTGGAAACGTGGCATGCCACCGGTGCCGGCTGCTGCAGCATTTGGTGGCACAAACTGTCCGCGTCCACGATAATTGGCCTGCATATACGCGCCAGCTTGTTGTCCCAGATGCGGTGGCCCAGCACTGTGTGCACCACCTGCACCACCGCCACCACCACCGGCTCCATTATGACCCATAATGGCACGTGGACCGCCATTATTGAAGGGGGCACGTGGTCGATAGGTGGCGCCACCATTACGATTGAGTCCATCCGGACCGGCAGCCATTTGCTGATTGAGTGTGGCGCCAGTGGCACCACCACCGCCACCACCACCACGATTCCAATTGCCAACGGTGCCGCCACCATTGGGCTGATAGCTATTGCCGCCAGCGGCATATTGCTGCTGCTGCTGATAGCTGCCACGATTGTTGTAGCCATTGTTGCCACCATTACCACCAGCCTGATAGTTGAGCGGATTACTCCGTTGCTGATACATTCCACCGCCACCACCGCCGCCACCAGAATTCCCATTGCCGTTGCTATTCCAACGTTTATTGCCCCGATAATTTGCCGAGCTGGGCATAGCACGTGCCAGATCCAACAGTGCCTGTGAGGGCGTTTGTCCCGCCTCTTCCAGCACCGAGATCAGCTCCCGTGCCTGTTTGGCATTGTCCGGCGTGAAGAACGTGTAGGCCGTGCCCAGTTGCTGGCAACGACCAGTGCGCCCGATGCGATGCACATAGTTCTCCGATGAATTGGGATAATCATAATTGATCACATACTGGAGATCCTCCACATCGAGACCACGCGATGCCACATCGGTGGCAATCAATATATTCGACTTGCCATTGCGGAAATCCTTCAACACCGAATCTCGTTCGCTCTGCGACTTGTCACCGTGTATCGACGTCGCTGTGTATCCCTCGTTGCGGATTATCTGCAGGATATCCTCCACCTGAAACAGTTACATCAATTAGGTTTTGTTCAACAAATGCAAGCAGTTCAAGCAGTACAGCGTGAGTTAGGTTATGTTCAATAAAAAAGCGATTCAAGCAGTGCACAGTATACATATATATATAATCCCACACACAGCATTCCCAGGTCATAAAGACCATCTGGTGCAACAAGCACTGAGTGCTTCTTAACTTTAATAGTAAACTTACAGTTTTATACTTTATCGGGGGGCACTGCTTGCTACTTATAAGCCGATTCTCACCTTAATTTTTGTCTCGACAAAGATGATGATCTTGTTGCTGGCCGAATTGTTGGTAGCCGGTGCAATCTCCTTGAGCAATCGCACCATGCGCTGCGGCTTCTCGTTCTCATTGCAGATCTCGACGATCTGTCGGATGTTGTGGTTGGCCGACAGATTCATGGAACCGATGTTGATTTGAATGTAATCGTTGAGGAAATCCCCGGCGAGCGCTTGGACCTCTTTGGGCCATGTGGCTGACCACATTACAACCTGTCGATCCGGACGTATTTGTTCGATAATCTTACGTATTTGCGGCTCGAATCCCATGTCCAGCATACGATCGGCTTCATCCAGGACGAGATATGTGCACCGCTGCAAGTTGGTATTCCGATTTTCGAGGAAATCGATGAGACGTCCAGGCGTGGCAATGATGACCTCAACGCCACGTTCCAGATCGCGTGCCTGGGGCACCTTGGACGAACCGCCAAAGATGCAAGTATGTCGTATCTCTGGCTTGCAGAGATGTCCATAATCCCGCACCACCGACTGTATCTGTTGGGCCAGCTCACGGGTGGGGGCCAGAACCAAAGCTACGGGTCCTTCGCCGCGCATTATGGGCGGCTGATTGCCAATATGGACAATGGCGGGCAGCATATAGGCCAACGTCTTGCCGGAACCGGTCTGAGCGATGCCAACCAGATCACGTCCACTTAGTGCTATGGGCCAGCCTTGGGATTGTATAGCGGTCGGCTTAGTGAAGCCCTGACGTTTCATCTCATCAATGATGTGTGGCGGCAATGAGGACTCCTCGAAATTGGCTATGGGATGCGGTAGCTCATTACCGGATACGGTTATCTCCAGCTCATGGCGCATCTCAGCAACAGCCTGTTCGCTGCGATTCCTTGTATTTGGATGCATCATATAGAAATCCTTGAGGAACGGCTTTAGATTTTCCCAATGCGGTTTCACTAGATTTCTGCCCGGATTCTTGGCCTTCTCACGCTGCAGCTCGGCGCGCTCCTCTTTCGACAGCATACCCAGAGCGGCGGCATTATAATTAGCATTGCCCATACTCTGATATCCACCGCCATTGCCCATGCCATTGTGGGGCTTCTGATAGCGTTGTGCATAATTGGGATTCTTGGCACGTGGTCCGCCAGCAAAGGTGATACCATTGGCACTAGCGAATGCGCCATTCTGCATAGCATTGCCACCGCCAGCACCGCCGCCGCCGCGATACGGATTCCCACCGGCACCCATGCTAATGCCATTCTGTATCCCATAGGCCATCACACCGTATGGTTGGCCAAAATGCATGCCACCAGCGGCCGCACCACCGGCGGCGCCATTCAATGCGGCTGCTGCAGCAGCATTCCCACCGGCACCGCCAAAACTATTCCGTGGATAAAATGGACGATCGTGACGGGGTCCATTGCCGCCGGCACCGCCAGCGCCTGCGCCACCGCCGCCGTTGCCATAGAAACCGCCGGTGTGCTGCTGTTGAACGCCACCAGCGTTAGGGGCATATGCGCCTGTGTACATGATGGGTAACACTATGGGGATCACGCTTGCCACACGACTCCTCCTCGGTTAACACGCTCTTCACTCTCTCGCACTGCTCTCACGTTCTTCTCACTGGGACGCCCCTTGCCTGGGTGGGTGTCGTGTGTGTGGATGTGGGTGTGTGGGTGTGGGTGTCTCTGCAATGTCTTTGCCTAGAAAATAGCACACAAGAAGTTGAGAATTTTAGAGAAAATAAAATAACAAATATAGTAAAACAGTCAAGTATGGAGTGTGGTGGGTATATAATGTCAAGTTCTGTTTGTGTCACTGATTGACTGACGACTACAAATTCCAATTGGCATTTTTATTCGGTTTATCAAGCATGTCAACGTTAACAGCCCTACATACATACATATGTACATACAACATTAGATTCACATTGCCTAATTCCATAAAGTGCATGGTAGAAAATTGTAACAGCGGCGCCCCCTGCTGTGCAAAAAAAAAATCAATACAGCATCGCCAGCAACCGACCAACCAAAAGGGAAGGAGAAAAAAAGCATAGGAAGAGAGCAACATGCAGAACGGCAGCATTCACACACACACACACGGACATATATAATATGAACACACACACACACACACATACATACAGATTGTAGCACACTTACCCTTTATTTTTGTGTTTAGTTGTTGACTTTTAAACAATTTTGAGCTTGTTTGGAAACGTGCTTGTTGTGTTTAACTGTTTTATTGTGGCCGTCTGTTGTTGGTTGTCGCGTTTAGCTCGTATTTGCAGATGGTTTCGAGTGAAATTTTGTAGTTACTTACAAGTTTTTTTGTGTCGAGTTTTTTTTTTCGTCGTCACGCCTAGTGTAAGAGAACTAGAGCTAGAGCTTGAAATTAATTGCTGTTTAACACTGAAAACTAACGTTAAAGCTAACTAAAAGTGTACTTTGTTTTACACTAATTTATGAAAAACTAATGCCTATTACTTTTCTTGTGTATTTGTATATATTAGTTTACAACAAAAAAAGTTTTGCAAGATGGTAATTTCAGCAATTACCACCAATGTGAGACGAGAGCACGTTTGCCACACTTGGCGTTTTTGCGCCAAAATTGGCACTTTTTTATGTGTGAGCGCAACGACACTTTTTTGTCTTTAATTGGCTCTTACCGTTGCCAAGATAGCGTTAAACTTAAGTTGACATCAGTTTGTAGCATTGTATAGAAATAATATAATTTCTGCTATTGAGCTCACAAGCAGATTTATTTGCCATCTGAAAGCTATTGAACGATAAATTTAGGAGGCTATGTAGCGGCTATTCGGGGCTGTGACATGCGCTAAGGTTGTGAATTTGGCTAACATCGGTTGAGCACTTGGCTAAACTGCTCGATGGACAATGCTTTGTTTACCTTTTTTGCCCGGCAAAAAACTACATTTGTTGCCTTTGTCAAGCACATTGCACTCTGTTGAATGCAATTTTCAGATGATTTTACTAGTGCTAAGGAATATATGTATTTTTTAAACGGCAAATTTGATGCTACATTAATCGTTAATATGTTTGAGTTCGTTCGGAACGTACAGACTTGTTGCAGGCGTACGGCCCAAGACATTATTCTTGTTTGTTATGTTAATTAACAGAGTGCGCCAAATGCAAGTTTTGCTAGAGCGATTTACGTTATAAAAATTTCTGTTTTATTTATATCGATGATTATTGTTTAAATATTATTTATAACCAATAATTGTAATTTTTATCGGCTTTTGGCCCTTTTTCTATTCGTTTTTGGCTCTCGTACACATGCTTACAAGTTGGCAGCCCTATAAGAATATTTATAACCATTTGAAAACTAGAAAGTGCTTTAAAATGTTTAAAAGTGGACCACTGCACGAATATAACATGTTAAATGTAATGCCTATATAGGCAAAACAGTAACTTTTATGTGGACAAATATGTATAATGCATTTGGATTTGAACATTATTGGAGCAATCTGTTAGTTAACAGAATTAGATATCCACTTGCCCTGTTGAAGCAACTGCAATAATGGCAACAACAACATGAGTTATAAACAAAATGATAAGGCATAAATAAGGAGAGTTTAAAAAAAATCATTTTGCCAATATGTCAAAATGCGCCAATTTTTGCGCAAAAACGCTAAGTGCGGCACCTGTGCTGATAAGAACTGGACTGTTACAATCAAAATGGGTTAATGCCATTTAGTTAATTACACTTATTAAACCAAGCCAGTATTTATTTGAAAATGACCTTTTGGATCAACATTTCTCGCACCAATTTACATATAAATTACCTCATCACAATATTAAATATGCAACGCATCAACAACAATTATGGATTTAATTGGCAGCAAAACCTAAAAGCAGTTTCCGTCGGTTTGCATCCATTTTATGGAGAAACCTTTGTACTCGCAGGCTGAAAAATTCACTGACTTTGGCCATTTGAACGCTATGCAAACGCTGCTCTCGCCTGAAATCTTCCAGATGACATCCATGCCGTTGATAAGCGATAATGCTGCCCAGAAAATTCCACACGGTTATTTGTGGCCACAGCACATCCGTGAAGTACAACACCGACGTACTTAGCTGAATATACATGGGAAATGTCATTAGTAAGGGAGGGGAGATCCCAGGCTAGCATCTCAGGTTACATACCTGCCACATCATGAAGTCACTGAGACGTGTCTCGCCCGAGGTGCGGAAGACTAGATCCGGCGGCGATGAGTGTCGTGTGTAGAGGCATGCGTCCAGCAGACGTTCGTTAATGTCTGTTGGCAGCAGCGGGACATCATCCTTGTCGTTCGCTTCATGCTTGAGCACCGTTTCCACTGCTTGTGTTATCTCATCCCGAGATGTGTAGGCAAAGGCCACATTGAGGAACAACTTGTCGTTGTGCTCTGTCCGCAACATAGCTGTGGCAATGAGACGCTGCAAATCCTTGGGCAACAGCTCAATGTTGCCAATTACACGTATACATATGCCGTGCTCGTTCAGTCGTTCGGTCTCATCCAGCAGTTTAGAAAACTTCTCTCGGGCCAAATTAAATAGACCTTCGACCTCGTCGTCGGAACGTTTGAAGTTTTCAATGCTGAATGCAAATGTCGTCACCTCACGTATGCCCATGTCGAGGCACCAGCGCAGCACGTCAGCCAATTTGGCAAATCCACGCGAATGACCCTCGATCTTCCCCAGCTGCTTAGACCGGGCAAATCGCCGATTGCCATCCATGACGAATGCCACATGACGGGGTATCTGGCCAGTGAGGCGGAGCGCCTGGAATACCCACTTCTGCAGCCATGTATATTTGTAATCCGAAACCCACGACATCTTTACACTGTTTAACTTGTTTTCGTAGACCCACCAACTTTATCTTGTGACTACGGTTGCCACACTTGGCGTTTTTGTGTCAAAATTGGCACTTTTTGAATGTGTTGGCGCAATGACACTCTGTTGTGAATTTTACTAACTTTTCAATTTAAACTGGAAGTTTTGTTAAAGAATTTCCCCGTTAAACAATTACGGTTTTATCTATCTCAATGCTTATTGCTTCATTATTATCTATAACTATGTATGTATTGTCGTTTTTCCTTGCCTATTTTAGTGTCCATCATTTTAGTCATTTTTTACAGACTTTAATTCGAAAGGTAACAGTGCTTGTAACATTGGTACTGGCAAAACATCGATACAATACCGATAAATACGATTGATGTTTGAATATGTTCTACTTTTGATATTTTGATTTTAAAATCGAATATTGCCAAGCATAAAATTTGAAACTTTATATGACATGATGCAAAAACACATTATACAGTTGATTCTTTTCACGGTTTTATCAATAAATTTCTATACAAAACATTTCTTGTATCTGATTGTGTTACCTTCCTCTGCATGCAGCCTACCGAAGCAACCCTGCACATATTTTGACAGCACGAGCGTCAGAGTGGCAACTCCCTCTTGACAGCTGCCGCACAGCCTTCTTTTTTAATATCCGGTTCACGCAATTGGTTCGTGTTGTGCTAAACTCTTGTTATTTTTTTACGAAAATACTATGTTTTACGTTGAAAAATGTGCAGCAAAAACACGAATCGCAACACAAACATTGATAACAGTCAATGTATGCATAAAGTGTCATAAATTTTCTTGTTTTTGTTGCATTTTTGTGATAGCGCGGCAGCACACTGCCGCAGCTCTTACTCTTCCTCACATATTTTTTTTGTTTTGTTTTTGTGTGCGTGCCGAGTGCTGTGTGTGTGTGTGTGTGTGTTTGTGTGTGCGTGCCATGTGCAGCAAAACGTATACGAAATGCATAGAACAAATTGTTTAACTACTTACTCTCGTCCAACAGTTGCTGATCATCTATCAAGTGCACAATGGCTCCCAGAAAGGCTAAAGTTCAGAAGGAGGAGGTTCAAGTGCAGCTTGGCCCACAGGTGCGCGATGGCGAGAATGTTTTCGGCGTTGCCCACATCTATGCCAGTTTCAACGATACCTTTGTGCATGTCACCGACCTGTCCGGCCGCGAGACCATCGCTCGTGTCACCGGCGGCATGAAGGTCAAGGCCGATCGTGATGAGGCTTCGCCCTATGCCGCTATGTTGGCTGCTCAGGTAAGTTTCGATTTTAATTTTTTTTATCGATAACTATATGTTTTTACTGATGGATTTCTTCTGCTTCTTTGTTTCCAGGATGTGGCTGAGCGTTGCAAAATGCTGGGCATCACTGCTCTGCACATCAAATTGCGTGCCACTGGTGGCAACAAGACCAAGACACCCGGACCCGGTGCCCAGTCGGCACTGCGTGCTCTGGCCCGTTCATCGATGAAAATCGGTCGCATTGAGGATGTCACACCCATTCCATCCGATTCCACACGCAGGAAGGGCGGTCGTCGTGGTCGCCGTCTATAAGCAGTAACTCCGCCAGCTACTACTGCTTCCAACTGCATACGCTTTGCGGCTATTTCATCGATTTGTATGTTAATAAATATATACACTGATGGATTCATTGTAATAAATTCAAAAAAATGAAGAAAAAACAAACACGGATGTAATCATTTCAGTAATTTATTTAGCTACGTAATTAGGTTGGCTGCAGTTGGTCATCCTTCTGGAATTAGGAGTGTTTATCAGGGTTCCAGCTACTCATTTTCTTTTGGTTTGCCTTGGGTGCCTTGGAGCTTGGCCTTTGCCTCTTGCATTTCGTGCTTCGTTGCCTCTGTGGCTCTCTTTGCCGCTGCCTTTGTAGCCTCCGCCCCCTTTATAGCCGCCGCCTTCGTTGCCTCAGCCGCCTTCTTTGCACCCTGCTTGGTTGCCTCAGCCGCCTTCTTGACACCCTCCGATACCTTATCACCCATTCCGTTCTCCTCCTTCAATTGGGTGCTTTGCCTACTTGCCAACTAATTACATCAACTAATTGTTATATCTGAAATACTTTTAATTTTGATTTTAAATTCTGCGCGCCAATACAAATTTTTGGCTGAGTACACAATGCACAGCATACTGATTTCGATATATGTATATCGATAGCATCGCAAATTATCGAAAAGTTTTGTTGCTGTCAGTGACGTCTTTTTCTTCTGGCTAGCGTGCTGATAGGAGTTAGCCGGCTTAAATTGTGTGATATATTAAATGGTAAATCAGATTGGACAAGTTTTTTACTGCTAACAAAATGAATCCAATGAATCTGCGCGTAGCTGCTGTGAAATTGTGCGCACGTTCAAAGCGTTTTTCAGAAATGCGCGACGGTGTTGTGGCACTGCCCGAACAGTGGGTTGATTGTAAGTAGCACAACACATTTTCACTTGCTAGTGTGTAATTATTATTATTTTACAGCTGAAAAAGAGTATGTGCTACAATTTGCCGCCGCTACAAGCTGCAATGAGCAAATGCGTATTGCTCGGCAGATATTTGAGCAACCCGAAGCACTTGGCTTTCTGGCCGATCTGTTGTTTGGTACTCCGCTCAAGCATCCACTGCGCGGTGTTTTGATCAAGTAAGCAACAACAAACATAACAGCTGTTCGCACAACCGTTAAATTCTCCTGTTTTCTTTTCCATTTCCATTTGCACCCCTCCGCATAGGCTATTCTCGTGCAATGAGTGCATGAAAAAGAATGGAAAAACAGCATACACAAAGGACGATCTAGTCGATGCATTGTGTGTGGCACTGCGTTCGATTGCCGGCAATTTGAATGCAGATATGGATATTAATTACATGAACGATGCTGTGGTATCCATAAGCGGTTGCCTGCAAAATTTCCCCTTTGGTCGTGATGCTCTGGCACGTGAAATACACTCATTGATCCCTGTGCTCCCGAAAGCCATGTGGGACTTTTGGACAGTTCTCAGGTGAGTTGGAAAAGCACCAATGTATATCATTAAATGTAATTGGTTTTTTACAGTGAGCCCATCACGAAAATGTCGCCAACACGCCGCAATGACTTCTACCTCTTGATACACAATGTGCTGCGTTTCCATGTCAACATACTGGGTGACAATAAAGTGGTGCAACAGATGGATGTGAAGCGGTGCATCGAGCTGCATGTACTGGAACAGTTCGCATATCGAGTGGCACGCAACGTGAATGTGCCATGGGATGTGCGTTCCATAGCTGGCCTGACCATTGGTCACATCTCCCGCTTCTTTGGCTATTTGCATCCGTTTTTAAACTCATGCAGGGCCACAACACTCATCGACGATTTACCCATTAAGGCATCGGCGCTGCTGGTCGTACAGAAGAGTGACTATGCCACACAAGTGCAGACTGTATTGAATATACTAAAGCATACGCTGGCACTCATCGAGGAGACGGGCAATGTGACCAGTTTATTGGTCTATATGTCCAAGCATTTGAATACATTTTCTAAATCCTTGCACGCCATACGACTGCAAGAGGAACGTAGTCAGATTGTGTTCAATCTCATACTGACCCTCCTCATGCGCTTTGCCATCGATCACATCTCCAGCCCTGTGGACTCTGTACGCCACATGTGCGCCAGTCTGATGCGCCAGGTGATGCAGCACGCCAAGTCCCTCTGCCAGGATAAGGTCATGTCCATGGTGTACACACAATTCGCCCAGAAGCGTATGCCTTTGCCGGCCAGTTGCCTCATGTTGCAACAAGCTGTCGAGGTGGTGGGCTCCGAGGCGATCATCGCCAACTGTAAGAATCTATACGAGAAGATCTTTGTCACGGATGTGGGTGTCGAGGATTGTGTGGATTCGCTGTACAAGAGTAAGTGTTGTTTGTGTAAAACGTGAATCCAACTACATAATGCTCCCTATCATCATTCTAGCCATGATGACTGTGGCCTATAGAGAGCTGACGCTTGAGGATTGGTATCGTCGCTGGTGTGGACCACTCTACAATGCTGCAACTAATTTTAATGTGCGCATGACGTCCGTACAACGGCTGATCGATGCAGCCGTTGAGCTGGAGCCCGATGTCCTCGACGATCTGCTCAAGCAGACAAAGATGCCATTCAGCGTCCAGGTGTCGGCCATGATAACGGCCCGGGCAAATGGTCAGGTGCGCAAGGTGAAATGCTTGGCGCTGCCGCTGCGTGATAACATCGCTCTATCCATCAAGGGAGTGAAGGACAACACGCGTCTATTGGCATTACGTTTTGTGATCGATACACCACGTCCGAGTGAACCGTATACGGAGTTTGAACTGAACTGCATACACAGTTATGTACTGTATAATGCCAACAATACCAACTCGCACATCTGTCAACTGGGCGGCGCATTGATGCAGAAGGCATGCAAACGTCTGGAGTTGAATCTAATGCAGCAGCTCAGGGAGCGGGGGCATCAGGGCTCCTTGCCGGATGATCATTTTTTGATGAAATTCGTGAATACCATGTTGAATACGCTGGGCTCAAATCTTTTTCCCAGCTCGAACTATGGACGCCGCTGGCTATCGATGCGTTCGCTGCGCGACTACATCGATATGCTCGAAAATTTGGGCATACCCTGGATTCATCGTTTGCCCCCCAATATACTAAGGTATCTCGACACTTGCCTCGCGGATAGCTATGAAAATAATAAGATACTTGCCGCTGAGCTGTTGATTAAGTTACCTGTACGTGCCACACAGCGTCCGGCACGTATTATGGAATTACTGAAGTCGTCGCGTCCCCCAGACTCGGCCACGGGTGGCTATCAATTATTGGTGTATTGTGAGGCCACCAGTGTGGAGCATTCATTGCAGCCGTTGCCACCCCTGCCCGACTATAAGCCACGTCATTATGCTGTGCTCCAGTGGTGCCTGGCCGAACTTTCTGCAGGCATTGCCATGGCTGAGATTGATCTAATTGTGGCCGCCAAAATGAATCCATTGTATGGCATACTCTGTGCCAGCCGGCAATTGCTGGACCTCTTGGATTTCAATGAATTGGCCAAGGACTCACTTTGGAGCAACTATGTTAGTCAGCTGCTGCAGCAGTGTCTTCACATCAGTGAGCTTATGCTGCCCGTGGTGGGTAGTGAGTCACCCGAAGGGCACTTGCCACCGCCTCCGACAATGGCATCTGAAAAGAAGGAGGAGAACGAAGGTGTCCAGGCGAAGGCAACTGAACTAAAGAAGGAAGCTGATGAGGAAAAATCTATGGAGAAGGAGGGTGTCGAGGACAAGATTGCAGCAGAAGTGAAGAAGGAGGCAGTACAGCAGGCAGTCGAACAAAAGATAAAAAAGGACCTGGAGGTGGAAGAGAAAGAGGCTGAGAAAGAAGAAGTTGAAAATAACAAGGTTGTGAAGGAGCTTCCCGAAGAAGAGTCGAAGCCAAAAGAGTGTGTAGAGGCCCAAGGTAACGTTGGAGATAAGGCTGGTACGCCTGAGGGAGAACAAAAGAACAAATCCGCCAAGAAGGCAACGGCAAAGAGTGATGCTGAGTCTGAGTCTGAGCCAGAGCAACAGGCCGAAGATATGCAGATGAGCGTGCTGCCACAATTGGTGCTACTGTGCGCGTGGCGTAGCATGAAGGAGGTTTCCCTGATACTCGGGAAGCTGGTGGAAGCGTCACCGCTGCAGCAGGTGGAAACCGAGCTATTGCAGCAAAAGTGGTTGTTGACGAAGAAGATGAATAGGCAGCAGCAGTCGCTACCCGCTACCCTCGAGGTCAACGGGGAGCTGCCGTTGGAAAAGGGAGAACTGGAAGAGCAAGATGAATCAGTGGTGGTTGGTAAGGCGCGGCTGGTGCAGGCACGTGCGAAGCTGGAGCAGGTGGAGCAGGCCAAAGAGCAGCTGGAGCAGGAACTGAATATGCAGTTAAATGCGCAGATGGAACAGCCGCTGGCGGTATCCAAGGATCTGCAACAGCAGCTGGAACTGCAAGAGCAACAGCTGGAGCAGGCCAAGGCGCAGCTGACGCAGGCAAAGGAGCAACTATCACAGCTGGAGCATGTCAAGCAGCAGTTGAAGCTAGATCCGCTGGCCAAAGAGGCGGAGGCGGAGGAGGAGGAGGAGCAGCTAGTGCCACCACAGCTAAAGGCAGCAGTGGCAGCCACTGCCCCCATCGATACGCCATATCTGCTGAGTCAGCAGCAGGTCGCCGATATTGGCAATCACTTCCTGATGTTGCTCGCCGAGATCAAGCATCGCGGTGCCTTCGAGCAGGCCTACGTGGGCTTCACCATGCTCTGTCGCCGCTTCTGGCACAGCAATGAGCCAGCGCTGAACGAGTTGCCACAGCTGTGGCTGAACGAGGCCATCGAATTGGTGAGCGGCAACGGCGAACGCGAGATATGCGCCACACGCCGCAGCGCTGGCATGCCGTACATGTTGCAGGCACTGATCTGTACAGAACTGAAGCTGGGCACCTTTGCCACCTTCATCCGTTGCATGCACCTGCTGCTGAAGGTGTGTGAGAAACGGGAACCCGGTCCGGCTGCAGCGATTGCACGTAGCCATGCGCTGAACATCATGCGCGCCCTGTTCCGCTGCAGTGAGCTGTCCGAGTTGGTCTGCGAGTTCATTGGACGCGGCGTGAAGTGTGCCTTTGAGAGTCTGCCGTCCAAGGAGTGGGCGGAACGCAATTGTGCCACCCTGCTGCTGTCTGCACTGATGGTGCGCATCTTTGGGGTGGAACGTGCCCGCAATGACATGGGGGATCTGCACATACGCAATCGGATGACTGGACGTGTCTTCTTCACTCTGCATCCGCAGCTGTTTGACTACTTCTACGATGTGCTGGGCAGGGCGGCAGAGGTGTACACGCAGAAGCAGGTGGCAAGTGGACAGACGGTTCAGTTGGAGGCGGTGCTGCAATTGCTGGCACGTCTGTATCCCTCCTCGTACGAGGGCACTGAATCTACCTTGAATGTGAGTTTCCCTCAATGTGAGCTTCTCTCAACTGATTGATTCCATTCCCCCCCACAGCTGAGTCGCTTTGTGCCTTTCCTGCATGACATTTGCTGCACGCATGATCTGATGACCCGGCAGCGTGCCAGTCGCGTCCTGGCCAACTTTATCTCCAGGGATGAAGCCGTAGCCAGTCTGCGCCACATTGTAGTATACTTTACCACTCTGGGCCTGCAATTGCGGCAGGTAAGTGGAGTCTGGAATCTGTGGGGATGCTTCTCCTAATCACACTTGGGTTTCCTTTTTTCTAGGGCGCTGATCTCTCGATCACCAGCCACAACAATATGCATGGTTACGCATTGCAAATGCTGGAACTGTGCCGTGACCTGGGCTGGGAGCAGCCCCAATTGAATCGCATGATTCTGACCATGGTGAGCAGATGCGCCGCTGAGGTGTATCGCCATGATGTGTACTTATTTGCAGCATTGGTCAACGTGCTGACCACCATAATGAGCAGCTGCAAGAATATGAGCAATATGCGTTCACCCGTGAAGGAATCGCTGCAGCAGATCTGCGACCTGGACACGGCTGAGGTGTTTCAGCGTTGCAAGAACTACGGCATGTCGGCGAAATTCTATGAGCTATACAGTTTGCAATGTCAACGGATACAGGAGGACATGCAGATGCTATTGCAGTATACGGTAGCCACGATGGCACCATGGAAGACGGGCAGTGTGCCACAGCAGGTGCAGGAGCTGTACATTGAATTGTGGCAGTATATTGTGATCAAGGAGTCGTCGAATGTGCGGCAAGGCCATGGACTTATCGATAGCTTTGAAGCCAAGGAGTATAAAATTGATCCGGATGTGGTGCACTTTCACAAGTCGTTGAGTCGCAGGGATGCCCATGAGTTGATGCTCTGTATGTGCGATTCGACGACATTGAACTCTTTGATTACCGACATGTCGTGGTATGTGGTGAAGAAACCCTTCTGGAATCCCCAGCTCAACAATCGCATCTATATAGTACTGTCCATGATCTCGCCATTGACTCTAACCATATCGCAATTATTGATTCGTCACAGTAAAGATCTGTGTGATCTGGGCACGGGTCTGGTTCTATGCATAATGCGCAAAGTGAAGGAATCTGGCCTAGAGAAGGCTGGCAAGGATTTGTGGCAATCGTTGCTTGAGTATGCCGTACGGATTACCGCACCCACAGAGCCAGCTTATTTGCGTTTTAAGGGCGTCCAACTGGTGGATCGACTGTCGGCCTTTTCCATCAGCATGTTTGCCACCGATAGCATGGAGGTCTATGCCAATTATATGCTGCTGATATTCCAATTGCTCGTGGATGAATCGGAGCTGGTGCGTAATTTCAGTGCCGAAATGGTAGCCAGCCGCACTTGCCGTTCGAGTGATGAGACCGTCCTATCCAAGTTGACCTTCAGCTACAACATATTGCCGGTGGCCGCAGAGAAGAATTTCCTCCGCTATATGATGGCACGACTGCAGAAGTTCGCCGATAACGCTGACTTTATACTGGGTGTATTCAATACGGTTGTTGAGCCATTTGTCACCTGGGAATTTCTCGATCAGCGCACATCGGGCAATCAAGATTTTGACTCATCATCCACGACAACAGCTGTGGCTGGGGCTATTGACGAGGAGGAGGATATGCCCACTGGCGGCATATTCGATAAGCAGGAGGCAAATGCATATTGTGAGGGGTTGCGCATTGTCTCCATGTTGGTGCGGGGCTTCAAGGAAGCCTTCCCGAACAACGTGCAGGTGATCAGTGCCCTCAGTACTCTGGAGAGGTTGTGCTCAATTAATATACAATATAATGAGGCAATCGCCATCAAATAATCCAATCTCCATCCCCCAAACGAGAGACTGAGACTAAAATGAGGCTATGACTGCAGTACAAGTTTATTTTAATGCATTTTACACTGCTATACATATTCCACTTTACAAATACAAATAAATATTTGAAAGTGTAACGGAAATTTGTTATCGTTTTTTATCGTTTGCACTTGCGTGAGCTGTTATCGTTTATCGTTTGCACTTGCGTGAGCTGTTATCGTTTATCGATGTATGGGTGCGAACTCAAACGAGTTCGCGAGCAGTGTAGTTGTTGTTGGTCTAACCAAAAAGGTAAACAACGCAAGTGGTGTCACACAGACAGAGCACACAGAATTTTTGAATTGAAGCGCGAAACTGATCCACTATCGCAAATGCAAGAAGTTACCGCACAAAGTATACGTATACATTTTTGATCAGGATGTCCAGCTGACACCCATGTCTGTCTGTTTATGGATTATGGATGCCACGGCCCTAATTTGCTCATAATTCAATAAAAATAAACAACTAGCGCAACAAAATAGTCAAGTGCACAACCTCACTTAGCCAAATTCACGACATTGATGCCCACATGCCACAGCCCGAACATTCGCTACAATAGTTCCTTAAATATTATATTCAAAATAGACAAATAAATTTGCTTTTGAGCTCAACAAAAGACATAATGTTATACATTTTGTAGAAATTGTTTTTAACAACTTTAAGACAATCCTAGCGACTTAAAGGTCCAATTAAGTGCCATTGCGCCAACACATAATATGGTGCCATTTTTGGCGGAAAAACGCCTAGTGTGGCAACTGCAGGCCAGTCGCCAGTCTGATAAGATGCTCGTGAGCGTGTGTGTCGAGCGTCCGTGTTGAAAATTTTTCTCGTTGCGTGTGCGTGTGCTTAGCTAAAACGGCAGCTGCTGGCTGCTGTTTATTACATTTACACACTCGTTTTTTTGTTGTTTTTGTCTTGGTTATAGCCTCTGAGTTTATTCAATGTGAATGTGCATTAACAAATTGAACGCAAGCAGCCATGCCTGCCATGCAATTCATTTCCAATAAGAGAGAAATATTCTGCAACAATATTGTCTACGACCAACCAGCGGGCGGGCGTTCGCCCCAAATGCTCGTAGTATTTGTATGTGTGTTTGTGTTGTGTTGTTGTTGGTGTGATGTGGTGTGGTATGGTGGTGGTGCTGCTGCTGCTGCTGGTGGTGATGTTATTGTTGTCAGCTAGCTTGAAAAATACGAAATTCATCGAGAAATTTGACAAATTTATAAATGAAAAAAGTTAAATGAATAAACCTCTGCGGCAGCAGATGAGTGTGTGCTTGTGTTTTCTTTCATTTGTTGATGTTATTTTAGCAATGTGCCCAATGGGCCAGTGTGTGCGTGTGTGTATGTATACGTGAGCAAAACTACGCACAGCGTTGCCATATCGTTGCAGTTGAGCGAACGTAAACAAATGGCTTGTAACTTTTTGGCTTACACCATTGCCCGTCGGTGTGTGTGTGTGTGTGTGTGTGTGTGTGTGTGTGTGCGTGTACGTGAGTGTTGGCGCATTTGCATAAATCGCTTGCAGCAGCAGCCGCTGTCGTTGCAATGCATAAATTATGTTTGAATCTGTGTATGATGAGTGTTTACCGTTTTGTTTATGTCGGAATCACTCAAAAAAGTATTGCATATTCCATAGGCAAAGAGTGCGCACAAACAGTGAATGAATGAACTAAAATACAATTCACTACGTATATTAAAAGTAAAACAACAAGAGAAATAAACAATTGTCACAGCCACCAAATGGCGCTGTTGCTGCCAATGCCCAGGAATGGCTTTGGCTTAATCTCTTACTGGTATTCCCAGCTCACCTAAAGCAACAGAAACAACATCAGCAAGAGAGCCTGTGCCAAGTGAAGAGAGTGCGAGAGCGAGCGCTAAGAGAGCGAGCCCGCGCGAGCGAGTAAGAGGTAAAGTAAAATATCCATAAACATTTTAAAAGCCCTGCACACACACACACACACACACATGATTTTGTGTCAATGTATTGATGAACTCTAGGCTTGCGCCAATAGCTTTGGCATAAATTAGGCTGGCGCTTAAAATAGTTTTTTGTGGATTATTAAATATTACTTAATTAAATTAAATAATAAATAATCTCCATATATATTTGGTTAAAGTAATGAAATTAAAAACGTATAAAATAAAAAATAAAATGCCTAATAATTGCTAAGTAATAAGAGGTTTTAGGTTTATTTTATTTCAATTAAAGCGAATGTGCGATTTTCTCAGTCATATTTCAACGTTTTTTCGTTAAATTAATCATCAGACTATTTGCTGTAAATTTTAACCTAAATAAAGCTGAAACACTTTTCCTTAGTCTCCTTTGAGCTGCGACTCTCCAGAAAATAATGAAGCGTTGTTCGCCGTCATGTACATAAATGTTGTGCACAAATTTGGAGGCAAAAAATTTGCATTGTTTGTCACGCTCCGGCACTTGAAGCTCACAAGAAAAGACGCAAAAAATCAGGCGAAAAACGGAGGAAAACAAGGGGGAGGGGAAGCCGAGATTCAAGTGGATAGTAGTAGTCGTCGTTTCTTCCAGTTTCCGTGACTCAGCTGCTTGCTTTGACATATTTTCATTTAAGGACTTTTCTTATTCTCTTTTTTGAAAGAAACTTTTACTAAAAAGATGAGAAGTCGTCATTGATAAGAAGAAATTTATAATTGTAAAGTAAATTCAACGACTAGAGCTAGCAAGTCGACTGCACACGACTGTAGTACACACGTTCGCATTGCTTAGTTTAATTACTGCCATTTAGCTCAGGGCACTAAATTAGGCAATTCGACGAGTGATTTTTTGCTACATTTGCAACTATTCCAATCTTGCAATCTTCCAATCTTTTCTTTCGAACAGTCTCTGGCTACCATGGGCCCAAAGAAGCGTACAAGCGTTGCCGAGCGATCGCAACGTGGCACGACAAATGTGGCACCAACGACGACAACAACACCTGCTGCTGCTGCTGCTGCAATCACAACAACAACAGCAACTGCAACAGCAGCGACGGCGACGGCGACAGCGACGTCAACGTCAGCAGCAAAGAAACGCAGCGGCGGCGGGGGCAAGCAGCAAAAGCCAACAGACGAGTCGGATGATAAAAAATGCAGCAAAACCGAAGCAACAACAAAGCGTGCAACAGCAACAGCAGCAACTAGCACTGCAGCAACAGCAACAGCAACAACGACGACAACAACAACAACAACAGCAACTGTTGCTGGCAGCGGAGCACAGCTGAAGCTGAGCGCTGAGGAGCGCCAGGAGGATGGGAAAGCGCGTGCTATTAACAAAATGCTCAAGAGTCTGGACATCAAGATACATGGCTTTGATAATCTGCTGCCCAGCGGGGAGGAGCGCATGAGCGAAGGGCTCAAGTCGTCCATATCGGAGAATGTGAAGACCAAATCCCGTGCAGCGGCAGTCAAGGTGATAGCCAGCCTGAATCCTGGCAAGCCGTTGCCTGTGAAGCGACAGCGGGCAGAGACCGAAAGGGAGAAGAGCAAAGAGGAGACAGTATTAGCCGAGTCAAAAGATGAATCTCGTCCCGTCAAAACAGCGCCGAAGAAGGCCAAACCAGAGGCGCCACCTGGCGGCAGCAAGGCGCAAAAGGCAACGGCGAAGAAGCCCATGCCAGAGCTGGCCAAAAAGGACAAGTGCAACGCGAAGAGTCCAGCCGCAGTTAAAGCCAACAAAAAGACAGCAGCAACTGCTACAACAACCACAGCAACTTCAACTTCAACAACAGCAGCAGCAACAACAACAGTTGCCACAACAGCAGCAACTGTTGCTGAGCCTTGCAAACAGCTCGACTCCAACACAGAGCTGGTGCACATGGAGCTGGAGGAGTTTACTACAAACGCAACCGCCCCCGTTGCCACGCCCACGACCAGTGCCACGGCCACGCCCACGCCCACAACAGCTGTGAGCGAGCAAACGCCCACGGGCAGCGGTATAGCAGCAACAGTTGCCGGCGTGCCGGCCAAGCAGCGGCCCAAGATCAAGTACAGCAAGACGTCGGCGGCGAAGGCGCGTCTGTTGCAGCAGGCCTGCAGCAAGAGCACATTGTTGGCGCTGAATGCGGCCAAGGATATCTATGACTTCAAGTCCGGGTCGGAGGACGAGGAGCCCATCAAGATGGTGCTGCCCACGCTCAAGGAGCTGCGTGAGTTTTCCGATGAGGATAACAAGCCGCTGAAGCAGCTGGAGCAGTTGGTCAAAAAGGAGGAGAAATTGGCGGCCATAAAGCAGGAGCAGGCGCTGGAAACAACGACAGCAGCAACAACAACAGCAACAGCTACAACAGCAACTACAACAGCAACAACAACAACAGCAACAACAACAGCAACAGTTGCTGTAGAGTCAGCAACAGCAACAGTTGTTGTCAAAGGGAAGAAGCAAACGAAACGCAAGCTCAACACGCCCACGCCGACAACAGCAACAGTTGCTAGCAACAGCAGCAGCAGCAGCAACACCGCAGCAGCAGCAGCAGCAACAACAACAGCAGCTGCCAAACGTAAGCCCAACCAACCCAAAGCCAAGGCCACAGCAACTGTTGCAGCTGCAGCCAGCGACAGTTGCAGCACGGACAGCAGTGATTCGGAGGATGAGAAGAAGCTGAGCTCCTATGGCGCCAAGAGGCATCGCATGGCCTCGCTGAATGCGCTGGCCAAGGTGCAGTGCCTCTATGAAAACGAATCTCGGACGGCGCATGAGCTGGGTCTGTCCAAGGCGACGCAGCAGCCGCCACGGATACGCACTGTGGATGGCAGCGACGAGGATGTAAACAAGTGTGAGGTGCCCAGTGATAAGGATAAGCACAAGGAACTCGATAAGGACTTGAAGGAAAAGGATAAAGACAAGGAGAAGGACCGGGACCGGGACCGGGACAGGGACAAGGAGAAGGAGCGTGACAAGGAGGCGGAGGAGCCGCGTCGGGAGCTGCGCAATGTTCCAGGCGGACGCGGTGTGGGCAAACATTGGGAGTTTGATAGCGATAGCGAGGCCGAGGAACTGCAGCTGCAACGACTGCAGCAGCAAAAAAAGAAGAAACTGCTGCAAAAGAAGACGCTGGCGAAGAAAGCGGAAGCTAGTGAAGCCACCCGACGTGCTGGCCACAAGAAACGCCAGCTGGATGAGAGCGACGATGCAGCCGGCGAGCCAGAGGAGAAGGAAAAGGAGAAACCGCCGAAGGCGCCACCCAAGCAATTGCCGAAGAAACGCAAGACCGCCTTCACAGAGGAGCTCATCGGCGACTACAAGGGCATCCTGGCCCGCAAGCGTATGGCCAGCCTGAACGCCAGTGCCATTGTGGCCGCCACCTATGAGGTGGAACGTCATCTGGACAAGAATCTGGCTAGTGACTGCAGCAGCTTCGAGAGTTTCGATGAATTGGATGCCACACCGGCCAAATCCGTCAGCTCCAAGCCGGCGGCTGGCAAGGCTCAGTCCAGTAAAGTCCATGTCGAACCGGTGCAGATCAAGCGAGAGCCACGAGAGAGTCCGAAATGTGAGAGCAGTGCGGGCAAGGAGTCCAAATTGGACACCAGTGCACTGGGCTGCAGTAACAAGCCGCAGAGTAACATGATCGAGGAGAGCAATGATTCAAAATATTCCAAAGAGACCAAGGAGACGAATACGGACACCACCATTACCACCACGGGGTATCGTGGTGCCGATTCCATTGGCAGTGCCAAGGATGGCAAGGATTGCAGTCGACCCACATCGTCCAGTGTTGTCATTGTCCAGGACACCGATGTCACCATCACTGGCGTCTATGTGAATGCCAGCAATGGTGCCGCCCAGGAGGCATACTGCAAGATGCAGTACCGTGTCCAGTCCAGTGTCACCGAGGAGCGTCTACTGCGTCCCGGCTCGGTGGAACCACCCAAATCCTATACGCCATTGAGTGCGTTGTCCAGTATGCTGCCACCGGGCGCCAGTTCGGGCCTCAGTGAAGGTAAGTGTTAACAAGATACCCCATGATATTGGCTAAGTATCTGTAGTAGTCTGTAGTCTTGCTTCATTCACAATAGATCCAAGCAAGGCTTGAACTAACACTCATCTCTTTACTGTACAACAGCCCACAGTTCACCACCGTTGCCGGTGCAGCCACCACATGCCCCAGCACACGTGCTGCTGCCGGGTGAACCACTCAGTGCGGGGATGTATCATGCACCAGATTTGGGCCTGCACACGGAGCACATGCCGCCGGATCATCATGGTCCACCGCCGCCATCGTATGCGGCGGCAGCTGCTGCAGCCGCCGCTGCTGCTGCCGCGTATCATGCACATCAATTGGGTCCCGGTGGACCCGGCGGTGTGCTGCACATGCACCACCAGCATCAGTATGCCGCCGCTCATGCCGCGCATGCGGCACATGCTCATCACTATCAGCAGGCGGCTGAATATCACGGTGGACCACCACCGCCACCACCACCGCATCATTATCATGCTGCTGGTCCACCACCGCAGGGCCATTATGGACCTCCACCGCCACCAGGTGGACCACCGCCTGGTCCTCCGGATCGTTGTGATGTTGGCTCGCCGCCACCATCGTATCGGGCCAGCGCATATCCACCGCCACCACCACCCGCCGGCCCACCACCCACACTGGGCGGTGGCTCTAGTGCTTTCTGTGCACCCAATCCACATCATCACCATCAGCAGCAGCAACAGCAGGCGGTGCCACCACCACTACCACCACATCATGATCCCAGTGGTAAGTACCCACATCACGTTAAAAAAAAACTCCTATTTTGCATGCTAAACTTTCTGCTTGGTTTGGCCCAAGAAATTGATTTCCAGCTATTTGATTTGCCCTAATAGGGTAAGGGTATGGCGGGTTATATCGATAAAGGTATCGTTGTTAACTATTGTATGTCTAAATATGAGTTATTTATCGTTGATAACTATTGTAGGTCTGTATTAGATATTTTTTTGTGGCGAACATACGGAAATTTCGGAGAATTATCTAAAAAATACATATTCTTTGATTGATTTTCGGAAAATTCGGAGTATTATCTAAAAAATGCATATTCTTTGATTGATATTCAGAAATTTCGGAGAAATATCTAAAAAAAATGCATATTCTTTGATTGATATTCAGAAATTTCGGAGAATTATCTGAAAAATACAAATTTTTGATTGATTTTCGGAAATTTCGGAGAATTATTATTTTTTTTTTTTTCAAATATTTATTTATTAAGTGTAGAACCTGTACTAACATAAAATGTACTTTAACAACACATGGACGGAAAATTATAGATGGACCAAACCTTATATCTAGTATGAGGATTCTGTTATATTATATTATTATATTATATTATATATTCTATATATATACTATTGTATATTATTATAATCTTTTGGCAAAACCTTGCCGTTTAAGACGCCTTAGAGGTCGAGCAGGCAGTAGTCGTCTGGCAAGTAGGCTGTGGTGTGTCAGCAGTCTGTCGCTGTATCGGCTCGTGTGTCTGCCAATCTGCTCTTCCACAGTATGCAGCTTGAGATCTCTATGGAGTGTGGTACCTCGCACGTACCAGGGACAGTCTGTTATACTGCGAAGTACCCTATTCTGTAGCACCTGGATACGCTTATAATTGGACTTGGCTGCGATCCCCCAGATCTGTATTCCATATAGCCATATGGGTACAACGCAATGGGCATCGGAGAATTATCTAAAAAATTAATATTCTTTGATTGATATTGTTTTTAGTAACATTAGTAAATTCGATTCTTGTCTGAAATAGATTTAAGATACTGAAGATTAATTGCTCAATTTCGGTATCTCTGCAATTCCACATAGATTTCTCTAGGTTTCAAAACTCCCATTTTTGTGTAGGGAAATTTCTCACCCTTAAACTTGTCTACAATCGATATAACTCACTGAAGATGAATCGTCTTGTGCTCAATTTCATTTTCGCTCCAATTCCACATATATTTCTCTAGTATTGAGATCTCCCTTTCATTAAAGTGGAATTACTGTTGGAAATTATTTTGAATACCGACTATAAAAGTTGTCATAATTGAACTAAAATTTATATTCGAGTAGGGCTTAAATCGACATTCGCTCCAATTAATCCATCTATCTAGATTTTGATTCTGACTCGTTTTAGGGTAGAGCAACTGTGATTCGTGAGTGCTCAAACTTTTTGGCATAGATCCAAAATTGGTAAAAGAAAGGGTGGCTCAAGCTGAGAGACTGGGAGACTGAGAGACTGTGTGGCCTGGCTGCTTTGATTTCTCAGTTATCAGCAAACAATGAGCGGCAATTTCTAGTCTCCTCCCCCTCCCCCTCTCCACTCCACCCCAACCGACGAGAAACTTTATAAGGCATCCCCAATAAGTTGAGACTTTTCACTTTTCAACTTGGGGCATACTATATTTTTTTTGCCCTAAACTACTGATTAGTTATTAAAGAGCTTGCGCGAGAGTCGAAAACTTCTGGGAGGGCGAAATGAAATGATTGCATACATTTAGGCGCAGGCAGCGCTGTCTCTGCCTCTGCCTCTGCCTCGGTCGCAGTCGCAGTCGCTGCTGTTTCCTGCTGCTGTTAGCCAAAAGCCGGAAACTGTAAGCAGGCAAGCAGCAAAAGCGGAAACCAAGACGCAGACGTAGTGCACGGAGAACAGCAAAGAATGCAAGCGAAATAAAATATGGGGGGAAAAAATAGAAGCAAAGCAAAAAGAAGAAGAAAACATGCTGCAATTACAGCAACGGAGTCGATGCCGCTGTCGCAGTCGCCGTCGCAGTCGCAGTTGGCAGCAGTGCTAGTGACTGAGCAGCCAGCCAACCTCCATTGATGTCATTTACCTTTTGCTACAGACACAGACACAGACGCACACATACAGACAGAGACTAACACAGACCGACACCAATACAGCTGCAGTTGGGCTGCGTTTGCAGGTGCCTAAAAGTGTGCTACATAACTTTATGCGCCTGCATATGAGATAAGTTTACCTCCCCCTCCCCCTCCCCCGCCACTCAGTGGCTCAACAATAGATGCATCATGTCGTCAGTATACCGATAATTATCGATTGTAATAACTTGAGTTAATTATTTTATTTGAAATTAAGACAAATCTCTTTCCTTTGCCTTAATCCGTTTAACCGTTTATTAGTTCACTCTTTCGGGCATAGACGATGTTATGAGTCGTTTATCTATACATAAACCTCAATTGATAGTTGGTAAATATTCATGGGAGTAAACACATTAGTTCACTGTGCTCCCTGATGATTTGAATTCATTGCATTTAAGTCGATCGGCTTAAGCGATGATTCACAGCATTCACAAGCACACTCACACTCACACCCGCACACTCACATTCACACTCACAAAACAATTGCTTGTGTAGCCATTCATTAAGCTGTTATTCATTTGCACGTTGATTGTACAGTGGTGTCTCTATTAAGTAGGCTACCATTTGATGATTGTCCTACATACAAACAAACACACCCACACACACGCACACCCACATGAGTGTGTTTGATTTCTTTTTGTTACCATTTCATTCATTGGCATTCCGTTGGCTCTGTCCGCGTGAGTGTTTGCACTCACTATACGACTGTGGCGCTTGTGCTGACAGTTGATAATTCATTAGCACATGTTCTATTTGACGTTACTTCATCCATGTTTAAGCACACACACACACACACACACACACGGGCACAGCGCTCTCCCAACATTTGAGTAGAGAGCGCAACTTGGTGAGTCCTGCTAGCTCGGTTGCCACTTGAAAATGAAAATAAATAAATGAAAATATAAAAAAATAAATAAAAAAAAACATCTTTCATTCAAAAAGTGTCAAAATAGTTTCAACTTTAAAATAGTATTACTCAAGAAACCCATTTTTAGTTGGAAAAATCAAATATTAAAAAGAATTCACCTTAGAAGCAAAATAGCACCAAAAAACACCAAGTGTGGCAACCGTGCCTGCAAGGAGAAGCTTATGCTGCTACTGCCGCTGCCTTTGGCTGCTGCGTCTCTGTTACAAGCGGCTGATAAAACTCGAGAGAGTGGGAGCTTGCAAGAGAGTGCGCGCTCAGAGCATGCCGTAAGGACAGCAGTAGTTTTTTTTTAATATTCTTTTTTGTTAGTTTTCTTGTGCATATTGCCGGTTGCCCGGCATCTGTCGACGCCAGCGTTAACGTCAACGTCAACGTTGACGTTGTGCGCTGTGTGCTGGCTTGGCGTCGACGAGAGTTACGTTTTTAGTGCACATTTAGACGTCGCGACGACAACGTAACGTCATTTATAACGTATCGGCGGCGACGGCGTAGAACAACAACAACAACAACAACAATAACGACGACGACGACGACGTTCTATGTGGTTAGCAGCCTATTAACGTATTGCATCCCAAGCAATGTTAATCATCATTACCAGCTGATGCTCTGCGTGCCTTTGTTGTTATTGTTGTCGTCGTTGTATTACGTATACGTATTGCGTATAATACGTAACGTGAAACCGCGCGCGTGCTGCTTGATAAATAAATAATAATTGTTTTTTTTTTGTTGTTGTTGTGTATTTTTGTTATTGTGCATGATTATTCTCGTGTGTGAGTGTGAGTGTGTGCGCGTGTTGTTGTTATTGTGCGGCAACAAATAACAATAACAACTTGGCAATTATTGTCATTGCTTTGTGCGGTACGTTTGTTATTGTTGTTATTCATTGTTATTATTGTAATTCAACAAAAATGCCGCCGCATTGTTTATGCTAAAAGTGCACATTTGGTTAATATTCTTTTCTTCTTCTGTTGTTTTTTCCCTATTCCGCGCCCCGCCCAAAACTATGCCGGCAACGTGTTTCATGTGTAGTAGAGTTCATTCTCCTCCCTCCCTTTATCCCCTCCCCACACGCTACGACCACAGCATCATCATCTATATATGTATGCATGCCCCCCGCCCCGAGGCATAGAGCTGAGCGTAGATCTAATTAGCGTTGCATTTTCCAGTTAATTTTAATTGCAACTGATTTATGAACAACGCAATTTTTTAACTGCGCCATGTTCTGCCTTAACTCTGGCTCTCCCATGCACACACACACACACACACACACACACAAAACAGAAGCTGTCTCTCTGCATTCATTTGTTTTGTTGCTAGTGGGGCAATTTTAGTACGTTTTTTTGTTGTTGCTGCTGCTATTTTATTGAGAAAAAGCTAGCAAAGCATCCGGCTAGCGACTTTACAGCGTTTGTGCAGGCGACAAAAGTTCAAGCAACTAAATTCAACTTGAACGAAAATAAGAAAATTATAGTACATATGTATTAATCACATGTGAGATCATAACATGGTCATAAACAGCATTACTGAACTTTTTCATTTTCAAGTGATAACCGTGTTCAAGACGTTTGCGACGCTTTCGTCGCCTGTCGCTGCAGTTGTCTTCTTTTGGGCAGCGCTGCAGCCGTCAGCCAAGTCGCGCCTTCTGTTTTTCGCTCTCTTCATCTGGCTCTCTCTCTCTCTCTCTCTCTCTGTATTTGCTCTCTTTGGCAATTACACTCAATTGCGCTCTCTCTTGAAGCTTTGCGCTGTGCGCCGCATAAAAAAGCTAACGGCAGAAAATCGCAACGTTGTCGTTTGTTTGTTTTAGTTTTTGTTGTCGTTTTCCTATTTCTTTTAAATTTTTTTTTGCTAATTTCTTTTAAGAATTTTCTTGAAAAATGCTGCTGCTGAGGCACTTTGGCAGCGACAGCGACAGCGACGTTGGCAGCGATGCTGGCATAGCCAGGCGACTTGTACAAGTTTTTTATTTGGAATTGTTGCTGCTGCTGCTTGCAACTGCTTTTTGTGCTGAGTCTGTCACCGTTAACCGGTGCTTTTCGGTCAAGCATGTGTGTGTGTGTGTGTGTGTGTGTATTTGTGCAGTCAGTGGGCGGTGGCTTTTGCCTGTCGCTGCCACTGCGCTGTTTTTGGCTTTCGTTCTGTTGGCTTTCGTCTCTTATCAGCTATCAGCGCATGCCACACAGGCATTTATGTGGCATGTGCTGCATGCCACACAGCGAAGAGAAAGAGAGAAGGAAACAACACATCAAAGTGGCAAATGTAAACAGATTCATTGAGGCAACACTGAAGCTGACACACTGCCCCCGGCCTCCCCCCCACCCTTCTACCCAACTGTCTGCATTTAGGCCACAAAAATGCCATCGCTGGCAATGTCCAAAACGGCAAAAAGCTAAATCAAAACAAAATCAAATCAAAACAAAACAAAACAAAACGAAAACGAAATAAAAAAAATTAAAATCATAAAAAAGAGGTGCGAGAGAGAATACTAAATACAAGTAGCATACGAATGTGAATGTGAATGCACATTGAAAACATTCAGAAAATTCTCCACTCTCGCCCCTCTCTCAGCTCGCCTTTCTCTCGCTCACCCAAAGTGCAGCCAATGTTCGACAAATAAATTTCGAAAATTCGCGTTCAAAATAACTCAATGTGACACACACACGCGCACATGCACACACACACACACGCAGTGACAGTGGTGGTCAGCATAGTGTGCATGTTATGAGGTGGAGAGGGGGAAGTCATTTATAAGACTCTACTTTAGACGTGTATGACCTGGTATTCCCTGTCTTAAGTGGAGTCCACGCGAAAGTATTCTCTTAGCTGCCACAGTTTTAGAGTCATTGATTTCTGACTTTTCATGAACAAAGCCTAAGATGTGTAGAATGTTTGGTGCGATTTGCAGCCCAAACGGATAATAATCACCGGAGATATTATATTATTAGACGTATAATCTATAAGGTTTGGGAGTTTGAAATTTGTATACATGCTGGTGCTATCAAGCAGCAAGAGGCAAAGCAAAGGGCTTTTCTTTTAATGTGCAACTGTAGAACCTTTAAACTGACTTTCTATTCTTTTTGTGTAAAAACCCAAAATGTTCAATTTTCAATTTTCACATCACACACAGAGAAAATGAGCAATTTGCTACGACTACTAAGTGTTCTCTGGCATATCGACTGTCGACTGCAATTCATTGATAAAACAATAAACTTCTCCCTCACCCCCTCTACTTCCTAAAAAAAGAGGGGGAAAAGGAAAACATCTGTATGCAAAGCGCTTGATAGCAGCTAGAGTCGAGTCAGTTGCAATTTCGAAGCCAGTTTCGATTGGATGCATCCGAAAACAAAAAAAAAAAAAAAAAAAAAAACTCGAATCGAATTTGCATTCATCAGGCATTTGTGGTCTCTCTCCGCCGCACTCCCACCCTCTCTCTTTTGGTCTGTCCGCCTGTTGGTCACACGATAACCTTCACACGGCTTGATAAAGCTTTCAGCAGCAGTCTGACCTTTGGTCAGTCCAGCGGGGTACAGCAAGGACACACAGCACAACACACACTGTATTAATTGGGTCAACGATGCCCTCTCACTCTCTTTGGCTGCGCTCGCTCTCTTCCCCACTCTCCCTCCCACTCCCACTACGGTAAAAGGCAATTTCAGTGCACGCACATTTCAATTTGAGCTGTGTGTGTTGGTTGTGTTGGTGTTGAAGGGACACGATTGCCACAATGGGCACGAGTGTGCTGAAAGTGGTGCAAAGTTGTTGTTTTATCGCGGTTCGGATCGTGTTTCCCAGTTAATTATGGAGTTTTTTAGACTCTGTACTTAAAAAAAGTACAAAAGGGTCTATTAAGTTTGTGCAAATGACATTTGTGTGTAACAGGCAGAATGAGGCGTGACAGACCCCATAAAGCACATATAGTTGAGTCGACTCAGCATGTACAGTTTTAGAGTCACTGTCTTCCTTTTCGGCATGAATATAGCTTTAGATGCCTTGAATGTTTGGTGCGATTTGCAGCCCGATCGGATAACAAACACCGAAGATCTGGGATAATCAATTTCGTTTACTAGGTATTGGGCAGGGGTAAGGGGAAGCCACAGTGTACGCGGCCGCTAGGGCGTATGCGTGATTTTCTTATCTTATAGTTTTTCTGTTAAAGTCAATTATTCTTAAATTATTTCAATTTAACTCTGTTAACATTTATTTTTTTTTTTTTGGGTAATGTGTATAAATGTGAGTGGATAATGGTGAATTATGTCCGTGTTGTGTGTGTGTATGTGTGTCTCGTTTTTCGCTAGTTTTTCCCGCTTGTGTTTCCGGCCCTGTGTGCGTTGGCCATTTTGTTTGTTTGGCTACGCTTGCACCTGTTTGATTCGTATAGGAAAATTTTGGGTGAAAATGGTACACTGCTAGTGCCACGCCCACTTCTGCCCACTTCTATGGTATGCCTGTGTATGCCCAGAGACCGTGAGCAATTAACAGGCCATTTGCGAGTGCTACCAGCATTTACATTATTGCTCGTGATAAACATCGCACACACACACTCACACACACACTCACACACACACTCACACACACACTCACACACCTGATCGTGCGATGGTGTTAGTAGGTAGGCGACGCCAAAAAGTGTGGTGTATACAAAGCGTTTGTGGCAACAGCACAAATTACAAAATCTGATGTGACACGCAAGGCCATCGCAGAGGGCAACAGTCGGGTGTGCTGTTGCTGGCAATGCAGTGGAAAAGTCACAGAAAGTGCAACAGTCGGGTGTGCCTGGCTAGAAGCGGTATTGAATCTGGCACAATCGCAATCCTCGCCTAATAGTTATTCTTAATGCAGTAAATAGCTGCTGGGAATGTCACAGTAGGGCGTGCTTGACTAGCAGTAGAAGTAAAATAAACCTAATATATAGAAAGTAAAAAGATATTGAGAGAGTCGTCTTACTTGAATAAAGCAATAATTCACAATATTTTATAGTCAATTAGACCCTGTACTTTAAAATAGTACTAAAGGGTCTACTAAGTTTGTGCAAATGTATTATATACCCTGCCGTCCATTTGGTTAGGGTAAAGGATAAAGGAAAAGCTGTGGATACAAGCTCAAATAGAATTGACTGAGAGAAAAAGACTGTGAGAAAGGAGGGAGGAAGAGAGTCGAAAATAGAGCAGGTAGCAAGGTAGCAAGGAGAACTATACACACGCACATACACTCGCATTGCAACGGAGATTGGGCAAAGTGTTTTGCTGAAATACGATTAAGCGGCAGTAGCAGCCACAAGCTGCACGTTCTAGCCTGCCTCTAGTTTGTTGCAAACTTGCTTTAGCTGCAATTTACAGTTTTCAAAATTGAAAAGGAAGTAATATATTTAGTTGCGAACGAAAAGTGTTTTTTAAAATTGATTTCTACGCAAGGACTTTCAGTTAAATTAAAGGAGCCTAGATATAATCTTAATTGACTATATTTAGGAATTATGCATAAATTTGTTAAGCTCACTTTAAAGTAGTTCCAAAAATAATTCTGCAATTATAAAGACTTGTTTATTCAATGAATCTCTTGGGGAAATCAGGCCAAGTACGTAGAGTACAAACATATATCGTCATCGACTGCTAACTGGATTGTTATTGTCCTTGCTTGACGTTTGCCAAAAGGGTTGCACCAGGGTTGCCAGGGTTGCCAACCCAAAAACCATTTAGAGGGGGGAGGGGGGAGGTGAGAAGGCCTTGACATTTTTAAAGCCCGTTGGCCTCGTTGCCAGCCATTTTTCGCGTCCTTGTCGCTTATTTGCGTTTCTTTGTTCCCTACACTTGCCCCCTTCTCCCTCCAATCCCTCCAATCCCCGCTCAAGTTGTTTGCCACCCGCTGAGAAGCGCCGTGCAATGCGCTTGTCACTGCACCACGATTTTCCGCTCGTTCCTGTTCGCTTTGTGTTTTGGCACATGGCATCTGTCCGCCATCTCCCGTTTCTTAGTCTCTTGCATATTTCTTTTCGGTATCACATCAGGTCGCATTGTCATGTGCAGAGATACTGGCGAGGACGGTGAAACAGACAACAGAAATAGAACAGATAAAGGTAGCAGGAGTTGGTACAAGTAGGGATAGGTACTGAAATAGAAATAGAAAGCTAATACGGGATAGTAAATATATTTAAATATTTTTATTTGAAATGAAAACTCAATACGAAACTAATTCTATTAGGTCTACTGTTTAAACTAAGTACAGGCACCTCTCTTAAGAGGACTCTCCCTGAGTGATCTGATCATGCATTTTATTACTGTATAATAACAAGAGGTGAATCCATGTTTCCTTACCAATCTGACCTATAAACTGACCTACAAACTGACCTGAAATCTGACCTAAGAACTGACATAGAAAATGTATTATACCCTCTGCCTATGAAAGTACTTCCAGCATTTTTAAATAAATTTAAATAAATATTGAAACTTTTCATAAAAACAGTGTAATCAACCAGGGAATATTTTCATTTCCATTGACTTTTTATGAAGAAAAAAGTAGTAGCAGCTATAGAGAAAGAAATAGAAGAAAGAGCGTAAATATGGCACGCACAAAACCAGAAGTACTTGCAATAGAAGTTGTAAAAAGAGTATTAGTAGCAGTACCCGAGTGGATATATACTCTTGGCATTCTATACCCCTCGGCTCCTGTGTGATTCGACGCCTCTGGCTGTGGTCGGGCTAACCTGTTGTTGTGGTGGTTGCTCACTTTTGCGGTTATGGCTGGCCATCATCATAATGTTTGCCATCATCATTATTATGGTGATTATCGTCGGTATTATTAGCATTATGGACGAGTTTCATATGATGTGATGTGTCCGGATGGAATGGAATGGAATGAGATGTGATGGTGATGGTGATGTGTTTATGTAACGCCGCCCCACGTAACGCGTAACGCTGTCTGCCCCTGTGGGCGTCGATAATTGTTCTATTAGGCAAATGAGAATGCAGATGGAAGAAGGCACCGAAAGGATGAAGTTTAAAGAGTGTATGCAAAAAGCGAAAAGCCAGAGCATGACATCAGCTATACACAGGGGTCTCTGATAAGAAATCCCAGACTGACCAATGATCTAGCAACTTGAGATACGCTGTGAAATCTGCTTTCGATTATACTACTACACCATCAACTGATTAAGCTCGATAGTATATCGCTTGTTTTAACACTATGTTCGGTATGTTTTAGTATTAAGTGGGTGTAGAAGTACGTGACATTTTGGCAGCTCTTTGATTAGCTAATATCAGTTTAAACAGTTGCTAAATTTCGAAAGTTATGCTGGTCTAACACCGATACTAATATTGAGCATCTGATTATATATATTATTGTTGTTATAATAACAAGAGGTGAATGCATGCTTCCTTACAAAACTGACCTATAAACGAACTTGAAATCAGACCTAAGAACTGACCTAAGAACTGACCTAAGAACTGACCTTTGGTTAGCTAATATCAGTTTAAACAGTTGTTAAATTTCGAAAGGCTCATAAGTTTCAAACATTTGAATGTGAATATATGACTGCAGGGTGCTGTACTGTCGGTGGCGCCCGACTGTTTGGTATGTTTATCTGCACAACTTAAGCGTTTCTTTGTTGTCTGCCCGGAGGAACTTGTCATTTACGCATGGAACATTTGTGTGTCGCTCGGCTGTCTACAGTTTTGATTATCAGCATACTTAATCATTACTCTGCTCCTTGACAAGAGTGGCAAGAGAGGTATTCCACACGCTTTCCTTTGCGCTCTCTTGCTGATCGCTGCTTGGACGCGCTTGGACGCTTGTGCCTAGACGTTGCTCGTTCTCACGAAGCGACGATGGTCACAACATTTTCTGGCCAATGTCCAAGTAAGCGTGACCATTTCGACTTTATTACTCTCCCCAACTCCCCCTCCCCCCGCCTCACACACTCCCTGATCTACTCTCTTTCTCCGCTTGGCTTTCTATGCTGTTGTCGGCTCTTCGTGTGCGTTCACATTTCCGCTTCTGTCAAGGCACATGTGTGCCAAAAAAAGTATATAAAAAATAGGAAAATTACAGGAAAATAAAAGAAAACCCAAGTCAAGAGCAATTGTAGCTGTTGCTTCAAATGTAAATGCAGCTGTAACTAGTCTCATTGTCATTTATATAGAGATTTTGTGGAGTAAGGGGGGTGGTCGGGGTCTCAGCGTTTACTATCTCGTCTCGCGTCTGCCGTCTCGTTTAGGCTGGGGCAAACAAGTTTTTGGCATTGTCAAGAGCACGAGCAAATTTGGTGCAACGAACGTAAGCCAGGCCAAAAATATAAAAGAACTACGAAATGGCAATGGAAAATGGAAAATAGAAAAGAAATTAAACATAAACAGCATGTGCCCCTTTCTCCCCTCCGCACACTCGGCCAATTACAAGCCGAAAGAAAAAAAAACAAAAAACGCTTTACGTCCAGCATTTTCACATAAAATATAATAGGAAAATAGCCACAGCGTCTACTACTATAGCTATAGCTACTTTCACCAAGCGCTTTTCCATAGCCAGCCCTTAATGTTCGAGCTGCGAAGAGATACACCGAATGTATCCATGGCTATGGACAGTGGCGGGTCAAGGGCGATTCTCTTTGCTCAGTATTGGCAAATCACGTTGGGGCCTGCATGGCAAATGCCCAAGAGCGGGTATAAGCAGTTTATGCAATGAGTGCGACGGTAGAAAGTGCACTGAGCAAAAAATGTCTCAACTACCATGAAGAGTGTTAGTTGAATTGAGTCAAGTCAGTTTCAAGGCAAAGTGAAGTACAGGGTCTCCTATTGTCGGTTGCGTCCGACTGTAGCTTTGCCTACTTTTTAGTATTTGTGTTTGCGCGCTTATTTGTATGTATAAATGAGTGCGTGTACTACTATCGACGTCCAAGGCAAAGTAGAGTACATACAGGGTCTCCTACTGTCGGTTGCGTCCGACTGTAGCTTTTTTCAATGGTTTTTATGTATGAATGAATGACAAGCTCTTCTTTAGCAGCGTGTTCTATTTAGTGTATGGGTGTCGCTTCACAGGCAATTCAGTGTTTGCCTGACTGTAGTCTTTGCTCAAATTTTGTTGTCTGTTTGTGTGTTGTGTGTTGTTGCTCGAAATGATTCACCTTTAATGCATTTGACCATAAATATGACTCATGGCCACAACTTTGGGTTAAGCTACCTCCTCCACCTCTGATTGCCTGCAATTCTTTCCTCTCCTCACACTCAACAATTATCATCGAATGAAACATGTGGCACGAGCTCTCAAATGTTCAGTCTGCCCAATTTTAGATTTATATGGCTTCACGACTAAGTATGAATGACCAAAGCAACCACCGAGCGCTAGTACTTGCTTATCTTATCAACAAAATGTGCAAAAAACAACACCAAGCAAACAGGAGAACGAAAAGAATACTCATTTGAAGAATATAATATAAGTATATAATGCAGAACTAAAGAGTTGGGAAAAGTAAGAAACGACTCTGCACTAAACAAAATCATATATGTACAACTGAAAGCAACGGCAAGAGATTTGAGAAATGAAAAAAAGAAGCGTTTATCATTATCAACAGCAACAACAACTAGAATCAAATGGAACACAAACATTTTCGCTGCTTTGTGACAATAACAAGAAAGCAAAATCGAAGCGAAAGTCGGGTAGGCGCGACTAACAGTTATTATAGAGGCATATAGTGCGAATTATGCAGTTGAAATGTAATATTTAGTGTTTTCTTAGACCCTGTGCCTTAAAAAAGTGCAAAAGGGTCCATTGCTGTCCAGAAATATGTGTAGGCAGGCAGAAGGAGGCGTGGCAGATCCCACAAAGTATATATATTCTTGACCAGGACTACGAGCTGAGTCGATAGCAGACCAAGCTTGTGTTAGATCACTAATATATTCCTTTTTTTCAAATTAATACCTTTTCCCATCATACAACCCTGCTAGCGACCCTTCTACAGGGTATACATGAAAAAAAAAACAATTTAACTGCTTTATCGCTAATTGCGGTTTGTATTTTTATTTGTTTTTGTTGTTGCAATTATACGATATTTAAGTAGATACATACAAAATAAAGTAAGTGCTATTTACTGGATCTTATGAAGTTAAATAATATATTATTTTGGCGAAAATGGTTGCTTAAAGTAATTATGCAAAAATGTGTATAGCTTAAACTTAAACTCTTAGAGGAATTTCCCTTCTTTCTTAAGAAGACTACTACACTGAGTAGTAGATCGCCTGAGTTTCTTTAGAATGCTGAGAAATGCTTATCAATACCTTGTATGATATCATCATTATATCATCATCTATGTAGGGTCTTATTTAGTCTCAGTCTCCATTTGCACTTTCTGTAAACTAGAACTAGAATATTTCAAAAAGAGACACAACAAATTATAATTGATCAAAATTGTGAAATGGGAATGCCAGGGAAATTTGTTGTTATGGTGAAATATTAGATTGGATTAGTAATGCAAGTTCTACTATATAGTATTCAATGCGATGCAGCTGGGGTGAGAATATGTTATGGTTGGAGATGTTTAGTCAACTTCTTTGTTTATTACAAGAATTTAGCGCTTAAATCGAAACACTTGATATAGCTTGTAAATACTGATTGCGAAAGTGATCTTAAACAATTGCTTAAATTTCTAGAAATTTGCAGTCTTAAGTTATGTAAACATAAGCTTCCATGTAATATCTGTGATTGCTATGAAAATTTAAGCCTAAATTCATGGCGTGTTAAGGGTTTCATATTCCGAATAGGTATCAGATATCTTAGAAAATTCTTTAGTTAGACAAATCCTAGAAATCTGCGCGGGCGTCTTACGTTGTTGTTTACTTCCTTGTAAACTATTTGTTTGCATGATGGATTGCTAAAGGTTTCACCTGTCAAGTAGGAGAGTGATACCTTGGAAACAAATAGTACTGCTTCTATACATTTTTCAAGTAGGGGATTGCTTGGAATAGTATAACTCAGTTATCTCGCTCAATTGTTGAAGTTTAAAAATATCTAAAGATTTTCTTGATATTGTGCTTAAAACTGATCACAACGATAACGATAACGATAACGATAACGTCGCAATTACTCCCTGATGACAGTGGATGCTTTCTTCCTCTTGGCAACAACTAACCCTCCCCCCCATTCCCCCACCAGCTCAGGAAAGCCGCAGAGGCGACAGTTTCTTTTATTTATACACATATATATTAGCTTCAGTTTCAGCTTTGACTTTTCAACTAGAGCCCAGCCACAGTGGCTGCCACTGACTTTTTTACGCTCAATTGTTTGACCAGCATACGAGAGCGGTCAACAGTTGCTGTTGCTGTTGTTGTTGTTGTTGGTTTTGAATGCAGTGTGAGCTGTGTGTGCTGAGCTCACATGGCATCGGCATGGCTTAGCTCGCTTCGTGAATGTCTCGGCTTGCTCTGCTGTTCGGCTGCAAGTCCTGCAACCAATCAGAATCACTCGTGTCTGACTGTCGCTGTTGTTGTTGCATAACGTGAGCAACGACGACAATGTAAAATGTGTTACAAAAGCAGCAACAACAACACACACACACACACAGCTGTGTGTGCTGCTCCTCTGCCTTCTTCGCTACACACACACACACGCACACACACACACACACGAACGTCGCTCTCTGGCACGCTGAGAGCGAGCAGCGTTCGCTCAGATGTTTTTGTTGTTGTGACTGGTCGTCGTCGCGGCATTTTTAAACATTGCGCTCAGCGCGTACGGATTCAGTGCTGCTCTACCTGTCGACTCGCTTACATCGCGCGGAGACCGCATTAAAACGCGACGACGACGACGACGACGCCGCCGCGGCCGCAGCCAGCAGCAGAGCGACGTCTATACACAGTGTGTAAAAGTTTTTGCGCGTTTACTTTGACGTTGCGCTCTGCATTCGAACGTGTGTGTGTGTGTGTGTGTGTGTGTGTGTCTGTTTGTTGTTTTTCTTTCGGTTTTTTTTATTTTGCGTTTTTGTTGATTTTGTTTTTGTTTTTTAGCACAGACAACAAACAGCGACGCAACAAAGTGGCAAAGTTTTCGCCTTAGCCGTTGCTCATACGCCCCGTCGCACATACACTCACACAGCCGCACACACTCGTATATATGCATATGATTATGCATATGTATGTGTGTGTGTGTGTGTGTGTGTGACGACGTGCAAATTTCGTACGCGATAAAATAAAATTCAAATGAATATCAAAATCGAAAAATAATCAAAAAAAGAGAAAATTAAATTGTTTTGTTTTTGTTCTGTGTGTTTGTTTTTGTTTTCTAGTGAAAAGTGCACAAGGAATGAATTGAGCAAGAGAATGCATACTAAATAATAACAACAAAACAAATGAAAATCTTTGATAATTGAAAGTAAGCCTGCATACACACTCACACATACACGCATGCATACACACTCACACTCACACACACATGCAATAGCAACAAGTTTGTGGCTGACGAAAATTATCATCGTTTATTTGGCAAATTCTTTTATGATATACCCTGTTTTATTTACATGAGTTTGTTGCATTGTTGTTGTTGTTGCTGTTGGTGGTGGCAAAGATGCAACAAGTTCGTTGTTGTTGTTATCGTTGTTCTGGAATCGAACTGCGGCAACGTGCACCCAACTTGCAGCAGCAGCGGCGATCAGAATTAAAGCGAGAAATTACTCGAAATTACTCGAAATTTGACAGCGACAGACACAATCAAATGTACATATTGTATGTATGTATGTATGTATGTACAGATGTATGTATTTGTCTGATAATGAATGGAATTTCAGATTTCTGTGTGTGTGTGTGTGTGTATGTGTGTTTGTTTCCCGCTAAATTTGCGGCGATAACAGCTAGCAGAAATTTCCAAGCATTTGCGAAATTTGAATAGAGTTTTAACTTGTTCAGTATTTATACATACATACATACATACATACACACTCTTCTACATACAGACAAGCATAAGGGCATAAAACTACACAGTTTCTTTATGTATTTGTAGTATATATGTATTGTCATAGCTAAGCAAAAATACTTACATCTTGACTCAACGACAATTCTCGATTCTATAGAAGTGAAATAGAAATTTAGTATTGAAAACTCCAATCAGTCAATTCCAATACAGTGAAAACTCTCAACAGCGGACACTCACCGTCAGCCAACTTTACGTCGTAGAAAAGTGTTCATTCAAAGCAGGTGTCCCGATTTCCGGGATGTCCGTCTAAGAGAGTTTTCCTGTATACTTATGCTTACATACATACAGGATACTCTGTCCAACTATTTAGTATACATTTTACACCGAGGAATATCAGGGAGAGGTTTCCCTAGTACTTACTGTTCATTATACTACTATAGGGGGTGTCCGTCTAAGAGAGTTTTCCTGTATACTTATGCTTGCATACATACAGGATACTCTGTCCAACTATTTAGTATACATTTTACACCGAGGAATATCAGGGAGAGGTTTCCCTAGTACTTACTGTTCATTATACTACTATATGTATTATTTTACAGTTTTAAATTGATATGAAAATGCAATCGATAATTAGAGTGATTATTTCTTGCAGTATATATCAAACTCTGCAAGTCTCAAGAAATCTATAAACATATTTCATCATGATTACATCATACTTTTGCTAAGATTTACTTACTAGTTTCACAGAAGTTCTTATAAACAATTTCATTGCGTACGAATTTGATATAGCTACATATATCTAGTATTACATTAGTACAATCAGTTTGACTCATTAGTCTTTGGGTCGAGCGCAAAATGTTGATCTCATAACGTTAATCATATGAATACTATATGCAATGGTTTTCACTTGGCGATTCTCATTCAATTTATGCCATATTAGGCGACATTCAGTGAAAAGGATTACTGTTATCGAACGTCATTATTCTTGTTTCGAAGTTTATGGTTCTCGATACTACGTAGTTGCGTAACTAATATAAATTGATTAAAAATGTTCCCATTATCATTAGCCGGTATTTCTGAGTATTTCTATATTTATTTAGCATTTCTTTAATTTTTTTCTTGTACTTCTTTCATTTTAATAATAAAATTAATTCATATTAATAATATATTTTTATTATTATATTTTCTTTTATTATTTCGTTTTCCATTTAATTTGAATCTGCCTTTTTCACGGAGCTGCGTACCAGCCTAAGCCACAAGTATTGTATTTCAAGTGAACAACGTGAGATTTTTTTGCGCTTTTGAAAAAGTTTCTTAAGTTATTTCTAATGTGTGGCATGAGTGTAGCTTGTGTGTGTGTGTGTGACATTCCAAAATGCATATGTGTGTATTGACTTGTATCCTGGCATTGTTGGTACGCTAAGTACTGCAGACTTGAGATTCAGTCTCCTCTTGTTGCATGCCACAGTCAGTTGTTGTTGTTATTGTTGAACACCTTTGTCCGTCGCAGTTGTTGTTGTTGTTGTTGTTGCTCTTGCTTGTTTGCTTGTGCCTTTGCACTTTAATTCCTGCTTCTTATTTAGCATCTGCGCCGGGTGTTACTCGAGCCACACGGCCAGCCAGGCCTCCAATGTCAATAAGCAGCAACAGCGGCAGTTGTTGCCTGTGCACGCGCGCAGGACGTGTACTCATACACACACACTCGCACACTCGCACACGCACACACACACACTCGCATACCCAAACACATGGGATGTGACAGAACGAGTCAGACTTAGGCGGAGTAAGTGAGAGGCATAGGTCAGCGAAGGCAGCCAAAATGTTCTCATCCTTATTATTATCCTTATACGCATTCTGATTCCCATTCATATGCTCATACTTGTGCTCACACACACTCACACTGACACACACTCATACTCATACTCATTCTCCTTATTCCGTTTTGCGCTCTTTAATCGCTCTCGCACGGCGCTTATCCTCGTCTTATTCAACTCCGCTCGCTCATGAATGTATTGCACTTAAGCCGCTCGCTAATATACCTACTGTATATGTATATATGTACATATATACCTTTTTCACCTTTTACCGTTTACCGCTACCTGCTTCTTGTTGTTGTTTGTCACACACACACACACACACACACACCGAATTGCGGTGTATGTGTAATTGTGCAGCAAGAAAAAGCTGTTGCTTGCCTCCCTTATATTGATAATAATGATGTGACTGTGGCATCATGATCATCATTATCCATTTCATCGACAATAGCATTGTCGCTATCATTGTTATTATCATTATCATTATTTTCATCAGTATCAATAACATGGGCAATATTGTTGAGTTTATTTCGGTAATATTGATAATAATGGCATCATTACCAATATCATCTATATTATCATTGGCATTCTGAATATCATTGTTATTATTTTGCTCCTATTGATACTAATGACCTAACTATATCTTCACGACGATTATTGTCATTATCATTATCAGCATCATTATCATTATCATTACCATTGTCATTGCCATTATCATTATTTTCAAATTACTAGAATGGGTTTCATTTTGGCTAGAACCAACCATGAACAATTGTACCCCCTAAGAGCCAAACAACACTCACACAAACCCTATAAAAATCTAAATGTGAAATTTAACTAAATTTGATGTTAAAGTGTTCGCTATAGATACTATCTAGGCTATGCTATACCCTGTAAAAAGCTTTGATTAATTGAGAATATGCTATTCACTAATTACAGAGTATCTGTCAAATGAAACTCAAACTCAAAGTGTTCTATTTACCTTTGTTTTGTTGGCTCTAAGATTCATCATCAGCAACAACATTTGGCGTCCTTTTCTCGAATGCTCTCTCCTTCTCGTTCTCTCTCGATTTTTGGCTAGTTTCATAATGCTTAGAAATTAAGGGTTGTCCCTCATTCATACTCATACACTCGCTCAGCTGTCAGCTGGTGTTTAGGGTTAAGCTTCGCCTTCTGCTTTTCGGCTTCTGCTTCTGCTTCTCCTTTTCTTCTTTTGCATTTGAAACTCGTTTTGCTATCTCTCTTGTGCTACACACTGTGCTGTCTCGCTCACATTTTGCGACGTACTTTAAAAATGTCCTTGAGCGGCAATTTGTTTGTTATTGCTACTGCTGCATTCATTGCTGCAGTGTGCCTAGGTTTTTGAATACCCTAGCTATTACGTTGATATTTATCGTATTTCCCAATGGTGTGCAGATGCGTGTGTGTTTGATTAGAAAGATAATTGAAGTGTAGGTTTTAGTTGATTTAATGAAATATAAATTGTGTTTAGAGTCGTTATAGTAGTCGATTATTTCATTAAAACTGAGTCGTTTTATGGTAGAAGCAAAAACAAAAACTTTGTATCTGTTGACCTTATCTCTCAGTAGTTATAGAAACGGAATTTCCGTCAGATATCATAGAAACTTCACCTTTGTCCTGAATAACTGACTGACTGACTGTTCAACACTGCACAGCGCAAACAGTAAGACATATCGATCTAATTTCTTCGCGAGATGAAACCTACAAAGCTCTAGGTCTCCCCCAAGGTCACAACTTCGCGACCTACTATCGGTTACTATTGTTCAATTCTTCGGAATTTCCGTCAGATATCATAGAAACCTCATCTTTGTCCTGAATGACTGACTGACTGACTGTTCAACACTGCACAGCGCAAACAGTAAGACATATCGATCTAATTTCTTCGCGAGATGAAACCTATAAAGCTCTAGGTCTCCCCCAAGGTCACAACTTCGCGACCTACTATCGGTTACTATTGTTCAATTCTTCGGAATTTCCGTCAGATATCATAGAAACGTCACCTTTGTCCTGAATAACTGGCTGACTGACTGTTCAACACTGCACAGCGCAAACAGTAAGACATATCGATCTAATTTCTTCGCGAGATAAAACCTATAAAGCTCTAGGTCTCCCCCAAGGTCACAACTTCGCGACCTACTATCGGTTACTATTGTTCAACTCTTTTATGTAGATATTAAACGAATGTTTTTCTCTTATTAAATTATAACTAAATGTAATCTTAACTACTAGCAGTAGTACATTTTGATCATTGTTATAAACCAAATACTCACCACATGACTGCTTTATGCAGGGTATCTAATTTTCACCACATCCTTGTTATTTGCGTACTATCACGAGATTTAGTTTGTTTTTGTTGTCTGAGAACTGTTTGATAACTTTGCATTTAAGGCAAAGCGTTCAGAGAGAGTACAGAGTACTGTGTGTGAGTGGCCCCCGTCGATATAGTCAAAGTCGAATCGAGTCGAGTCGAGTCGAGTCGCATAGACTCATAAATAAACATGCAAGCCATTCAGATGCCCGACTTGGACATATCTGTGGCAATACTGGAAATGCAATTAAACCGTTGCTTTTGCCTGCATTTTTCTTTTTTATTCTCTTTCACTACGACTTCGTCGGTTCGTCTGTTCGTCTGCTGTTTCTGTTCTGCATTTTTTTGTTTCTGCTGTGTTTCGTTTTGCTGCGCAATTGCAAATCGCACGGCAATGTCAGTGCTACAATTCGCCTCCTCCCCTCTCCTACCCTTCGTCACACCAAATCTCTTCCTCTTGAAGAAAATCGTCAAGTCCATATAGAGGCACGCGGGCATATGTACATATATTTAGATACTATCGGGAGTCATTAAAACTGTTGGAACTCAGCGCTCATGCGCTTTAGAGATATTATTTATCAGAATATTGATATTTTTGCATATTGAATTCGAATTGACTTAGTAGTATGTTCTGTGTTCATAGAGGCCAAAGTGTAGACTCGAAAATATCAGAGGCTAAACAGTATGCATGCTTAATACCCGTACGCCGCTTAGCCCATAGAGGGTGTAATAGCTTTGTATGAACGTAAGAGTTGGAGAGCAGAACTGATTCTTCTACTCTTTTACTACAAATGAATTAGCCAATTTTTCTCCATGTCATATGTCTTTTTCTCTTTATAATTCTCTACCATTTACTGCTCATTCTCCTTCCAACTCCCTTTCGTTTTTTGACTCCCCCCTCTCGGACCATCTCTTTTAATATCTTTCTTCATTTGTGATGACAAATTTCTCATAATGGAATGCAAATCAACTTGGCGCTCTCTCGCTCCACATTTCTGTGCGCTTTCGTCTTCAACTACGCCCACGACCACGCCCACGCCCCCAACATAGCTCTAACTATCGCCACTGGGTAGACTTAGTTGTTGTTGTTGTTGCTGGTGGTGTGCGACCTTCGCATAGCAGCGCGTCGCCGGCAGCGTTGCTTATTATGAGCAATACACTGCACAAAAAAATGTTTATTATTATGGACGATATTATGGACAAATATAGCGAAAGAGTTTAATGTTTACAAATTTAAAATAACAAAAAAGGTATTGTTAAAATTTAAACAAAGTTATTAGTAAGCCTTAGTATAGGTGTAGTTAGTTGTATTAGACTGTAGTACTATATTAAAATCAAGCTAAAGAATTTTATGACTATTAACATGAGCTGAGACTGTTATTGACATACTCCCACTGTTAACGCTCACTGTTAGCGGGACTTAACATAGTCAATACTAATTGTAATTGTACACAATATTTCTTCGGGTGTAGCGTAACACACACACACACAGTCGCTATCGTAGCAAGTCCACGCTTTATCGCATAGTTTCGTATGTTAAATCGCTTACAGTCTCTGATCGTTCGTCTCTTGTCCATTTGTCCCTCTGTCCGTCTGTCCGTTCGTCCATTGGTCTGTCAGTCGGCGTCGCATACGTCAAATGCTACTTTACTCTATGTGAGCCGCAATAATATGAAACCGCTTGCCGACAAGCGAAACCGGAAGCCAGCGCAAAAAACAAAACAAAAAACAAAATGAATAAAAAAAAAAACAGAAACAGAAAGAAAAAAAAAACATTGTATAGAGTCTCGAACGGGCGACCCAAACATGTTTTTCCATCTCCACGCGCCGCACCTATGAATGTATATAGTCTCTAGTCTCTAGTCTCAGCTACTGCTGCTCCGCTTCCCTCTTTCCACTTCCCTGTTGCCCTCCCCCCTCGGCGATTGGTGGTGCTGTTGCTTCTACTTCTCCTAGCATGTAGAAAGTAACTCGCTTTAAGTGAGTGGCCGACTCGACTCGCCTTTGGTATCTTCAAAATGTGAAGTGCCATTGAGTGAAATATCATGTTGAAATTTTTTGCCAGCGCCTAAATGCCACTTACACCTCGATATGCATAGCTATATGCAACAGAAACTAGCAAATATTAAGAAAAATAAATACAAATATACAAAAAATTATTTAATTAAATTAGAGATGTTTATGAAAGGTATAGATGCTTTTTTTATGGTTGTAAAGTATGTAGGACTGCTTAAGATTTGTATTTAAATTCAGTATATTAATTGTGTAACAGTTACAATTGTTTTCATTAAGAAATTAAGAATTTGAAAAATTAGGGAAAGCTACAGTCGGAAGCAACCGATAGGGCTGCAAATCTCACCACACAGTCAAAGCATCTAAAGCTTTATTCATGCAAAAAAGAACTCCAGTGACTCTAAAACTGTACATGCTAAGAGCATTTTTGCAAATTTAAGGGGGGAGGGGGATGGGATATCAAATTAATAACATAAACATGGCCTGCCTATGCAGTACACAAACCGAAGAAAGAAAGAATTGAGTCTCTAGCTCTCATAGTTTACGAGATCTAGGTGTTCATCCAGACAGACAGACAGACGGACATGGCTATACCGACTCAGCTCGTCGTGCATATACATATGTGCATATCTATGTACACACAAACTACTAAACGTCAGTCAAAATTTCAAAGACGCAGCGTCCAAAATGCTAATGAAGTTATTTGAAGATACAGATACAAATAGATATACACGCAGAGATACAGATACATTTACAGCAAGAGCAGGCAGATTGACAGCCTAATTTGATTTATGCACAAATTGTCGCCACACTGCCAGAGCTGATGACTTCGGCATCGCTTTCAGTTTCACATAGTCTTCCCATTGTTGTTGGTGTTGTTGCTGAAGTTGTTAAAGTATCTTGTAGATGGATGCCTGTTGACTGCCATTCTGTCTGCCTCTCTGCCTCTCTGCCTATCTGTCTGTCGAGCTGTCTGTCAAACTGTTTATTGTTTAAATGTTTTCCAGCATCTATTTATGGCTGCTTAACAGAGATCATTGCGTACTCAAGTGACAACAACAACAACAACTGCAACAAACACAACAACAACAACAACAAACAATGACAACAAACACACTTAACAGCTAGCAAAATAATCAACTTCAACTGCAACTTGTGATAATAATAACAACAACAAATCAAATAGAGCTAAACAAAACAAAACTCAAAACAACAGCAACAACAACAACAGCAACAGCAACGTGTGCAACAAACAACAACAACAACAACAACAAAAAGTATATCAAACAACAACAATCACTGCAATCAATCTTTTTGCCACGCCCAACAATGCACGAACATTTTACCATGTGGATTAACTTTGGATTACCATTTTTTAAATGTTTGTACTTTGATTATTTTTGTTGCTTCTATTCACCATTCGAAATACTAAATTGCTTATCATTTAAAGATATATTTAGCATAACGAAATATGTTTTTATATATTTTTTAATATTTTAAAAATATCTTTAAAGTTTTCAAACTTGTATTTGTAATACTTTAGTTAAGTATATTTTCCTATATTATACAGTATTTTTTGTATACATTTAAAATTCTTTTTTCATATTTCATTATGTTTTGCAAATAATAAAAACAAAATGTAAATATTTTTGTATATTTTTAAACTATTTAATTGTCATTTGGCTTTTAATTGCTGTCTCATATTCTTCGTTTTTCCTGAGCTTCATTTTGCTTTAGTATTCTGCACTTTGTTGCCTCTATAGTAGGTAAAGTCTATATGTATGTACACACATATATATGTATAAATTTTATTATTATTGCGCTTGGTTCTCTTTTATGAGGCTCCTGTTGTTGTTGTTGCTGCTGCTTTTGGGGCCATAAAACACCTAAACAAATACTTATGCGAGCCATTAAAAAATTGCGTGTGTTTCGCCAGGCTGAAAAGTAACCTTGCGATTGCTTTTTGCTACGACAAACTATACCAAAAATGATAAAAAAAAACAAAACAGAAATAATAAAATAAAACCAACAACAATATTGTTTGAAACGCAGAACAGTATACATATATAAATAGTGTTAGTACGAGTATATGGCATATGAATGGGGGTTTTTCTTTCTTATAAGTAATATGTGGAGCTGATTAGTGAAATTAAGTATAAATTCGTGCATATTATCAGCACCTTCTTATAGTTTCCATCAGTTTATACTCAAAGGAAAAGCGTTTAGTACTGTCTATCGATAAATATGTATCGATATAGTTGTGACCCAGTGATGGGAGAAGAGATAACCCTGCCTAGACTTAAGATGCCACTACAGATGACACTATAGCTTATTTAATGAGTTTAATAAATCACATAGATTAGTAAAGGAAAAGCGTTTAGTACTGTCTATCGATAAATATGTATCGATATAGTTGTGACCCAGTGATGGGAGAAGAGATAACCCCACCTAGACTTAAGATGCCACTACAGATGACACTTATAAGTAATATGTGGATCTGATTAGTGAAATTAAGTATATATTCGTGCACCTTCTTATAGTTTCCATCAGTTTATATTCAAAGGAAAAGCGTTTAGTACTGTCTATCGATAAACGTGTATCGATATAGTTGTGACCCAGTGATGGGAGAAGAGATAACCCTACCTAGACTTAAGGTGCCACTACAGATGACACTATAGCTTATTTAATAAGTTTAATAAATCACATAGATTAGTAAAGCGAAAAATTCCCAGTTTCGCAAACACACACACACATACTCGAATAAATGTCTGTGTGTGTGTGTGTGTGTGTGCAAAATGCTAATTGGAATGTGTTAATTTGATTGGCAGGCAGTTGATGTTGAACGTTTCGATTTTTTTATATTGTAGGCCATGAAACACGGCAACACCTTTTATAATTCCTCCACTCTTTTTTCTATTTATTGACATAAAATTTTGTTTTATTTAAAATTTTTTTATATTTTGTTTTGGCATAGTTGAAAGCACATTAAATAACTAAAAGCGACGACACAGAGCTAATGAATAAATATGAGCCATAAACGGGCAGCAACAACAACAACAACGGCAAACAAACTAAATAAACTGCAAAATCCAAAAACACAAATAAAAAAAAGAAGGAAAATAAATAGCTATAAAAACACGCATCGAAATGGGCAACAATTTGATTTTTTTAATTTATTTTTTTGTTTATACATTTTGCGAGCGAATTTGGCTTGGCCTACAAGTGGCACACACTCACACTCACATTCACTCATACACTCAAACACAGTCACTTAAACACTCACCTAATCATGATATACCTAAACCTACTTTGCAGCTTAAAAACTTAAATAAAAACCAAAGTTTAAAAAACAAATACAAATTACAAATAAAAAAGTGATAAAACCTGCAAAAGAGAAAGAGTGTAGGTAGAGAGAGAGAGAGAGAGAGAAGGAGGGAGTAAGAGATTGTGTGGGAGAGGGAGAGAACAGCGAGAACAGCTGCTGTGTGTGTGTGAGTATTCATCTTTTGTGGTCACCAAAATATTTCAACGTCTTTCCACTGTTCCTCTCTCTGTGTTGTTGTAGATGTTGTTCTTACTGTTATCATTGTTGTTGTAGTACTTGAAACATTCATTCAAACTCACTCTGTATGCATTCATTCACTGCATTTATTCACTGGCTAACTCATCCTACTTCGTCCTTTGTCTCCTCTTTTTTTCGGAGGCGTTTACCACGCCTCCCCCACACAGCTTGTCTCATTCAATTCGGGCAATTTGTTGCTATTTTTTTGCGATTTATTTTACACTTTTTCCTCTCATCTGTCTTCTACTTCTTCTTTTTTTTTTGGGCTAACAATTTCGCACCTGTCTCTGATTCGCATCGCAATCATTTGCGAAGGGGAAAGGGAAAACAGATTGTCTTGATTATAGCATGAATATACACACTCGTTTACGGCATTCACATTCACATTCACATTCACAGTGGAATGCAAACGAGTGTGTTTTATGCATTCATTTGTTCATTCATTCATTTGCAGCAGGTTCATTTAATTAATCGTTATCGTTTATCGATATCTACATTGGATGACAAATGAATCTGAATCACTCTTAAACTTATTCACTTATTTGGTTCATGTGCTTATACGCTCAATGTGTTGCGATTAATAGCGTTATCGATAGTATGTGGCATCTTATCGATAGCACATGTATATCGGTATCGTATCGGTATACTCAATTTATTCATGGCTGATATTCATTCGCATTTTTCTTCAGCATTCACTACTGATTCATGAGTGATTTTATCATGCTTTAGAAGGGTTTTATACTAAGTGTCAATGTATCGATAAATCGATTATTTAAGGTAAGGTTCATTGCTTGGTGTTTGTCAATTGCTTGCCACACTTTTCACTCATAATTTAAATACACACATTCACGTATTCATTTGGTTGCTAATTGGAATATTTTAATATTTGCGAGCATAAAGAGAGAGACTATGATTTAAATAGAGATACTCTTGATATGCTTGCAGTTTGTCTGAATACATCTATGAAAATGTATTCAGTCTCTTCTTAGTTAACATTTTCTGTATATGAACTGTTATCAGCATAATGTTAACATAATTAAATGAAGGATTGACAGTTTCTATATGGACAATTGAATACATTAGTCTGAAAGTTTTGATTTAAAACTCGATGTTATTAACATAATGTTAACAGTTTCATTTTCATCCATTTTAGATGCTGAAATAATCTTGAGATTTTGCTGTTATTAGCATAATGTTAGCATAAGTTATATAGAGCTCATCCCTAGGCAAGAACTTATAAAGTTTGAATCCAGTTTATACTATTTTTAGTGTTGCTTAACATTTACTGCATAGCAGCTGTTGTTGGAACCACTGTTAACACAGCTAACATCAACTTGAAACTTGATGTTATTAACATAATATTAACAGTGTCATTTTCATCCATTTTAGATGCTGAAATAATCTTTATATTTTGTTTGAGATTTTGCTGTTATTAGCATAATGTTAGCATAAGTTATATAGAGCTCATCCCTAGGCAAGAACTTATAAAGTTGGAATCCAGTTTATACTATTTTTAGTGTTGCTTAACATTTACTGTATAGCAGCTGTTGTTGGCACCACTGTTAACACGGCTAACATCAACTTGAAACTTGATGCTATTAACATAATATTTACAGTTTCATTTTCATCCATTTTAGATGCTGAAATAATCTTTACATTTGTTTGAGATTTTGCTGTTATTAGCATAATGTTAGCATAAGTTATATAGAGCTCATCCCTAGGCAAAGACTTATAAAGTTTAAATCCAGTTTATACTATTTTTAGTGTTAACATTTACTGTATAGCAGCTGTTGTTGGCACCACTGTTAACACAGCTAACGTCAACATTGAACTAAGTATGTTGAAATTGAAGAGAGGAGGATTACGAATATAATTACTGCTTGACATTGGCTGCGTTTTTTCTCCTCTTTGGGTTCATTCCGTCACATTGTGTAGCAAGTGAATAATGAAGTGAGGCACGCCTCTACGGTTCTCTTCTTCTTTCTTCCTTCCTTCCCTCCTTCATTTTGGGGTACCTCAATCGCAGCTGTTGTTGCTGATGTTGTTGCCACTGCTGTTGCTGTTGATATATTTGACTGTGGGCTATATGCACGCCCGATCCTCGCACATGCCTATCTTTTCTTCTTTCAGCTGGCACAGCTGACTGTGTGGCAGGTGCCACAAAAATAAAAAAAACACAAAAAGAGAGAAAACCGCAAAAAAGTATCGCAAGAGGAGTTGAAGTTTTTCTACCTCTACCTGTTACTCCCGTTTACCTGTTTACCTGTTGACCGACGAAGCGTTGCCCGCTTGCAATTTAATTGAATTTTATTTTAGTTTCTTGGGCAACGCCTTAGCCCCAGTTTCAGTCTTCAGTCTGTTGTCTCTCTGACTCTGACTCTGGCAATTTCAATATTATTTCCTTCTGTTTCTGTTTTTTCTCTTCTTCTGTGCTTCCTTCGTTTTCAGCTGTTAATTCAAAGTAAATTATGTATTTTGCATAATTACAATATTTGACTTTTACTGTTGACTGCACGCCAGCAACTGAGCAGCTGTAGAGCGCGTCATAGGCTCTAGGAGTGGGGATGGGGATGGGGGGCAAATTGCCTGCGTGCCGTCTGCTGGGCCTAAGCATAGGTACTCCGTACTGTGTACTTCTTCCTTTTGTTTCGCGGCGTCTTCACTTCTTGACTTTTTTGGTGGTCTATTCTTTTGCCTCTGCTGCTCCTCGTTGACTGCGGCTTCCGTTCATTTATCTTCTTTATGAATTGCTGATTGTTGCTGTTGCTGTTGTTGCTGTTGTTGCTCTTCTCATTATTATTGTTGTTCTTTATGTGTTGTTTCTGTTTCGACTTCTTGTTAATGTGCTGAGAATTCGTCTTGGCTTTATTGTTGTCTAATTTGCTTAAGAAATTCGCAATGCCAACAGCGTTTTCCCTCCCATTCACATTCGCATTAAGTCTGTGGAAAATTTCATAAATTTCACTGCATGAATCGCTCAAAATGCGCTTTAATTAATGTAAATTTAATAATGTTCATTTTATTATGCTTAACACTATGCAAATTATAATTATTACGGCCGATAAGATTGTCGCGTAGACAAAATGAACTAAAATCGCTTTTTTTTACATTTTTTAAGTTTCTGTTAGATTTTTGATACCTCGCCATCGATTGTTCCCTAGATGAAGAATATACAGTGCGTTTCATAATCATAAGACACTTATATATAAATATATTATATCTGGTGATTAAAGCTTAATCATCGTTTTTTTAGACCCTGTACTTTAAAAAAGTACAAAAGGGTCTATTAAGATTGTGCAAGTCCGAAATGTATGTAACAGGCAGAAGGAAGCGTGGCAGACCCAACAAAGTATATATATTCTTGATCAGGACGACGAGCTGAGTCGATCTAGCCATGTCCGTCTGTCTGTCTGTCTGTCTGTCCGTCTGTCCGTCTGTCCGTCTGTCCGTCTGTCTGTCCGTCCGTATGAACACCTAGATCTCGGAAACTGTAAGAGCTAGAGACATCATATTTGGCAGTTAGATGCCCCTATAGTGTAGGTAGATCAAGTTTGTTTTAAATTTTTGATACCTCCCCCCCCTCCCCCAAAAACCGCGAAAAACTGCCACGCCCACAATTTTAAAGATACAAACTTGTGTTTTGGCATACAAAATTCTTATGATAATCTTTATCTGTGCTGTGAATTGTGGCTCAATCGGATAATAAACACCGGAGATATTCAAGAATCAATTCCCTGTACTAGGTAAGGGGGGAGCAGCGCGAACGTATGTGTGGTTGCATGCGACTTTACGATATGTGTGCATTTTTGAGTGTTTGTTAGCGTGTGTGCGAAGGAAAGTACAGGGTCTCCTACTGTCGGTTGAATCCGACTGTAGCTTTCCGAGTTTTTTTTGAATTATTTTTTATATATGTATTGTATATCGTCCTTGAATTTCGAGAACCTCTACCAATCGGTTTTGCATGAATCCTATTAATCTTCTTTTAACTTATTTATATATTTATTCTTCTAAAGTGTCTTATGATTATGAAACGCACTGTATAAACTTAATACTTTCTAAGCACAAACTTTTTTGTACTTTCTTAATTCAATTCAACGATTGTGCCTAGAAATTTCAAATTAATTAATTCCGCTATTTTGATTAAAAGTTGTGAGATAATTAAAGATAATAACCACATTTTCCTTTGCCTTTTCACAATTAATTATGACTGCATTCAGTCATCAATGGAGAAGAGTGGATCGGAGAAGATTGTGCAACATTTCAGGGCAAGGTTTACTGTGTCTGAGCGAGTGCGAGTGCGAGTGGGCCACTCAAATGGGATGAGTAGATGAAACTCTATAAGGCACTGTTGTCGGTTGTCGTTTCTGTTGTTGTAATTGGTTGCAGCTCGACCATGCAGCATACTCATTTCGGTGTGTGCGTGTGTGTGTGTGTGTGTGTGTGCGTGTGTGCGACCCCCTTTTACCTTTCACCCAGAAAACTGTAAGCTGTGCGACTGTTGATCAATACATGCTATAAATTCCAATGCTTGTCGTTCGAAAGGAGAAAGTTGCCATGCAGCTGACGGGTGCTTGCAACTTGCAACATGCCACACGCGGCAGGAATCGAGGCAGTTGTCTGTTTCTGTTTCTGTGCTTGCCACGCAGCCGATGACTTTCACACGACTGCAATTGCCGCTGTTGCAGTTGCAGTTGCAGTTGCAGTTTGTTCCTCTATTGATGCAACAGGTGCAACAATATGTGTTTGGGGGAGTGCAGAGTAAAAGGAGGCGTGCCACTGCGTGCATTTAATTGTGCGTAATTATTCACTTTGCCAGTGTTATGCCAACAGCCATTGGTCCTTCCGTCCCATCCATTGCTTCGGTGCCTCCTCAGTGCCTCATCACGTCTCTTAATTGGCACAGCCGCCTGCTAATTGATGCATGGCTACCCTGAATCAGTGAGGCTCCCCCAGACATCGTTTCTTTTTAATTTTCCTCTTGTTGCAAATTAAAAAAAAAACTATGTATGTGTCTTACATATGTTGCCGCCTTAGGTGTTTCCTTTCATTAACAGTTCTCACGTGATTCATAATCGGGTTATTAGAGTTTTAAACTTCACTTAACTCGACACATAGCAATCGTTTAAGAAGTTCCTCAGATCTCTTTGCATAAAATGTAAATATAGACAGCATTTTGTATGCAATTCTTAATGAATGAATTATTTATTACATAGTTATGAAATAAATCTTAATATAATAACTAATATTAAGTTACTCTGCCTCGAAGTAACTAGATGCAGTAATATGCCCCTGTAGTGCAAGCAGACCAGGTTTGTGTTAGATTTTTGATACCTCGCCCTCTCCCCCGCAAATCGCGAAAAACTACCAGAGCCACAATTTTGAAAGATACAAGCTTGTCCTTTAGCATACAAAGATCTTATGGTAACCTTTATCAGTGCTGTGAATTGTGGCGCAATCGGATGATGAACACAGGAGATATTCGATATTAAATGTTCTGTCTTGACTCTTCCAGTTCTTAAATACCATTTTTACTGAATAGAAGGAATTATCGTTAAGGTATTCTTTGGTCTGTTGCTTTAAGAGCTTCAAATCGATTTTCTACTCGTATTTTTCCAATTGCTGTAAAGTATACGATTAAACTTAGTTGCTGTTATTATACATATGTATGTGGTGTTTAGTTTACGACTCAATTCGATTGAATTTTTTGAATTTGTTAGTCCAATAGGATACGACCTAAAAGGCCGGGAGAAGAGGAGAGTGGCAGGAAGAGAAAGTAAATTGTAGACAATTGTAACATTATATTTTAAGCAGTCTTACAACGTTTTATTATTTGCTATTTCTTACTATCCCAGCTTTATCTCTATTTCACTCTCTTTCCATTCGGTCTCACTCTTCTAGGTCAAGTGCAAGCTTTGACAAATTGTTTGTCTATGTATATGCTGCGTGTTACAAAATTTTTGTTGCATTTGACAGGCGCCGACATTAAATAATAACACCTGACAGCGCCACTCACAGAACCACCCAACTCCTCCCACCACCCTGTCCGTTACATGCCTACCATGGTCCACAAAGCACTAAAATCGCTCTCACTTGCTCTCTTAACATTACGATGCAACAACAATTTTGTGCTGACAATCGACCGCTGCACTGTGGGCCGTTATCTATCAGTGTAAAGAAAAAAGTTAGTTTCTGTTTTGTGAACTAAATAGTCTCATAAAGAGAAGATTAAATAAATAAAGCAAAGTATAATTGCTATTAATGATAGTGCCAAGTCAACTCTTATTTTCAGTCCATAAATTTCTTTGCAATCTTAAGAATATAGACTTTAAATTTTCAGCGCATACCCCATCGTTTAAAAGTTAAAAATTTTGCCCACCTGAATGATTGAAATGCTCCACTGTGCGCCTGCCCACTATCTTCGTTTGCAGTTGCTTTCTTTCGCTCTCATTCACTCTCTTCTATTTTCATTCACCTTGTCTGCCTCCCATTCGCTCTCGCTGCCCTTTGGCTGAGCTTTTGCGCTAAAGTAAATGCGTTTCAAAATGCCCGAAAGCTTTGCTAGTCTATGAAACGTCGGAGAGGAGGAGTTCAATGCAATGATGAGCGTCGAATATAACTGTAAGTAGTGACAGAGCGTCATTATAAGCAGCGGCGGCAGCATCATCATTGTCATTTCGAATGTCATCGTGTCAGTGACGTCAGAGCGCAGTCGACGCTGACGTTGGCGCTGACGTTGTAGCCCGAATGGGAGTGGAGGAGCAAGCAGAAACGAACGCAACGACGAAGTGAGAGAGCGAGCACAGAAATTGAGTGAGTGCTTTACGATGCCGTTAGCTCTGCTCTGCCTCTCGCTGTTGTTGTTGTTGCTGTAGTTATTGCACTTGGGACGTTGCTGCTGTTGTTGTTGGCTCCTCTGCTGTTTGCGCTTGTCTACGTGCTGCTTGGCATGCCGTTGCACAGTGGTTGAGTATTCCATAATATTGCTGGCATAAAATAGAATGAAATAATCAACTGCAACTGCGTGATGATGAAACAATTGCTTTATCAGAGTTTACTTATCTAGGCAAGTTTCATAAAATGCTTACATCTATCCCTAAGTTAAGTAAATTGTCTAAAAATAATAACTTGCGTCAACAATAATAGCACATTCAAGACTATCGATATTTTTATCTCCGATAATAAATGTCATCGATTGTATTATAGATAATGGTAATAACATATTGCCCAAAAAAAGTGTACTGTTATTACAATAACAGCTGGTTTTTAAAATTTCAATATACTTTTGTTTAAATTATTAAAAATTCCCTTTGATATATTCCACAATGTTACCACTGTGCAATTCGCGTCAATGTACACGCATTGCAACTCAGACACGTTGTTGTTGTTCGTGCAGTAGAAGTTGAAAATGTGTGTGTGTGTTTCTTCAGTGGCTTCTCGATGTTTCTGTGCAGAGAGCAGAATACGGAGAGTTATTGGAAGGATTGGAAGGGGGCGCTTTAAAGCCGACTGCTGTTTGTTGTCGCCACACACACACACCTGAATATGTGAGTGTGTGCCTCCCTAGACATTTGCTATTACATACACTTTGGCGCCACCTGTCGGCAAATGGTTTACAGCTATATATTTCAATGTGTTTGCCCACCTTTGACCGTCAGTCAACTCCTTCCCCCACACACTCCGTGTCTCTCTTTTCAACTCCCTCTTCTGGCGTTTTTTCTCTGCAGGCTGATCAAATATTTGACAACCAGGTGACTTTTACATTCTTCCTTTTATTTTTGTTTTTGTTTTTGTTGTATTCTTTTATTATTTTTAGCTTTGGAGAAAACTCATTTTGTTGTTGTCGGCAAAGGGGTGGGCATGGGCGGGGCTGTGCAAAAAGCAGACTGTCAAACTGGGTGGGGGAAATACTTTGAACAAAATCAAGTTGCGGAGCGTTTAAATTCCCCGAAAAACAGCAACAACAAAAAAACGCGTCAAAGTCGCGGATAAAACGCTACAGAAATGCGTGTCATACCTATAAAAACAGTAAAACTAAACGTCTTAAATCAAAGTACAAGCAACAGGAAAATTCAACAAATTACTAATTAGTAATGAGTATTACTTAAATCCAGTAATAAGAAGAACGCGTCAAACGTCATGAAAACGCGCGAGAAACGCCTTAAAATCGCGCAGTGCAACAACGTTAATTAAACCTTGTGTGTGTGTGTGTGTGTGTGTTGACTTACAAATTTATTTGTTTTTATCTTTTATAAATTTCAGCGAAAAAGAAACAAAATATTTTGGAATTTTGAAAAAGAAAAACTTAATTTTTTTTAATATGAAGAGAGAAAACAAAGAGTTGCCTTATTAATGAAACTTCCTTGTTGACATTGCATATATACAAATAAAAAATATTATATACAAGAACATATATACAAAAGAACAAATATATATATATGTATATATATTTTTAATACGAATAACAATTTAAAACTGTATTAAATAAACGAACTGAAGCTAAAGTTAAACGTAAAATTAAGAACTAGAGAAAACTAATAAACAGATAAAATAAAATAAAAATTGAATGAAATAACTGAGTTATAAAAAAAAGTATTATTTACTTGTACAAAATAAAAACGCAATGAGAACAAATAAAGCTAAAATAAAGTTCGGCATTAATTCAAATATTAGCGATAAAAAATGTTTGCTATGAATACAATAAGACAAATGTAATAAAAGTGAAGTTATACAAAATAATACAAGGAAAAACATATAAATAAACTAAACAAAAGCACTACAATATTAAATAAAATACAAATATATTAAAAAAAAAAAAAAAAAAAAAAAAACTCGTTTAAAAATGCGCCTAAAAGAGACCACAAAAAAATCGGTGCCGCCAACAAGCGATCTATACAAAACGCTGCGCATTTCGCCGCCAACAGTGACACAGCAGCAGTTGCAATTACAACAGCAGCAGCAGCAGCAACACCATCAATATCTACAACAGCAACAATTGCAGCAGCGCTGCAGCAGCGTGGGCAGCACCAGCAGCAGTGGCACCTGTGAAACGGAACGTTCCACACAATCAGTCAATTCATTATCATCCTCATCATCGTCATCCTCATCCTCATCATCATCGCTGTCGCCGTTGGCAGCAGCAATGCCAACGCTGCCAGCGAGTGTTGATGAGGCTGCAGCAGCAGCAGCGCTGGCTGCCAACATAGCCGAATCGTTTACATTCTTGCAACAACATGCGGCGCATCATTTTCGCGACATTTTGTATGCGGCCCACATGCTGGGAAGAGGTAAAGACAACAGCAACAGTAACAGCAGCAACAAGCAACAGCAGCAGCAACTAGACGCAGGGGGTGGTTGGTGGGAAGGGGGGCTACTGCAGCAGGGAGTTTGTGGCACGACCAGCTGTGGCCAAGCGCCTCGCTCAACTGGTTTTAGCTTAGCTTTTGTTTTTGTACTTTTTTTTGGCCAACTTTCACTTTAGACAATGTTGCCGCATTTCACTTGGCTGCAGCAACAAATTGAAAAAAAAAAAAACCCAAATTCAATGAAAATAAAAGTATTACATTTTATTTCACTATATTTGCCATAATATTAACATAACAAGTAAATATTGTGCGAAATTAAAAAAAAGCTATAATATTTTATTTAGTTTTTGACTAAGTTGATAAGTAAATTAAAGCTAAGGCCGCCCATTCATCGACTACAATGGTTATAAACCACAATTAAAGTTATAAACCACAAGTCCATATAACTTATTGTTAGTCTCAACTTAAGAGAAGATCCAATAAATAAAGCACAGTATAATTAAAAAAAAAAAAAAAAAAAAAAAAATAATCTATTTCTCTTCCTTTGCAGGTTACTATCAGCCGGCAGGTCCGCTGATATCGCCGCATGTCATTGCGCCACCGCCGCCGCCTCCGTCAGGAAACACAGCGCAAGCAGCAGCAGCAGCTGCAGCCGCCGCCGCCGCAGCAGCAGCAACACAATCTATTAAGAAGTTGCCCGAGGACGAAAGCAGTTCCACAGCAGCAGCCATCCAGCAACAGCAACAGCAGCTGACAGCGGGCGAGTTAGAGCAATCGCAACAACAACAACAGCAGCAGCAACAACAACAACAACAGCAGCAACAGCCATCGGCACCGCCACAGCCGCAACCGTATCCGGGCGCTAGTGCTGTGGCGGCTGCTGCAGCCGCCGCTGCTGCAGCACATCCGGGCATTGGTGTGCCATATCCACGCTCCATGCACGCGGCTCAGATGCACTATACGACGGCCTATCCGCCTAACTATTATTCACCGTATCCGGGTGAGGTCATGTGCTACTCTCCGCCAGCCTATCAGCCGTACTTTTCCAACAAGGTATACCAGAGCGGACCGCCACCACCGCCAACGGCAGCACATCCCGTTGCCCATCCCCCACCACCGCCACCGCCGGGCGCCTATCGACGCTATCCGTATTATCAGCATCAGCATCAGCCGCCACCAGAGCTCTACGAGCAGCAGGCGGTACCGCCACCACCACCGCCCACGCTACCACCACATCCCGGTTCGGCAACTGCACCGCCAACATCGCAGCACCAACAGCAATCGGCCATAAGTGCTGCTGCCGCCGCCGCCGCTGCAGCAGCAGCAGCAAGTGGTGCACCACCGGGAAGCCAGCTGGTACCGGCACATCAGCCGCAGGCACATCTCGAACATTATCCGGGTCCGCCCAGCTACTACGCCGGGTATAGTCCCGGTGGCGGCACTGCCGCCGGCCAGTGCTACACGCGCGGCCTTCCGGCACCGTATATGGGTAAGGAAAAGTATGGTTCTTACACTCAGCCAGATCCATTTCGATACGTACTGTTTCCCCAGATGATGTAGCTATTAAACGCCTCCTTCATAGGGTATGCTGAGTTTGTGTAAAGTGGAGAACTTACTTAAAAGTACTAATATAAATATGTTGGGATAGGTAAGGATGGGATGAGTCGAAATGGAATAGAATGAGAGTGGATGTGGTAGAATGGAGTGGATAGTAATAGACTAATAGGATGAGGAAGTGGGATAGGACAAGATGGAATGGAATAGGATAGGATGCGATAGAATTTGATGGGATAGAATAAGATAGGATGGGCTAGAATAGGATGGGATACAATAAGGTAGGATATTTTAGGCATAGTTTGTAATAGGAGAGAATAGAACGGAATAGGTTGCGATAGGATGGGATAGAGTAATATGACATGGGATAGTGTAGGATGGGATAGAATAATATGAAATGGGATAGTATAGGATGCGATAGGATGCAATGGGAAATATTGAGGTAGGTTGCTATGGGTTGATTTCTAATAAAAACCAGATATCATCTAATGTGAGGGTGTTCCCATTTTATATATATCCTCCTTCAATGTACACTTTACTCACATATCTTTGTTACTTTTGCACATTTGCAGAGTATCCACCGCAGTGTCCATGTCCAATGCAACAATCGTGTCCAAAAAACGTCCATACTGGGCCTCATATTGGTAGCAACAGCAACAGCAACAGCAACAGCAACAGCAACAACAGCAAGAGTTCAACGCAGAAGACGAACAGCAACAGCAACAGCAACAATTTGTTGACGAGTGCTATGAGCAAAATGCCTGTGATTGGCAGCAATCCGAGCAGCGACAGCAGCAACAGCAGCAACACTATAACAGCAGCAACATCAACAACGACGACAACAACAACAGCGTTGACTACCAGTAGAGGCCCAGTTAAAAATGGCAACAACAACAACAACAGCAACAGCAATAATATTGCAACGACAATGACAACGACGACAACAGCAACAACCACTGCAACAGCAGCAACAAACACAACAGCAACATTGGCAACACTAGCCACACTGGCGACAACCACCACCAACAACATGGGCACCCAATGCCAAATGTTGGTGAAAACGGAGCTGAAAATCGACGACAACAGCAGCAACAACCACAACAACCACAACAACAGCAATCACCATGCAACAAAAATGCAATATGAGGCACACGTGATGCCGCCACCAACACCACCCGAAAGCTATTGTGCCAGTGATGATAAATTGCTGGAGGAGCAGGAGCAAGATCACGATCAGCACGACCAGCATGAGCAACTGCAGCAACAGCAACTGCAGCAACAACAGCGTCAGCAACAGCAACAGTTGCACTTGCAGCTGCAACACAAAGAGATTGAGTCTTATGATCTAACTGGCAACACTCCGCCGCCGCCCCTGACCGCAATGGGCGTGGCCATGCCACGTAAGGCGCGCATAGGCAAGAGCATGGCCAGAGAGATGGTATATGCCGCGCAACAGCAGCAGCAGCAGCAGCAGCAGCAGCGGCAACAGTTGCCGCTGCATAAAGCAGCAGCCGAACCACAATTGCCTTTTGTACTTAAAGCAGAAATCAAAGCAGAGACCAAAATCAAAATTGAGCATGACGAAGCAACAGTTGCCGATGTCACAACAGCGGCAACAGCAACACATATCAGCGAGTTGCCGGATCTGAAGCCAACAATCAAAATGGAGCCAGAAACAGAGGTGGAAATGCAGCAGCCACAGCAGCAGCAACATGAACAGCAGCAACCGTCTGCTGACAGCAACAGCAGCAACAGTTGCACTGGCAAGCAACGCATCAATCTGCTGGCAACAGCAACACAAGCCAAAAAGTCCAAGGCGCACAGCTACAAGAGTCTCATCAAGCAGGCAGAGCCAAAGAATTATTTATGTCCTGGCCGTAAATTTATGCGGCGTTACGGTCGTGCGCCGGCCAAATACGTGAAACGCCGCCAACTGTTGCTCACACAGCGGCAACAGCAACGTGTGCGTGCCCAGCGACGCGAGCAACAGCAACAGCGCAAGCAACAGCTGCAGCAGGAACAGCAGGCAGCAGCAGCAACAGCAGAAACAATTGTCGGTACAGCAACAGCAACTGTGACGGCAACAACAATTGCTGGCTGCTCACCCAGTGCCTCGCCAAAACGTGCTCGTCCACGTAAACAGGCCATTGCTGCTCTACATCTGCTGGAGAGTTTGGATACGACACTGACACGTGGCTATTTCAGTGATCCGGAGCTGAACAGCAGCAGCAGCGGCACCAACAGCAACAATTGTCGCACTGCGGCAGCTGTTGCTGCCGGCTTGTATGCGCCGGCAACACCATCGCCGTTGCTGGCGCCACAGCCAGCATTGGCAGCTGAGAAACGTTCCAAATCGGAGACGAAAAAACCGCTGGCAGCAGCAGCAATTGTCATGGCACTGACAGCAGCAACAACTACCTCAGCTTGCAGTGAGCCGCCCGCAAAGAAGCCACGCAAGCAGTCGACCAAGCTGAAGGTCAAGGCCAAAGGCAAGGCTCGCAAACCAGCAACAATAACAACATCAACAACAACAACAACAACAACAACAACAACAGCAGCACCACCAGCAACAACAGTTGCTGCCACGGCTGTTGAGACCAATAATAATGAGTATCAAATTGCTGATTTGCAGGCACAAAAATGCAGTGCCACGCCCACAGTGCCAGTTGCTATTGCACTGACAACAACAGCAGCAGCAGCAGCAGCAACAACAACAGTAGTCCCCACAGCAACAACAACAACAACCACTCAGCCTCTGCCTCAACATTCCGATGCGCAACACAAGTTCCTGATGCCTCAAACGCCTACAGAGTCATTGTTAACGCCGGCCACGCCCACGCACAACACAGCAGCAACAACAACAACAGCAGCAGCAACAACAACAGCAACAACAACAACAACAACAGCAGTAACAGCAACAGCAACAACAACAACAAAGCGTGCACGTTCACGTTGCAAGTTTGGCAATCGCAAGAAGCAACGGCAACGTCATGGCGGCGTCAGCTATGAGCTGGACGAGACTCAACCGCCGGCAACACGAGCCAATGTGGTTCCCAAGTGGAACAACGGCTGGATGTGGGAGGGCAAGGCCTTCCAGGGTCCGGTCTTTCTCAATGTATGTAGTGTAGCTGCATTAGTCTATTTGAAGCACCATTCTAATGTCTATCATTCTCACCCATTCATCTAGAGCGATGATCCATTGGTGCTGCGCACCTGTTACCCAGCCATGCGGCATGTGGAGGGGGATATCATACGCACACGAGACTGTGTGCTGCTCAAGGCCAATGAGGATAATGAGCTGCCCTATGTGGCCAAGGTGGCACATCTCTGGCAGAATCCTGAAGATGGTGAGCATATGTCCAATGAGACGCTTGGTAGACCCTCTCTCGATTGTACACTGTTTATGTTGATCCCATTATCCAATATCTGTAATTAACTCAACTCTCCAATTACAGGCGAAATGATGATGTCGCTGCTGTGGTACTATCGACCCGAGCACACGGATCAGGGACGCCAGCGCAACGATTGCCCGGATGAGGTGTACGCTTCACGTCATCGGGATCACAATTCCGTGGCCTGCATAGAGGACAAGTGCTACGTGCTGACCTTTAGCGAGTATTGCAGGTGAGTTAAGATCTATAAATAGTACTATATAGTATGTCAAATAATATATGATCATTTTCACAGATATCGACGACGTCTGCGGGCTGCCGAGGAGGATGTGGAGGACATAAGCATTGTGCCACGACGGAGTAATACAACAAATTGTTATACGGTGCGCACTGTGCCGGATCATACGAATCCGGAACTGGTGATGTTCTGTCGTCGTGCCTATGAGTTCCGCACACGTCGCTTGCTCAAGTTGCCCCAAAAGAACGCGCTCGTCTGTAGCTAGCGTCGAATGCAAGGGGAAGGCTTCAGATGAAATCAGAGCTATGGAAAGCAAAGAGAAGTTTTGTTTAGCAGAAAACAGGAAATATACACCTACACTCACACACACACACACACACACATGGCCAAAATGTAAATGAAGAAAGAGAAATTTTGTAATTGCCACGGAAATGCAGTTAGAATATTTTGCTTTCTTTTTGTTTGTAAAGCATTTGTATTAAATAATTTATTATTTATTTTGCGCCCAACACACACACCCACACACACACACACACACACACACATAATTTGTTATTAAGTTGAATGGAAAACGTATTTATTATCAAATTTTAGTCAACTGCCTTAACTAAAATTTGTTCACTTAGTCAAGTTCTTTTTACTATTATCTCTTATTGGTTTTGCTTTCAAGAACAACTGTTACACTTTTCTACAAAATTAATGCTCAGGCAAAACAATTTGCACACACACACACGCACACGCACACACACACACATAGAGATACAGAGAGAGAGAGAGTTCAAGTGCGATAGGAGGAGCAGCAGGAAAGAGCGAGAGACACTTGGATTTTGTTGTTGTTAGTTTTTGTAAGCGAAAAACGAAAGATGAAAACAAATCTGAGGAAATTTGAAACAAGAAGCACATTATTATTATTATTATCATTTTATTTTGATTATTATTAATTTTATTATCCATATTATTTTTCTGTTTATGTGTTGAGCAAAATACTTTGCGAAATTTGATTTCTGCAACAAATTTAGTATAGTTGTATGATTTAGACCAAAATTAAGTACATATACTACACTTTTTTTTTTAAATTATGATTAATCGTAACTAAATTATAAAGTAACTAAACACTTAACGTAAGTTCCCTGAACGAAATCCTTACGCAAATAAATAAAAATTTATTTGGGAAAACAAGATGAGAAAAGCAACAAGTCACATTAACAACAATGAGTACTTTAACTATCTATTATTATGTTTAATAATATTATTTAATATGTAATGCCTAGCGTTTTTAGTTAAGCACAAGAAATCATTTGTTTTATACCAAATACAAATTAATTTATGCACTTAATTTAAACAAATACACACACACACACACACACAAACATATACAACTCTACATATATATATACTATATACATACAAATATGTGTATTATCTATATATTATTATTATTATTATGAAGATTACTTTCTAATTTTTTTTATTGCTATTGAAACAAAAGTGAAGAGCCCATAATAAAAATCTATTTTAATCGATTTATTTTTTCTTTTATTATTTAAAATATTAAGTTTTTCACTGCATACTTTTAGGCCTTCATGGAAATGCTTCTGAGTTGAATTTCTATTTTGATGGTGTGCCAAGAACAATTGAAATCATAACAGTAGCTAAACATACATATAGAAGCATAGAACTAACATACATAATTACAGGTATGTAGGGGGCTGCAGTAGGCGTGTCAGCAGAGGCGAGCTATGTAGAGTAGAGTGCGTAGTGTGCAACTGGAAAGTGTGGCTTAGGCAGATATCCGTAGATGGATTCCACATATATACCTACACTTAAATATATACAAGGGGAAACATACATTTATATACATATACTATATACACGAATATAAAGTGGAAGAAAACCAACTATATAGGGAGCATAGCAGACATATGAAACATGTATACCAAAAGACATATATCAAAAAAATGAAAAAAGAGGAGGAAAAACATGACAAAAAAAAAAACAAACAGAATATAATATGGACCATATAGGGAATGGGAATGCATGGTACTACAGTATGGCCAAGGTCCAAGAGCCGAAGAATTACTTCAATTACAATATACACTAGACAAAGCAAGCGAGGGGAAAATAGCCGAAATTGCGAATTATATTTGTACGAATACCGTATACCCTACACACACCCACACACACACACAACGACAGCAGTTCAGACATATTGGGCCAGTTGATGGTACTAAACTGGTCAATTCTACCATACATATACAACACTTGATATATACAAGACATACATATATATACATATATATTTCTATAGCGAACAGAGAACCACAACTACAATAAAACAAAAGGAAGTGAAGCGAAACTCGTATATTTGTATGATAGTCTGATTGTTTTTTAATGCGGTTATTCTGTTGCCTTCAATTCTTTTACTTGCCATTTCTTTGTATCGGGTACAGTCAATACAAACACTAAACACGCACACATACACACACACTCACACACACAGAGATTTATAGAGAATGCCTGAAATGTGTAAGCGAACAGACATATTTGTTGCTTTATAAAATGATTGTTATCAATTAACGATTATCGGTTATCGATTGTAACTCTAGCATGTAGCCAAAAACAAATAAAAATACTACTTGTTTCCCCTTTTCCATACCACACAGTCTCCAACAAACTTGTTTCAGCTACTTCCGATCATAGTTGAGAGAATACAATACATATAGATTTCCGATGTATGTGAGATATATATTCCATATTGTGTAATTTATTATTAATGTATGAATCCAGTTGAATCCAATAGAGACAGATTAAATGTAATTTTATGAGCTAAAATGTAATTTTTTTTTAAATTTTGTGTGTCTTCTAAGCAACAAAAATAAAAAAAAAAAATAAAAAAAAGAAGCTATTGAATGGTATAATACATTTAGCAATTAAAGAAAACTCATTACACATGAACAAATGGTCAATAAAAAAATCAAAATATTGTTTATTAGACAACTGAAAACTGTGATCTGTTATTTTAATGTGGAGCAAACGAAATGGCTCAGTCTAGCAACGGGAAGCCTATAAGCCAGTTCCCAGTTCCCAGTCCAACCCAAGCTAAATTCCACAGCAAAGTCAAGTTCAATTTGAATCTAAGCAAACCTATCTAAGATTTCAAAACACTTATTTAAATAAGCTCAAAGTGCAATTGGCAGTTAAGTCAAGTACACACGAATCATTTGAAAATCAAGAGAGGTAACTGCAAGGGAAATTAGTTGGAAACCGCAACAACACTTCCAGTACAGACACACGCCCACAACAAGTTGGCGGCAAGGTTTGTGCGGTCTTTATCAGAGTTATCCAATTCACGTAAAAATCACAAACAACAAATTGTGGCACGTACTTCTACTACTACTACTACTACTACTGCAGTGAGTTCTATGAGGGGGCTTAACTTGACATTGATGAGATTTGTGAGGTCGTACATAGTATATCTGACGCATTTTGTTAGGCTTAAAGCGAAACCTCAAACTTGTGGCTCAAAATTGAAATTAGTTGCGACCGCAATTAAGTAAATCGTTGTTGTTGTTAGTGCAATTTTGTGGCATGTTCTCATGCTTAGGCAAATTACTCATTCATACATATTTAAAGAAAGTCAACAATTCATTTTCATGTTCTCACAATCGCAGGCCAATTACCTCTGTCGTAATACAATTCTCAAGTTCTCGACGAGAGCATCCGCACAGTGGTGTGTGATGTGTAGAACAGTCCAATTTGCAATTAGTCAGAAATTGAATACTTCAACTCTATGTCCTAATGAAATAAAAACAAGGATATTTTTTAGTCCGAAATATACTACAATTATCTGAATTGAAGGAAAGAATGTTATGTATATTTGGCCAATTAATTCAATTAAACTAAATTTAAATTATGAAACGTAATAATATGCCAAATTTGTTGTGGGAAATTCTTCTCTTAAAATTTGATTTTAGTGAAAGTCTACGTTTGTATTACACTCATGGAACTAAAGGTCTCAGACTACTCACCAAAATTGGTTTGATTACTCTGAGCTCTGCACCACTGTGCATTCAAAGAACATCTGAAATACTCGTGCTAGTATTCATACTCACACTCACGCACTCATACTGGCACCCAGGTTTGTTGTATTCGTACTCAAACGTCGTAGTCGATGTGCTCCACCAATTAGCGTCCAAGTAAATACATACTAGTGTATCTGGTAGATACATATGTATATATATACATATTGATACAGTGTGGCTTTTTATTTTCGGGCGTTTTCATGCTGTTTACGGTATTCAGATTTTCGTTTTCATTTCGAATACTTAGATGAGCTCATAAATACTCATCGTGAGTCAGTCAGACGGTTTAGTGAGTGTGTGCGGATGGCATTACTATCATACTACATCATGCACACAGGTGTTACGACTCTACTCTAGTTTACAAGCTCAACTCTGTAGGCTAACAAACATACATATCTGTAGATACTGGTTAATTACATGGGCGTCTCTGGATTCTAGTCATAGCTAGTATGACCTTATGTGGGTGCTTGACATTGTCAGTTGGATAGAGTTGAGAGTCGATTAAGCTGCTCAACTTTGTGGGAAATGACAACCTATACTTATGTTAATATACCATTTTATAACTTGAGCTATTCAACTGAAATTTTACACAAAATTAGGTTTAAATTTGAGCTGGTTAGCAAGTGGCATTAACTAGTCAAAAGTGGCACTCGAGAACCGAGCGGGATTCATGTTGGAAAACTAGTTGCAGTCGGTGAAATTTGATATAGAAACTAGAGCTAAAAGAAAGCCGAAAGTTGAGGCACTAGTCGAGTGTGCTTGGCTGCCGATACAGTACATTTTAAGTAGTTAAAGTTACGCTGAGTCTTATTTCATCAAACTATAGTTAGTACAGAGTAACTACAGCCGACTAAAGTACTTAAAGGCTCAAGTTAATATTGAGGGGAGGAGAGTTAAGCAATTATTTGCAGATTAACTAAAGAAAGATATTATATACATGAGTTAAGTTAAAGTATCTTTTCAGTTGATTAGAATATTTGTATATGTATACAGTGATGTAGCTGAAGCTGTCCCTAGTGAATATGGGAAGTAAATAATAGGGTATGTATTGGCGGAGGTATAAACTGAAGTCATCCTCTGATTAATGAATGAGAAATTGTAAATAAGGGAGCAATAAAATAAATGCACTTCACATTATATAAAACTGTGCATATAGCAGACTCGAGACATATGCCAGACAGAAGACACCAGTCGTGAGTGCCCAGTAGAGGTAACATCTGAATATTGTCAGACACAAAAGTTGATATAAAATTTGTTTTTGCTTCGTTTCAATTGACTCATAAATTGACAGTAATTAATGCACATATGATATTGTCATAAATTTCAATACGCAAATGAAACGAGATATGAACAAAATAGTAATAAAAAATCGGCTGATGAGTAAGTAAACAATGAGCATTAAAACGATTAATATTTTTAACGTAATGGCTGAGGAAAATCGTGATGAAATTATAATGTAATCAATAATACCTTTTCGACAAGCTGGAACGACATGGCGCCCCCTCTACGCCTCTCCCCGGTAATCCTAGTCTAATTACTGATTTCACGCAACGCTGTTAATCACTAACTAATTACAGCCTATGCTAATTAGAGTCTTTTAATTACGCAGTGAAAAACAAGCGATGAAAAGTGTTTCTTTTGTTTTAAAACGCTTTTTTTATTGTACACAAGTCACAATCAAAATTTTGGTATCGCATTTCTTACAGATAAAAACTTAAAAAATAATAAAAAAAAGTAATTCTGATTTCTATTGGGTTTAATTTCTGGCGCAGAGGAGCAGTGCCAAGATGCCAGTCATGCTCATGATGGCCACTGTGTGTCCAGCACTCGATCTATAGCCATACTGATTGGGATAGCCCGGCTGGGCGCCGCCATTGTAGGAGAATGGACGTCCATGCTCATCCTGGCCGCTGACATAGTAGCCCCCATTGCCACCGGCACCACCGTATGGACCACGCGAGTCGACGCCCGCATAGCCATAGCTATACTGTGGATCCGAATTGCCCAGGCTACCGGGCGGATGCATGCCCGGTCCGCCGGACTGTGAATTGGCCCAGGAGCCAGCACCGGCATTATTACCAGCACCCCAGCCGCCAGACTGCGCACTCACTGAAGAAGAATATAGACAGATGTTAGCACTGGTAATCCTGCATATAGTCCAAATCATAGCCATAGCCACTGCTCACCCGCCTCCCACAGGCATTGCACAACGACAACAACGACGAACAACACGAACAAAATACTCCGACGATCGCTTTGAGACATGTTTAGGGTCTGATCGACTAGCTGCAACTAACGCGCTGGCGGCATCACGTCAACGGTTTTAAACTGGTTCCCACACCGTCACACAGCACAACACAACACAGTGCCGACAGGTAGGGGTACTCCATACCGCTTAAGCCACCGCCCTGCTCCCTCGACCAACCCCTTTGCCCCCACGCATTTTTCAGCTGGTTTTTTGCGATGTTTTATTATTATTATTTTTTAAGCTACTGCGACTTCAGTTGCTCCCGTTGTTGTTGTTGTCAACGAGTCATCATTGCTATTGTTGTTGCTTTTAATTGTTTACCTGCTTAGTGTGCCCTCTGATATCCTATAAAAGTGGGTCTAGATGTTCGCTGATTCAATCGAACTTATAAAGTTTTTGAGTTCTAAAAAGGGTTTAAAGAAATGAATGAATAAGTTACTTTTAAATTACTCTTTTCTACATTACTTTTTATATACTAATCAGCACATTGTCTTTAGCCCTGATTTTTAGCTTTTCAGAATGCCAAACCGATCTCTTGTTGGGTAAATATTTTAGGTCTTACAGTGAAATAGCTGAAGTCATATAGTGAGCCTATGATTAGAATGCAATTTCGCTTCAGCATACAAAGATCTTACGGTAACCTTTATTGGTGCTGTGAATTGTGGCTGAATCGGATAACAAATACCGGATATATTCGAGATTAAAGTTTCTTGAGCCTATGATTAGAATGCAATTTCGCTTCAGCATACAAAGATCTTACGGTAACCTTTATTGGTGCTGTGAATTGTGGCTGAATCGGATAACAAATACCGGATATATTCGAGATTAAAGTTTCTTTCTGGCATGAACAACTTTTTATATATTGATCGCTGAGAATAATTTAGTATTACTAACCTAAAGATACATTCATTACCTATTTAGAACTTCAGTTGTAGCAAATACTTTAGATTTTACTGGAAAAATACTGAAGTTGTCATAGACGTGTAAGCGTATAAAATCTTCGACTTGTCATTAGCTCAGGTTGAGTTAAATTTTTTAAATACATGTGTGTATGCATGAATTTGTGTATGTGTGTGTGTGTGTTTTTTTATATACATATTACAATACAGAACACGCAAATTGTAAGTATGTGCTCTGTTGTTGTAATTTGTGCGAATTTACGTGAGAGGTGCAAGTATTTTTCCGGTATAGAACACGTTAATTTGTTGGATCATTAATGATATGCATGACGAAGCGTTGGGGTTGGGGTTGGGATTGGGACTCAGCTGGAGACTTGTGACTGTCTATAGGTATTAAAAAAGGGCGAAAGACTGGCGGAATGAGTTGAAAAGTTGGTAGAGACAGAAAGTTCAAAATTGGTTAATGAAATTTCATATACAGATGTCCAGAGCTGCATTACTTTTACTTTTATTTTGGGAACTTTTTAACACGTCTGCTCATTTATGAGCAGAATCAGAGTCAGAGCTGTTGTCATACAGATTCCACTTGACACTCGCATCTGACACTCACCGATTGAAGATACTACAATGCATTCGCGTTGTATTGATGCCAGCAAATATTTACACCTTTTGCTTACTTGCAACAATTGTCGGGTCACGGAAACTGTTTGCTTTCTACAATATATATTGTAGATATATCTATGAATAACATATGAGTAGATATGGGTGTGTATGACATCAATTTTAGCATTGTTGCAGCATAAGTAGGTCGTACAATATGATAATAAGATGCGAGTTGTCAGTGAGTATTTACCACTGAGCAATGCCAGTTGTTGTTGACTCTATTCTATTCCATTATTTAGAACTCAACTTTAAGGCGGGGGAAAAAAATCTGTGAAACTGCAAATGAAATTCCATTCCAGTTGTGCTCTTTTTCGTTTACTTTTCCTTATATGAAAAACTCATTAATATTGTAATTTTGTTTTTGGTAATTATATTTTCGGAGTGATTTTTTCTTAATTAAATTTCTGCTCAATATTTTATTACATTATATTTGATGATTTTTTGTATTCATTAGCGCCATCTGTTGCTCAAAGCGCAATTGGCGATATGGGCAGCACCGTTTGGCGTTGCCACATAGCCTGGAGCTGCAATTGCGCAGTGGAGTCGATAGGCAAGTGTTGAAGCAGAAACCCCAAAATGACAATGCTGCAGTAGGGCAGGTCAACCCTGCTAGCGCTTTCCCGGAACAAGACAAGGGTAAGTTTATATGAGAGAGCGAGTGTGCGTGTGTGTGTGTATGTGTGTGTTGTCGTGTGTGTTATTGTTGTTTGCTGCTATTGTGGCTGTTTTTCCAGTACTTTTCGCAGCATCGATGCTCGTCCAGGCGCCTATAGTGTGGCCGTTTGTGAGTGTGTGTGCGAGTGCGTGTGCGAGTGTGTGTGTGTGTGTTCGATTTGATAGTGACATTGCTCGGCTCGTCGCGCCGTTAACTTGGCTTTTGCTGGCTTCTGGCTTCAAGTCTTTTGGCTCTAGTGGTGGCATTTCAGTTGCAGCAGAGTCGCCAGCCAAGGCACAGAGAATTATTTCCAGCACAATAATAATAATAATAATAATAATTATTCTTGTTTGTTGTTCTTTTTTCGACAGTGCGTGTGTGTGTGAGTGTGCGCGCGAGTGTGTGGCGAGTGTGCGTGTGTGTTTTGTTTGTAGTACGCAAAGCAACAACATAAATAAGAGAAAAAACACCGAACAAAACAGTAAACGCACAACATAAAATATAAATAAACGAGAGTAAATACCCCGAGAAATAACCACTCTCAAGTGTTTATGCAAGTAGCAGCTACTAACTTTAATTAATGCAACTGGCTATAAGCAAACAACAACAACAACAACAACAACTAGCGTAAAGGAGCGGAGTGAAATATTTATTGCATCTATTCAGGCGCATAAAGAAAATGAGCGCAAAGGTAGGCCAAGAGCGCGTAGTAAACTCTCTCTCTCTCTCTGCTTGTGTGTGTGTGTGTGTGTGTGTGTGTGTGTGTTTGCCTATGCTTAGCGCCATATCAAATATGCTGCAGGCCAACTAACAAGCCCCCTTTTCCTAATCAATTTGCGCAAATTCATTTAGCAGCAAATGAAATTTTTAATTGGCTTTGGAATTTAATCAGAGCCACACGCACACACGCACACACACACAACCCCCTCCCCTTCATCCTCTCAGCACATTAGTTGCTGCATATGGTATATACACTAAGTGCAGGCATACCCTGTAATTGAATAAGGAATGTTGGCAAGAGTCTAACATATGTCACCAGAGCCCACTTGGCAGAGAGGGGCTAAAGTTGTGTGTGTGTGGTTGTGTGTGTGTGTGTGTGTGTGTGAAATTGTATTACATTCGTGCGTAGCTAAAAGCAAAAGTTGAATTTGTCTCCAATACAATTTGGCGCATGAACAGCTGCTGCTGTGCTGGGAATTGCATTTGAACTACCATTGAACCCTAAACTGCCGCCCATATGCTCCACCCTCCTCCTCTTCGCCCTACGATTGGCATTGGCAACCGCATGAAGCTTTGCAAATATTTCATTCAACCATAAATCTGCGCAGTTTGTGTGCATAGAGGAATCATAATTGGCATGCCATTATGGGCGTAGAAAAGGGGGCGTGGTATTGGGCATAGTATATCTCCGTATGTGCACTCAACACTATATACATGAGATGTACGTATGAGAGGGAAATTCTATATAAATTCTGTTAAAATATACTACATTTGAATCGATGCTAGAGCATATTGAATCAGAGCCCTATATTATATAGTGGCCATCAAAATGATTTGAAATATTTATTATAGCAATGATATGGTTTTTAAGTAAATCCATAATGAAATACCATGCTAATAGGAAAATGTAGAAGGTGCCGAATATGCCTAAGCAGACTATAATATATTGGAATAGATATTAGTTCTTAGAAGAATATCTGTTGATTCAGAATTGGAATACAGAAACAGGTATATACATAGAGTACTAGAGAGTAGAGTACACAAGTAGAGTGGGAGTACATACTTACATTTAATACACATTTATTATTAGTCCACAAAGCTAAAGTATCATATCCACACTTGAAGCAAACACTTGTAGCTTATACAAAATAAAATAAAATATATTTCGATTCCTTCTCAGAGTATTTATCCAATCTCATACACATTTTACTCTTGTTTATCTCACACTGAAATGGCCATAGATATTTTCCACGAATCTCTTCACCAAATATTTACAGACGTATTTTGTTTTATGGATATGCACGTGATTTCCCTCGATTCATAAATAAACGAAAATTATTTGCTTAAATTCATTCAATTAATTTTTGTAAATATTTGGAAAACAATTTCACATTTCGTAATTTTCCATTTGTTTATTGTACATCAAATATTTGTGGGATTTACATAATTTGTTGGCATATGTTGTTATGAAAACTCTTGTTGAAATTCTGTTTATATATATATGCAAATAATCGTGTGATTTCTGACGGTGTATTTAGCTTAGAATCGATAACAATATGGTTGTGGATAGCCTTAGCTGTCTATCTATTAAGCAATCTATATATCTATTTTCAAAGTTATCCGTATGTTGATTAGTTCGTATATCTATTCATCTAGCTGCCTATCCAGCTATCTGTATACGTACATCTATCTATCTATTGATATATATCAATCTATACAGCTATATATTTATCTACTAAATTCTTTTACCTTACTATTTTCGGTTACAATCGTACTCTTTGCTCTCATCATTTGTTCCCATTGAGCAGAGATTATCTTTGACTCTTTTGTATGTATCTCAAGATACGCGGAGCACATCTTGCAGCTGATAACGTAAATTATTCATTTCCGTTGCCCTTTTCAACTGAGTTTTTGCAGTGTATCTTGGTTTTTCTTGTGATTTGATGTTTGTTTACATTCGATGATGGCACGAAATACATACAGAATTCACTGACACCCTGTGGCAGGCAACACTCATCTGTCATCGCATATGCCACAACCGAATTGGCAAGCAAGAGCCAGAGCCACACGCAAAAACAATGGAAAAGCCAAAAAGCTGAAAAGCCCGAGGAAAACAAAACAAACCCGAACATTATGAACTGCGCAACAGTTTTCATTTGCGTTTTCGGCACGAAGGCGATATGAATGTTAGAGCGTCAGAGTGTTTGAATTGTAAATCAATATAGGCAATGGGTACAGTAGACGCTGGCTAAGTGACACGCGTGAGGAGAACAATTAGAGACATACTTGTAATAATACTTTGAATTTAACGCTAACTTCACTTAAATGTTACTACATCTTACAGTTTCAATTGGTAGTGAAGAAACTAAAAAATAATAGAGTAAAGTATTTCTCTTTTAAGTCAAGTTCGGTTAGGCCTTTACTGAATTTAAAGTCAGTTTCATTCACATTTAATTATTATGTTACATTACTCATTGACGCTTGACTGCAGTTGTTAGATAGCTGACATCATTGTTTGTGTTTGCGGTCCTGTTTCGTCAATTACCAATATGAGAAAGAAAATATGAAAATAATTGATAATATGAGGGAAACGGCTTTATCCAAGTCAGTTTAGATGCCATGCCAAGAGCAAGTAATAACAATTAATACATTTTGCAGGCGATTCCTTTGTGTATAAATATTTACGCCACACTGAAGAGAGGCGCACAGAGAAAGCAAGAAAGAGCGTCAATTAATTTGTTTATAGTGCAAAACTATTTGAATGCGGAGCAAGCACATATGTATATACATATGCGTACATACATATAATGTAAATAAGAGTACATATGCATATACATGAGGGTCTCACATATTGCTGTGGGTATCGGCATCGGCATCGGCTTGTGCTATCGCAACTCGGCATCGCTCAGTGCCCATTGAACGGTCATGGGATGAGCATCGGATATCGTGCATACGTGTTTGTCTTTGGTCTAACCAAGATCCAACCCGCTCCAAATTCGTCTCGAGCTCAACTACAAACTGGCAACTAAACTGGCAACTAGTGAATACTCTATAGTTGTTGGCACTTGCTGTAACTGTCTTCTAATTACTCCGAAATGTGGCTCACCGATTGTCGCACGGTAGGTGTGCGTGTGTGTATAGTAGTGTGGGTGTGTCTATCTACCTGGGTGTTTGGCTTATCGCACTTTGTTTGTACTTCTATCAGATTCCTATAAGCACACATGTAGCGATAAAATCGTAAACAATAACTGGTAATGAGAATATAAAACATGAGAGCATGTTAGCCCATAATTGACTTTTTTAAGTCACATAAAATGTGGTAATATTTATTATAAAATTTTTTTATTGTACAGAATATTTCAAATTAAAATACATTAAAAAACTAACCATGTTCCGGCTAAATTAGTAAATATTCTATATATTTCTAAAGTGAAGTTAAAGCTCCCCCTGGCTACAGTGAAATTCACTCTTTCGGAATTTCATTCGTTATAGATTTGTTCAACGCTATTCACGTGCAAATTCTCTCTGGCAACAAAGGGTTAAATATAATTTAGAAATAATCTATGCACAAAACGTATGTGATCTATGCCGGCTCTATGGCATAAAAGGGCATATTCTAGGCGTGATGTGAAGCAAAAAGAAATGAGAGACACATGTGAGAAACATGTGAGAAAAAGCACAAGACTTAAAATTGGAGAGAGAATAAATAAGAACTGAGAAGCCCTCCAAAATATAAGTTCAAAACAGAAGCAAACGCCCGATTCTTATAATATTTGCCTGATAATTTTGGATATATATGTATACACGTAATGAATGAATGTTTGTGCTTCTTATCACAAAATAAACAAAGAAGCTTTCAGAATACAAGCCATTGCTATAGAAACCGCACGAAACTTTTTAAAGTGTAAATTGTATGGAAAAGATTATTGAAACAGAAATATAAACTAAAATTAGACTAGAACTTACTTGGATATAGAGTGTTGATTATATAGTAGGATGCTTCTACCAAGAGATGTGGTTTTACGAATATTAAAAATAGATTTTAATGAATGAGTTGATATAAAAAATACATATGAACTAATTTACATTTATGGCTGGAGAAATACTCCGGGGAATGAAGCTTTTATTAGCTCGTAGTAAGAAGTTTTATTTATTTTAATCATCTAACACACAAACAGTTTCTATTCACATGCGCAGTGGTGTAATCGCACTTTGCTTTTCGTTAGCTTGCAATTTCACTAAGAAGCCTCAAAGAATAGCAAATGGTAGGCATAGTTGATGAAACTAAAATGCTTTTGGAAAGGGGTCAAAACTCACCACGTCCAGCTGTTGATCCGGATTGCAACTGACGGTTAATGGTACAATATTCCAATCTTACAGATGACTCGCTACAAGCAGACCGAGTTCACGGAAGATGATTCAAGTTCAATCGGTGGCATACAACTGAACGAGGCGACGGGACACACAGGCATGCAGATACGCTATCACACGACAAGGGTGAGTGGTCATGCATACATACTCGTATAGTACATACATATGTAGATACTACTTAGTCAGTTAGTGAGTGATTATAGTATGTAACTATACATATCAAGTCTTTTCATTCGCATGCACACATTTAGTCTGTCTGCAGATACAATAAGCTATGGGAGATCTGAGTTATATAGTACGTGACAATGACCCAAAAAGCAAATGTTACCGATTTGATTAGCTTGAAGGCCAGCGACACATCTGACAGGCGTCGTCTGTGCGGGTTTCTTTAACTAATTCCGTATCGGTTTGATTTCATGCATACATAAAGTACTATAGGTCTAATTCGCATGGGTGATAAGCGTTTTGTTTTAGGGTCAAGGTACTTGGAAGAAGGAATGTTGATGCTATTACATCAGTATTTAGCTAGAGCATAAGCTAAGCACATTTTTCCCAGAACTTTCTATATATATAGCAAATGGTTTTAGCTATTGTTGAGTGAAATAGGTAAACATCAATTTATTATTTAAGCAATATCTCTAAAAGATTCCATAGGATTTTCGCATATTTTTAAATGTATTTATTTCTCATTCCGCAGGCCACTTTGAATTGGAGATCGCGCAGCAAGACCGAAAAGTTGCTTCTAATCATAGTGTTCCTTATGGCCATCACAATTCTCACGCTCTTCACATTGCTGTTATCCAGAGGTTCCAATGAGAGCACCAAACATATGGTACACGTTCTGACCCCCAAGAAAGGTATAATCAGACATACATATGAATTATATAAACTCGCTTTTCAAATGATTTTATGCACTTTAGACTGGCTAACGACTGGCAATTTGCCCTGCCTGAATGAGCACTGCATTTTTGCCTCAAGTGAGATACTACGATCCATTGATGTCAGTGTTGACCCTTGTGATGATTTTTATGGCTATGCGTGGTAAGGAGAACTCTCATAATCATACATACCCTGACACAATTTAGTGTTAACCATGATTTATCGCTGTTATGGCTCTATTCTCTGTACTTACAGCAATCAATGGATCAAGAACAACCCCATACCAGAGGGCAAGTCCACTTGGGGCACCTTTGGCAAGCTGGAGCAGATGAATCAGCTGATTATACGCAATGTATTGGAGAAGCCAGCGAAAAGCTTCAAGTCGGAGGCGGAACGTAAAGCCAAGATCTATTATGAATCATGCTTGGATGTGGATGAGCACATGGAAAAGTTGGGCGCTAAACCAATGAACGATCTGCTCAATCAGATTGGTGGCTGGAATGTGACTCAAAGTGGATACAATGTAACCAATTGGAATTTGGGCAACACACTGAAAATATTGCACAACAAGTGAGTCACTGTGAGAGTCTACGTATCACTATCACTAGACTAATCTCAACTTACCTTTTAGATACAATTTCAATTGCTTGTTTGGCTGGGCCATTGGCGAGGATGATAAGAACTCAACCAGGCATGTCATACAAATCGACCAGGGTGGTCTGACATTGCCCACGGCTGATTACTACAACAACAAGACGGACATACACCGGAAGGTGCTCAGCGAGTACATTGAGTACATGACCAAGATCTGTGTTCTCCTCGGTGCCAATGAGACTGATGCGCGTGCTCAAATGGAGGCAGTGATTAATTTTGAAAAGAAACTCGCCAACATTACCATACCCATGGAGGATCGGCGCAACGAGGAGGCGATGTATCATCCGATGACACTAACGGAACTCTACAAACTAGCACCGTTTCTCAATTGGACCGATCATTTCGATAATGCCATGCAGATGGTCAATAGACGTGTCACCGACGAGGAGGTTGTGGTCGTCTATGCGCCCGACTTTCTCAAGAACCTATCGAACATTATTATGAGCATGCAGTCAACAGAAGCTGGAAAAATGTAAGAGCTATTACTATGTTTACAATTCACAGGTACCTAACTGTTTCCCATCTATTCATTACCTCAGCACACTGAACAACTATTTAACATGGCAGGCGGTACGCACGCTGACCAGCTGCTTGTCGAAACCCTTCAGGGATGCTTATAAGGGCGTGCGTAAGGCCCTGATGGGCTCTGATGGCGGCGAGGAGGTGTGGCGCTACTGTATCTCCGATACAAATAATGTGGTTGGCTTTGCAGTGGGCGCCATCTTTGTGCGTCAGGCATTCCATGGCGTTTCCAAGCCAGCTGCAGAGCAGATGATTGGCGAGATACGTGAAGCCTTTAAATTCAACCTACAGAATCTTAGTTGGGTGGACAAACAGACACGTGAGCGGGCCATCGAGAAGGCAAATGAGATTTCCGATATGATTGGATTCCCCGATTACATACTCAATCCTGAGAAGCTGGACAAAAAGTATGCTGATCTCAATATCACGGCGAACGCATATTTTGAAAATAACATACAGGTTGCCATATATAATCTAAAGAGTAATCTCAAACGCCTGGATCAGCCGGTGAACAAGACCAACTGGGGCATGACACCGCAAACGGTGAATGCCTACTACACGCCCACCAAAAATCAAATCGTATTCCCCGCGGGCATCTTACAGACCCCATTCTTCGATATCAACAATCCCAAGAGCCTTAACTTTGGTGCCATGGGCGTGGTCATGGGTCATGAACTGACGCACGCCTTCGACGATCAGGGACGGGAGTACGATAAGTACGGAAACATCAATCGCTGGTGGGATCCGAAGAGCATCGAAAGTTTCAATGAGAAATCCGAATGCATAGCCCAACAGTACAGTGAATACAAGCTGAACGGACGCAATCTGAATGGCAAGCAGACATTGGGTGAGCACTATAACGAAAGAATATTCATTTGATGTATACCATTAATAGTATTCTATTATTCTATTGATGCTACAGGTGAGAATATAGCCGATAATGGTGGCTTGAAGGCTGCATATCATGCCTATCTACGTACCAATCCAGACAAGGAGGCGGATGTTCTCAAGCTGCCTGGTTTGAACTTGACTCATCCGCAGCTCTTCTTTGTATCCTTTGCACAGGTGAGTCTCCTGAGACATCATATCTAAGTTGGTATCTTAATTAATGCTGTAATCTGCCTAGGTCTGGTGCTCCAGCACAACGGATGAAACGAATCTGTTGCAAATGGAAAAGGATCCACATTCGCCGTCACAGTTTCGGGTGATCGGGACGTTATCCAATATGAAAGAGTTTGCCGAGGTATTCCATTGTAAGCCCAACAAACGCATGAACCCCACTAAAAAGTGCGAGGTGTGGTAAGTGGTTTTGGAAGTAAGAAACTATGGGAAGACAGATCTCAGAACGTATCGGCTCGCAGCATTCGAAATACCGAAAGAAAACTTACCAAATCAGCCGCACAAAATACCAAGAATCAACTATAGATAATATTATGTATAGTATTTATCTATTGATTGTTCTCTCTTAGCTTATACATAGATTCTCTTGAGTTTCGAATGTGTGCCATATATGTTTCTATTTACTTTTGTTGTTGTTCTCACATTATTTTCCTATTAGTTGTAGACTGGGAACAGCTGTATAAGAATGCTTTTCGGCCTGCCGAATTCGAAGTTTTGTATCTTTTACTATAATTACTACAATTATTATAATTATTATGATTATTGTTTTTGACAACGTCAGTCATTGTGCCTATTATTGAAAACGAAAGAATATCTGACGATAAATCTAACGCATACTTTTTTTTGGGAACGGGCTTAGACCGGCTGAAAGCCGCCAAAGCCTGGGCCGTAATGTACCAAAGCTGAGACTTAAGAACACAAAATAAAACCTAAAAAAACTAAAACTAAAATAACTAAGAAGAAGAAGTTACCAAACTTAAAATGCGGCCAACAATAATTTCGAAAAGAGTCAAAGTGAAGGAAAGGAAACGCAGTGCATGTGTTTCGATTAAGATACTATATCAATATGTGTGTATGTAATAACTGTATAACTGTGTCTGTATGTAGTAGATATTAACAATTGTAACTGTAAAAGTTTAACTGTATAACTCGCTATTTGTACAACTATTTATGTATATTTGTGTGTATAAGAAACAAAGGATACCGAACGCATTGAGTCGAAGGGACAGGGCGACAGGGCGACAGGAAAGAGGTTTATGTGTCCGTAGCTCTCCTGAAACCCCTAAATTGTACGCCTATGTATGTGTGTGCGTGCGTGCGTGCGTGAGTGTATATGTGTGTGAGTGAGAGGGCGCGAGTAAGTCAGAGCGAGAGCCAAACTCCAAAGTGCGACAAAATATCAATATTAAAAGAAAGAAAGAAGAGAAATCAATTTGTATATTTTATATACTAATAAAAACATGTAATTAGTTATGGGTAAATAGCAAAGAAATATTACTTTGAATTGGATAAACTACTTAGTATACCTAACTTTTTGTGCTTAGTTAAGAGAAGGAGAAACCCAATCAAAATAAATTACGATTACGATTACGATAACGATAACGATTACGATTACTATTCGTTTGTTTGTTAACTTTGAGTTTTGTGAGCTCCCTTATATACTATAGATATGTACTACTTTATATCGAACAAAGACCATAGAAGAACATAGAACACCAATCAATGAAATGTAGAGAGTCTATGAATACAGTATACAGTATTATGCGATACAGTAAAAAACAGTAAAACTAAAAAAACCAAAGCTCAACAAAGCAGTTGGCACATATCAATATCAATGTTGGAGTAAATCGTATAAATGAAAAAGCAAAACATATGTGTTTAGTATTATGAAATAACTAAGAAGGTATAACACCAATACGAAAACCTATCAGAATTTTACTTAAACCTGTTAAACCAAAAATACTTGTAATACACCCAAGAAGTATACTTGGGAAAAAGCGCACTAAATAAATACTAAAGTATATATATAAATATATATAAATTATTTGCCAATATCAGTCTTTACCAAGGAGTTCCTTACACCTGAACAAAGTGGAGAAACTTATCAAGTCAACGATATAGAAAAAATATACACATATATCTATACTAAAACCGAATGCATTTAATTTTTGTATAATTTTAATGATTTCGTCTTTTGCCCTAAGTCCAACAGCACATACTACATATAATAAAGAAATCAATTTATATATATATAGTACATATACATATATATGTATATACTACTAATTATACCTACATACCCGAGAATATGTATGTCACAACATACAAACACCATATTTTTACTGTCGAAACGAACAAAAGAACACATTGTATACATATGAGAAATGAAATAAATTCAATAACTGAGTGTAATGTTACTCTGGTCTATTCTGTTCTATTCTATTATTCTGTTACTGCATAAAAGCTGCTGGAGCATTAAATTTGCATATGATTCAGCCAACTGGAACTGTGGAAGGACACACATTTCAAACTGTATCTGCAGTACACTCGTACTCGTAGGGATCTGGGCAATCCCATTATGCATAGGCATGGCAAAAAATTTAATTAGTTTTAATCTACACTGGTCCACGATGGTTGAGGTTGAGGGCTACTATATAGTATGTATGTACATACATATGTAAGTGGGGTATGATTTATTTTAGTGGGTTAAAAGTATGGCATAATATCACTGCTTATGCTGGAGTTTAGACTTGGTTTTCTTATAATCCTGTTAATAACTCCGTTGTTGTCGGACGCAACCGACAGTAGGAGGTACTGCAGCAGCAACATATACATATACACAAATACACCACACAGTATGCAACATTTATTTTCTTTATATGTATTACAGTTGAGCGCCTGCCAACCACTGTGAATACTCTCTAAATCAACTGATTCGTTATTTATGCGTTTAGTTTATGTAGATTTGATTTCGCAGTGATATTAACACTCCATTAGCGCAAATGATGTAAGCATTTGCTGTTATTTCAATAGGCTATAGTTAGTAGATCGTATAGAGCTAATTGAGGCAATTTTCCATAAAAAAAGTGCAACAAGTGTGGCAACAACAATAATAAGTATTGAGAGCAATTCAAAAACACAATTTTCAAATGCGTCATAAAATCAAGGCGTGGCATTTATTAGTAGGCCAAAAAGTGCTGAGTCAGCTGACCTTAACCCTGGTGAGGGATTGTTGTTATTGCTATTAACCATGCCAGTTGGCAATCAGGCATGCATTATGTTGACACGCCCCTGCCACAGCCCCTGCCCCTGCCCCATGCCCCATGCCGCATGCATGTCCACTGTGTGTGTGTGTGTGTGTCATCAGTTTATGTTGGCTCTAACAAACGGCCTTGTAGAGCAGCTACTCATCCCTCCTCCACAGAGCCCTTCATCTGTTGAGTGAAATAATTTGCCAGCGTTGCGGCATTTCATTTAAATATGTTAATCAAGGGCCAAGTAATTAAGTAAATTAAATGGTTTCTGCTTGCCTGCCGCAATGCACAAAACTTGCCACCCGACTCCGCTTCATCTAACACTTGCCCCTGCCCCGCCCTAAACTTCACCTCCCTCTCTCTGCTCCATCGTCTGCCCGTCGTCCGTCGTCCGTCTGTCTGTCATGTTGAGCGCTAATTTTTGCATGTTGATTTAAATTAACATAAATAAACGCTCTGTTGTGGGTGACTATAAACACATGAACATGCATGTACATATGTGCACATACACATGTATGTAAAAACTACAGTCGGATGCAACCGACAGTAGGAGACCCTGTAATTTCCTTTGCACACACACACGCTAACACACAATCTAACACAAACTTGATCTGCTTGCATTATAGGGACATCTAACTGCCAAATATGATGTCTCTAGCTCTTACAGTTTCCGAGATCTAGGTGTTCATACAGACAGACAGACGGACAGACGGACAGACAGACGGACAGACGGACATGGCTAGATCGACTCAGCTCGTCGTCCTGGTCAAGAATATATATACTTTGTGGGGTCTGCCACGCCTCCTTCTGCCTGTTACATACATTTCGGGCTTGCACAATCTTAATAGACCCTTTGTACTTTTTTAAAGTACAGGGTCTAAATATAGTAGTATGTAGTATGTGTGCTGGACATGTGCATATTTAAGCCACATTTAGACACACAGTCCAGCTCGAACTTATCTGCATCTGCATAATTTGAATTGTCAACAAGTTATTATAAAGTGCCACTCAAATATTTTTCAAAATACACACACACACACGCACTCGACCCACTGTGTGTGTTGACACGCTCATTAGCTTGTTGTGATGACCCACACACACGAGTACACTACCATGTGGTAGACCCAATTTAATTTAATTTAAAATTATCCTAATTGAAATTAGTATTTGGTTTAATTTAAGTTTACTTTTCTTTAAGCTTTAGATTATTCTATTAATATATGATGACAATTGCATTTCGTGTAATATCTGATATCTCTGGTGTTTATTATCCGATTGGGCTGCAAATCGCTTCATTTGATCAAGAATATATATACTTTATGCCTGTTACACACACATGTCAATTGCACAATCTTAATAGCCTCTCTTGTACTTTTTTTAAAGTACAAGGTCGAAAAACTTGAAACTGAAATTAGCATTATTTCTAGACACTTTCCATGACATTGGAATTGAGAAGGAAGAGCCCGAAATTGAATAGTTTTTGCTGCTAGAATACTTATATAATTAGCAGCAAACGGTTACAAATTGTATTTCGCAGCGACTTTTGTGCTCACATTTTAATTGCAAAATTGTTCGGCAAATTTGGCAATGGGCAGAGGCATAGACAGAGGCGTAATAGTATGGGGCATCGGGGTAGGGGTATGAGTTTTGTGTGTATATTGTGGTGTCCAGGTTTGCACGACGAAATGAGATTTCAACCGCAAACAGCAGCAAACCATTTCTGCTTTGGCCCGTGACGCTCCATGCGCTCTGCCAATAAAATAACAATCAACGCTAGCCGCGACTGTGCCGTGGCAGAAGGCAACAAAAGGAAATGAGATTGAGGGGGAGGGGGAGGAGAAGAGCAGACAACTGCCGGAAAGAGTTGCGTAGTGTAGCCTCCGAAATAATATTTAAGCCGGCCAACCGACAACAATGTTGTGACACACCCCAGACACCCACTCTTTGGCCCCCCTCTCTCTATCAAGCAATACACGCACTTTATTTTGATCCACAGCAAGCAGAGGAGTCTCTGCCTCCCCCTGGCTCCCTCCTGGGGTCCAGCATTTGCATTTATTTCAAAAAGTTCGCTCGTTCGTTCGTAGCTTTGGCATTTGTTTCCACAAATTAATGAAATAATTTAAATCGCTTAATTGAAGTAAATTGTGCATGCTCGTAGGGATTCGTGTATATAATTTATATACTTGTGTCAAACAAGTTGGCATAATAAGGTTTTATATGCCATATATACTATAATGGATTTTTATTCGATTCATGTATCATGTGATCTAATTTCCTGAAATTTCCCATCTCCAACTTGTTCGAGCCACAGCATGCATGCGTGTGGCTTTGCGGAATCAGAATCTATGAATTTATCATTAAATTTGAGTCCAGCCAAATGAATTCTTCGCTCGCAACTCGAACTGAGAGACTGAGGCTAAAGTTTCTCCTTTCTCTTATACACAATCTTTATGCTATAAACCATAAGTTCATTTGGCAAACTGTCCTCTCTTTTCGTCTTCAAATTCATAAGTTAAAGATAGCATAAAGTGAATCTCATAACAGCTTGTTTAATCAAATTTTGTACAAAATATAATATGTGGGCCCGGACACGTGGTCTATATAGTATAACATTCTGGTTGGTTAGTTAAGCTTCTGCACTTTACTATAACTTTTGATCTCTATAACTTCGTTTGTAAAGCTTACTCCAGATTAAAAATAGGGAATTTAGAAAATAGAAAATTAGTGTATGAAAGTAGCATATCCTTGGAAATGATCGAAGAGTTGACATCTCTGTCTTGTTTACAGTATTAATTCAATCCATTTCCGCATGACTCGCAATCGTTCCCTCTACTATGTTTTAATTTATTTACAACTGAAATTTGAATTTTGACTTCTTTGTATAAGAATTTCATAGGACTTTATGTTTTGCAGCGCATCTGATGTAGGTATATGGATAAATATTGGACTAGTAGGAGTATAGGTGTACTCTTTCAATACATACTATTTGTCATTTGCTGGAGTTTCGTGGGTTTTCCGTTTCGATTTCTTTGAGCGTGACTTGCGATCGGAACGCATTTGGCTTAAATTCACAATGCTTACGGCTAATGGATTCGGTTTGCCATAAGCCGATTTCAGGGTACCGCCCGTAATTTTGGCTAAAGCACTAATAGTTAGCTTCTGCGATTTGGGAATACGCCGATGACAGCGACCACTGTTCACTGATGTGTTCTTCACCTTCTTGTTGGGATCATAGTAGCTGTCCAGCAGATCAATGATCTCAAGCTTTTGCTTAACATTCAGATTGGCAATACCCTGCAGAGCATTGGTCAATCCATCTACACGTTTTTCTTTCCAGATCTCATGAAGGGCACCCAAGTCGTAGCCATGATCGGCGAGTATCACGCGATATTTAGCGGCTCGCATGCGATGTTTGGTGATCTTCAGATAGCTGATGAAAACTGGACAAAACGAGTTCTGTCGCTTGATATTGACATGTTCCACAGCCACACTTCTCAGATGATCCTCAATCGTTTCGGCAAATGGCTCAATTATATGGAATATATTGCTAAAGGCCTCAATCGATTTCGCTTGTGTCAATTGTAGGGCCACATGGTAGGCCAATCGAGCCCTGACACTGGCATCACCAATGAAATCATTGGCCAATATCTGATTCTCCTCGGTGGAATTGGGCAGCACTGTGGCCAGACGACGTAAACTGATATAGTTGCGATCGAAGTGATCTATATACGTCTTGGCCAAGTTATTGCTATTGATGAAACATCTCACACGCTTCGTAAATACATCCATCATGTCGTACTTCAATAGCAACTGCAACATCATGTGTGGTATGAATTTACGTTCATCATGGTATAGCAATATAATGCTATTCGAACAGCAATATTTGGACTCCAACTGTGCCAGCCAGTCGAGGAACTTCTTGAGTACAGTCAGATCGGAATCGGTTTTCAGAGTCTATGGAATTGCAGGAATAGATAAACGAAGGATTATAACGTGTATTCTCCCACCCTCTCAACTCACCTTGTGTGTTTTCATCGATTTCATTACACGTTTCGATTGAACTGCTATAATTTGCACCTGATGACGCTGTCGTGCTGCCGCATTAAGATTCATGCAGGGCATTATATAATGCTGAAACGAATGATTGTTCGAATAGGCTGCCAATTGGAATATCTGCGGCAAGTATTTAAATTAATAAACAGTTTAGGAGAGAATTTACCCCCCTCCACCCACTGTGACATACCTCATCGCTTAGACGATGTCCAGTGGTATCCAAATCGAATGCTACTAGCATTATCTTTGGATTGGGTACTCTTCTGCTAACCGTTATGTTAGCAATATGATTTTCCAATTTACGTGCATTCATGACTTATTCAATTTTACTAAGGGAAAGTGTATAATGCAATTTATATACGGACAAATTTGCTTAGGGGAAATCAATATGTTTGATTCTGTTAGCGTTATTTATCTTTTAACCTTTACTTACACGCTTTTAGTAAATTGATGTATTTTAATTATATAAATAATTTTAGAAATTTATTTTAAAAATTGTTTCCAATTCGGACAATTATGAATAGTGAACTAACTAAAATTTGTAACTATACGATTTGATGTTGAGGCAAAGCCTTCTATAAATTCATTTGATTATTTGTACCAATAATGGTGAATATAGTGAATTAGTGAATTAAGTAAGTACATATATTAAATATACATATGTACATAAACAGTACAGATATTAAATAAACATTTTCATATCTTATACTAGTTTAATATGTATGTATATATATATATGCATTGCATGTACATAAGTAGTTCATTAGTTCATTCGCCAGTCAAGCAATAACAAATGCTAAACATTCTGGTACCACCGCTGGATGGCGCCACTGTTATGGCGTTGTTACAGTTTTTACAGCCTGTTAACATAGTTAACATGAGATATGCACATGTAAATATTGAAATAAAATTTATGCATGTCAAATATTTAATTTAAAGATGCTTTCTTTGACATTTAATATAAAATAGATATATATTTATATGCATATAAAAAGAATATGTACATTTAATAGTGCCTCATGCTGGGACCGGGCTCGACTGTCTCGACTGTCAGTGCCTGGTTTATTGCATTTAAATATGTTATATATTTTATACTTTGGCTGCTCCCTTTGGCACTGGAAACTGTGGACGCGCCTTTGCATAATGAAGAAATTTCCCAACGCTTTTTATGTCAGGCCCAGGCCCAGACCAGGCCCAGGCCCAGGCACACAATTCACTTTCTTTTCGCTACTCGTTTTCATTTTTTGTTCTCTCTTTTGTTTACGACTGTCGAATGGTTTGTTTATAATAATTTCACGTTTGAGCCGCTGTCACTGACTCCTGCCAATTACTTAGTTATGTAAAGTAACTCATTTTCGGTGGAGCACTTGGTGGTGCCACCGACCGACCTGTAGCAGTGACTGCGACTGCGTCGGCGACGCTAACGGCTCCGCTGCTGCTGATGAATTATTCACTGGGGCGCGTGAAAATATTTTACATACGCTTTTCATCTATGTGGGTGTGTCTGTGTGTGTGTCTGTGTGTCACTGAGTGCACATTGCTTTAACTTACACCAAAGTCATGGCATATTTATGTACAGTTTCTCCACTGCGTGTGTGTGTGTGTGTGTGTGTATTACTGCCTTGTACTCCGCTGAGTGCAAAATGCTGTTGCATACTTACTGCTGCTCAATTTAAATCGAACTTAATCAGCATAGCCAATTTTCCCAGTGGGACTGCGTTACGAGATATCCAAGAATTATGCAAAAAACCCAGGATGGCCCTCTAGTCGAGCGTGCTCAAACTAGGCCTGATTCAGCTCATCATCTTGACCAAGAATATGTATGAGTCTGTGCCGCAATAGCATCATAGTCATTGAGAATATTGTGGGAATTGCCATAATAGAGTCCATCTATTCCATTATGCCTATTTTTACAATATACCCGATGATATAAGGCGGAAAACTCCTTTAAGCCTTGTTATTGATGGAGTGGTCTTGCTCTTGATAAATTTCTAGTTATGTTCCTCAGATATTTGATATTTGCAATTTAAAAATCGCTTCAAACTTATTAAGTTTTATTGTTGTATTTGGCCTTTTGGATTAACTGCCATTGGATTACATTCTACCATTGAACAGCTCATGCTTATTGTGTGCAGAGATTAAGCCTTCATCCCGGCATAGCTCATAAGCAGCTTTCCCCAGCCAAAGTCAGAGCAAGTACTAGTATAGTAAGCCCGCTTTGTAGTCAGCAAAATTGTAAAATGAACTTATGACTGGTCCTGGTCCTGGTCCTGGGCCTTGGGCTCGCTCATTCATTCAGTAGCTAAATCTGTAGTGCCATACAATTTATTATGCTCCTTATGCTGTGGCGGCACAATGCTGAACGCGGACTTGACCAGAGAGGGGCGGCTGGCAAAAGAGGGAATTGCATAAGGAAGCGGAAGGAAGGTCAGCATTTAGTCCATAAGCTGCTGTAGCATGTCAACCGGTTGAATCGGTTGGGCTTCCGGCAATGCAGCCAGCCACAGCCATAGACGACGGCACGGCATCTCGTGTTGCACTTTCACCTGCCGTCGCCCCCATCTCTATGTCTGTCTTGGCAATTGAAATGCATTTGAAGTGAATGAGATATCGTTTAATTTGCTGCGGCAGGTGCAGCTTAGGCGTGGCATTAAGCACAAATTGAATGCAATGCATTTTTGATTACGTTCAAAACGCGTTTCAAAGTGGCTTCAGTAATTGTTGTGCCGTTTCTTTTCTTTTCTGTGCTTTTCTGTGCTTTTCTTCTCTCTAATCAGTTTGCCAATACACACAATGGAAGAACAGTCGGCTCCAACACACATAATTGACGCTACAGTGTGTTTTCTTATTCAATAAAAATCAATTGTACAAATATTGTGTTCATCAAAAAGAAAGAACAACTTCAAACAATATTCGCCACTATAGAATCAGTCCCACCTGTATCATACCACTCCGAAAGACAAACAGGCTGAGCCAGGAGAACTGAGAACCAGAGACTGAGAGTTCCATGCAACATTTTGCTTACATTTCATTTATTTCATCGCCTGTCTGCTCTGGCTCTGTCTCCTCTACTTATACCCTGCGCCCATTAAAAATGGGTAAGGCAGAGCATAATAAATCGTTGTAAATGTGTACAGGTTGAGGTAGAGCTCTGTCGTACTATATACAAATACTTTTCGGCCATGCTGAGAGTAAATCAATTTGTTTTTGCACCTAACAAAATTAGTATAAAATTGGCTTAAGTAAAGTTGTTACACTGCTAAAATTGGTGGTGTATCTATCTTGAATTAATTTGTTGTTCTTTGATGATAATATTATAAAAATAAATGTTTATTATTCTCATTTCAAGTTTGATATAAAAAGCCAAAAGCAATTTTCGATTCACTCTAGATTTGGTAGATTTGGATTTGGATTAACAACTTTAATTTAAGCAAGAGTGTATGGTATCTCTTAGTCACATATGCCTTAAACTAACTGATTTGGTCCCATATTGCAAGGAAATGCGTGCGTTTATATGTGTATGTGCGCCGCTGGCATTTTTTCAGATGAATTTCGGCCTTGAGATGACCTTCACTGAGCTTTTACAGATTTGCGGCTCTTCAATTATCTGGGGGACACACCCACACACACACACCCACAGAAGCACCGTATTCATAGCTGGACATGTGCTGTCTGTCACCAAACATTTTCCATTTTAAAGATACTTTCTGGGGAATTTTTGTTTTTCGTGGAAAAGAAAAGTTTTGCTGCAAAATTTGTAAAATATTTGAAAGTACAAATTACCATAAATACAAAGGAGCGGAAAAAAAGAGGAGAACATATTGAAAGGATTCCCAAATGATTGTTGTTTTAATCCTTTACTGCGAACCGAAAGAGCAGCCGCATCGGATAATCGGATGGCTATCACTTTGGGGCTTTGTGTAAGCTCTAATGGCATTCAATTTGGGGTTCAAGCTGCTCCCTCTAAATCAAGCTAATGAAGTGTTAATTAGACTAGAGGAGAGGACGGGGTGTAGGGTGTAGACGGTAGCCCATACTTTTGTTTTGTGACATATTTCTGGAGAGGAAGTATTCATTGAAATCAATTTTGTAAATATTTAAAATGCCATTTAGTTGGGTGTGGCTCATGGGCGGTTGGGTTGGGCTCGCTGGGGATATTAACGGGAATTTTGCGTTAGTTCAGTTATTTATCAGCCTAATTGCATTACACTTTTGCGGTTTTATGGTTAGAAATTCAAATTAATATGTACGAAGCGAATGGGACCCTTTTTGCCTGAGAGAGATGTGTGTGTGTGTGTGTGTGTTAGACTATGTAACAGCTCAATGACAGCACAACTGCTGCTGAATGACAACCAGAATAATTAATATTCATTATATGTATTATACACATATATGCAATTATATATTAACCTCTCTGTATAAAATACCCCTACGTATGAACAAAACTGTTGTGTATGGTATATAGGCTTAATTTTCTAATTACCAACTTGATAATGGCACAGATAATGTGCTTTAAGCTCACACCTAATGCCACTCATTTTATTTAAATGATACACTTAATTGTATAGAATACGATAACTTAGCTATATACAAATATATTTAATGAATTTGAATATATTCGATACTGATAAATTGCCAGCAGCTGGCTGATTAGTTGGAGTTTCATTACTTACTTTATATTATAACATATTGAAGTAATGATTTATTAATCCAACTGCTCAGCATTCACTTTAAAGTGTTACCACTTCAAATGACCCCAGCGAGGAGGCAGAACTTTTACTTCAACATCCACTTCCACTTCCACGTCCACGTCCACATCCACATCCGCATCCACGTTGATTGATCGACTGCACTTTGTAGAAGCGGCAAAACATGTTGACGTCCCTTAGAGCCAAGACGATTTCCTACTGCCACGACTAACAACTCGTATTAAAAAGTTGCCAGTGTGAACGCAAACGCAAAAATGTTGAGCACATCACAAATGCAATGCTGTAGACTCATACACGAGTGAGTATGTATATAAGATGAGGGGAGGACATCTTATTACATTGTTTTATTGCCAACTAAGAAATCATGCGGCAACTGGAGTGCCAAGTGTTTAAATGAGACCTCAACTGTAGCTTGAGCTTGAGTTTAAGTTGTATGGCTTACACTGTCCAGCCGGATTAGGGACTAGACGGTTCTACTATGCATTACGACTGAATGTTGCGCTGGAAATACTGAATATCTTATGGCAATGAATCAAGTATTATGAAATTAAACTTAATATATTAACTAATATTTAGGCCAACAGTACTAGCCACGCTTATTATTAGTCCTATTCGCAGTTCAATTGAAAGCTTGAACTTATATGGTACAGATATGCTAGCTGAATTCTATAATATCGACTAAAACATATGCTAAATTTGTACTATTTGAAAACTAAACACCTTGCCATACTAGTCCCTATTAGTACGAGTATTTCGGTTTGTCTTTCGACTGCGCATACCCTACAATAAAAGTGAGTGCTGGGTATGGCAAGATTAATGACTTTTATAAAATTTATTATTGCTCTTACCGCCACAGTGACGTTGCTGCATCTCACCTACCTAGCATACGTTGCTGCTCCTGTTCCTGTTGCTGCTGCTGCTACAGCTCATCCTTCAGCTGGCTAGAATTTTCAATAAGGCTATAAATTTAACAAGTATTGCACAGTTCAGCTCAGCTCAGCTCAGCTCAGCCAGCGATTTCAACTAGCCCGTAGCCCGCTCCCGTTCCCGTTCCCATTCCTATTCTCCGTTTATCGCTGCCGTTTCGAACCCTTTGAAGTGGCTCATTTATTATGCAATTGCCATTGCACATTGTCGCATAACAAAACAAAATAAACAAATATAAAATAAAACAGCGCCAATTGTAGCGTCCTCCTCTCGGTACTCGGTACTCGGTCCTCGGTCCTCGGTCTGGCACTGACATTCAAATTCAGCGAGCATACCGTTTAACTCCCACTGTCACTGTCACTGTCACTGTTTGGGATCTTTCCACGTTGGCAGATGAAATCACGGCTTTTCACGCTTTAGCCATTCCATTCCCCTTCCCCTAGCTATAATTTATTTGAGAGCATCAGCTAAATTATCACCGTGGGGCATTTTAAAATCATTTTTTGTTGACATTTTATGTGTTGTGGGTGCTTTGTTTTTATTTTGGATAATACCCTGTACTTGTTGAGAGACTTTGGTGTCAATTGTAATAGGCATTAATATACGGTCCTGTTTACAACTTCACTATCTACATTTTCAGAGCATACTTTAGGGGTGCAAATGCATGCAAATGATTCCAGGTGAAGTCTGTGTTCGTATATGCAGCTGCATTCACAGGGTATCTGTTGTCCACCCACAACTGTACGAGTATATGTATTCTTCTTGTATTTCACTCTATATTATTCTTCTTTTTGGCTACATGATTAATTATGTTGGCATTGCTTAGGATCAAGGAGTCCTTCGCCGGTTAAACTAATGTGAAAAACGAGCTCCCAACTTACACACAAGATGGAGGGAAGTTAAGTAAAGCTTTAAGAATTCAATGAATGGCAATTCTGTTGAATTTCCACATTATTCTCGTCCAGGTAACATTACCTGGCAACTGCTGTTCGAGCAGACTTTAAGGTTTTTTTTCTCTCTGTATTATGGTAAATTTTTTGCATTTCTCTCTCTGCCCGAGTTTCTCGTTTCATTCTTGTTATTGCCTGATTTTGCTGTTGGTTTTTAGCATCGATCTGTTTCTGGTATCTGCTCAGCGAATGCTGGTCTATGTTTATGCCACACACACACACTCACACACAGTGGCATTTACACCCTTTTGGACTCTGTGGCAAGGGTTCAACGGTTTTCAGTTAAAAAGCATTCGAGTGGATGAACAATATTTATTGGTTTTCATGCGCCTGTCCATGTCTCTGTCCATGTCGATGGCTATGCCTCTCTACAGATTATAGTGTGTGCGTGTGTGTGTGTGTGCGTGTGTGTGCGTGTGTGCGTGCGTGTGAGAGTGACCGGGTGTCCGTCCGCAGTCCGAGCTTCCTGCTTTGTAGTGCCAATCAAAATACATATGTACGTATCGACTTGCTGTGTGGTAAAAGAAAAGAAAATTATTGAGCGTATCTTATGAATTGTAACAGTTTCATAAATATCTTTCGTATGCATTTTTTGGGTGGGGTGCAACCGTCCAATAAATATGAGCAAATGCATAAATTAATGTAAATTAAAATGTCGATTTGATTTATAGCTATTATTTTATGTTTATTTTATGCATATTCAGTAACGACATTTTACATTAAATATATAGATATGTAGATAATATCGTCGAGTCGCATGCTAGTTGTGAAATTAGTTTGTACAGGCAAATTAATTATGTAAATAATTAATATAATTCAATTTCAGTTTTCATATCAGTTCACAGGCAATCCTCCACATTAAACATCATCAAATAGTGGAGTGTTTGAGCACACTCAAGTACGCGTATTTAATTAGCGCAGTTTTCTTTCAATTTGATGGCAGGAGCGAGAGTCTAATTGAGCTCCCACTCCACTCCACGTTGGGCAAATAAGTCGCGGAGCTAAAATCAATATTAATATGCTCAAACCAATTTCAGTCTGCTTGACGAACGAATTTTAATTGCTATTGAATTAGTTTGCTTATTAATTACAATGCCTGATGAAACTGTTGGACTTTTGTATAACTAATACTGACACCGATGGACCTTGGGGTCTGCACTTGCAGCTAAAACAATTATTCAAGTACATCAGAGAGGTGATTTCAATGTGCCACTGTGCACTATGAGTGGAAAGTGCCGAATATTATAATAAACCTTACCAAGAGACAACTAAAACTTGGCCAGAATGTGCTGAGAATAACCTGCTTTAAGGCTATACATAGTTTTCCCATATAAAAGAGATTATGGGAAAACTATGTATAGCCTTAAAGCAGGTTATTCTCAGCATATTCTGGCCAAGTTTTAGTAGATATTTCTTATCCAAATCGGGGCTTTCTGAGGGAATATTGTAAACACATACTTCTTCAATTTTAATTCCGCTAAAAAAAAAGAATATTTGTAAAATTTGTAAAAAATTGAGGTTAATTTCGCTTTTGGGCGCTTTCATCCCATAGTGCACACTGTAGATACAAGTACACTCGTATCAACGGTTGCAATGTCGGCTTTGTGGCTGCGCTTTTTTCGCATTCACTTCATTTTTTCATGGCAATTTGTGTTAACGGCCTACTCGAGGTTCGCTCGGGGTGTGATGTAGGTGCCTGGTTAGGGATTTTTACGGTTTCCGGCGGCGTCAACGGCAACGGATTGACGCTACCAGCTACCAGCACTATAGGATACTATAAAAACGCCAACCAGCCACACACTCACATAATGTGGAGCAAGAAAAAAAGCAACACACTCACCACACATCTAAAGTTCAATCGAGTCAGTCAACAATTGGCACACACACACCCACTCACACACACACACACACACACACACACACACACACACACAGATAAGTACACATAGATACAGGCATACACAAAAAGTGTCTGTTTTTTTATATATATTTTTATTTTTCGGTATAGCCAAAGTCAACTGGTGACTCTCTCTTTGGGCTTTTGCGACTGTGTATATCTGATTGAGAGCTCTGTGTGCGTGTGCGTGTGTGTGTCTTTGTGTGTTTGTGGGTGTTTTTGCAGGTTAAATTTTTGGTCGGCTTAGTGCTTAAATACATTTGATTGTAATTCGCTTTTAAACTCGATTCGTTGCGATTTTGTTGCGATTTGTTATTGGATGTAATGGTGCGACATCTGAGCTCCACTACCAAATCCCCCATTTCCCATTCCCAACAGGAGAAGCAAAACAAAAAGAGAAACAAAACGTCTATCACGTTATATACTGTTACATGCTCTTTCTTTTCTATGTTTTTTTTGTGAACTCGAGCTTGGGTTATGGCTAGGGTTAGGACCGGGGTTGGGATGCGGACTCGAGTTCGAGTCCGAGTCCGAGTCCGAGTCGGAGTCCGTGTCCGGGTGAGGGTATCATTTTTGGGCACACGGGTTCATGTGATTAATGCGGGTCACACAAACGTCCCAAATACATATAAGATACGTTCTTTCTCTCTGTATATATGTACATACATATATGGTTTGTATTTATTTAAACTGCTTTGCTGTTTTGACTTTTGCTTAGGCCTGCCTTGGCTTGACCAGCCTAATGGTGTGTCTGTGTCTCTGCATATCTTGTAAGTGATACTTTAAGTACTAGAAAATAACAGCAGATCATGATACAGCACAGATGTGTGTGCAATGAAATCCGTAGGGCAAGACTGAATTGATTTGAATGTTTTTATCTTGTCTTTAGGCAAGTCTAGATATTCCAGCTACACACTAACAAAAAAATTAGATAGTATACAGATTTTTGTTGGAGTACTAGGAGTACTAGGGTACTCTCTCTTGCAATCTGGAGTTTATAAATTAAATATTAAAAACCAACTATGTATAGAAATCCAATTTCTTTACTAAATATGTTTCGTAGTTTTTCTCAGTGTACTGTGTATTTAATTGCATTTAAAGATTTGCAATTATAGTACTGTTTTTGAACGCAATTTGTTGAGCAATTAAGTTTGTCATGTTAACAACGTTGTTCTTGGGCAATTAACTTTTTGATTTTATGTGTGTTTTATAGTTGTTGTATTACACACACACACACACACACACACACACACACACACACACTCTCTAGCAGTCGCAGGCTGTCTCAGTTTAACGCTGACTTCGTCACACCAAAAAGTTTCGATTTGTTTAATTTGTTGCTGCAGTTAGTATATTGTTGATGTTGTTGTTGTTGTTGTGTTTGTGTTGCTTGATAGTTGCTCTATTTGGCAACAAAGTTTTACGTCATGTCGCACACATCGACAAACAGCTATACCCTCACCCCACGCCTCGCATCTGCATCCGCATTGCCAGTCCCTCCTTTTGCTTATAGCAGTACAAATCATTTTCAAATACAAAACTTCAGCAAGTTTGCTGCAATAAAGTTGTGTTGCTGCCACACCTATACCTATGGCCATACCTATACTACGAGTATATGCACCTCTGTAGCTGCACTCTCTGCCAACTCTTTTGGTTTTATGTAGCAGGTAATTTGTGTTTTATAACTGCAAAACGTACATCTAATGGAACGTCTAGGTGTTGTAAGCCATTTGTTGTTTAGCCCCACTGTTGTGCTTGCTGTTGTTGCACTCTTATTGCTATAAATTAAACACATTGCTGTTGGCAGCACACACTCTGACGTGAAGTAAGCTTGAATAATATTTATTCATGATGCATGAGTGCGTCGATGTGTGTGAATCGATTGAGACAAGTGTAAAGTTGAGTTATGCTCTATAAAAGGTTTAGCTAGAAATACCGCTAAAACTACTCATACTGTGAGTTGAGTTATATATTCGCTGTATAGCTAGAAATGCCGCTAAAACTAGCCTAAAGCTAGAAATGTTGAGTTCACAATGCTGTACTGATAATTTATGGCTACTATAACCTAATGAATTCGCCAAAGTACAGTATGTACACTGTATAGTCTGTATTAAGGCAGAGAGCTTGCCTTTAAGTGTTAAGCTTTCTTTCCTCATTCTACTATTTCCACCCGTCCTCGTCAGTCCCTCTTCAGAACGCCCTCTCCCACTGTTCCTCTCTGGGCTGTGTGCAAACTTCCATTGACATAGAGACACATTGAAATTGCGCTTTGCATGGCTTCGCGCTGTAGCCTGCAGGTAAATGTTAACTGTATTTGATAGCTCTTGTAACTACACACAAATATATACCCATACACATACTACTTGTGTGTGTGTGTGTACCTGTGCCCCCATATCATTGATGTCTTGCTGCGCAAAATTAATTTGCGGCTTATCGAAACCATAAAAAAATTTCTAATTCACTTTGCGTAAATAATCATGAGCGTCAATTCAATGACAGTCTTACGTACGCTCCACCACACTCACACACTCACACACGCGTGCACAACCCACCCAACCCCCACTCGATTGCTGTGTGTATGCGTGCGTGTAAGTATCGTACATTATACTATGTGAGCGTGAGCTTGTGTGTGTGTGTGTGTCGTGCCTTCATGCGTTGTTACTGCGACTGCAGCCAACTTTGCGATTTGTTTGGCTGTCAAAGTCGAAGAGATAAGTTTTCTATATACCCATTGACGCAACTGCAAGTGTGGGGTATATATGCTTGAGTTGCCGATCAGTCAGCTTCCGTCTGCATATGAATTGTGTTCTACAGTAATCGGTTTCATTTTCACTTTCACTTGTATGCAGATGTTAAGTTCCAGATTGTGATCTGACACTTGCTACTTATTCACACGGTATCTATGTGCGAACCATGTTCAATTTTCCAATGTTTTCAGTGGTTTAGTTAGTTTAGCACAAAAACAAAACCACTTTGGGCGATAACACATGCAACTTGCACAACAATAGCAATGGACCACATCGATAGTATTGTCAAATACCCTGGACATTATGGAAATGTGGACGTGGCTGTTGCAGCTCGGCACGTGTTCGACAGTGCAACAAATACCATATAATCGCAGCAGTCAGCGCAACTTTGTACTCAGCTTAAATTGCAGCGAAAAATCCCTAGACAGGCGCAACAACGGCAACAAAGCTGTCACAACTTTTGTTACATTTGTTTGGCCCACAAATAAAAGGGTATCAAATTCACAAAAAATACATTTGCAGCCTAGTCTGTGTGTGCGTGTGTGTGTGTGTGTGTGTCAGTTGCAGTTGCCATAAAGTTTTGAGACTAAAACCCAATCAAGAGGCGCATAACTGCGAAAGCGAATGGCCATAAACGAATGGCCATAAAAGCAAGAGCGTAGCGAAAGAGGAACAGACAGAGTCAGTAAGGAAAAGGAGGCATCGATGTGAAAAACAAAGTGACCAACTAACAAACTCGGGTCAGGCCTGTCAAAGGGAGAACATTGCTTGGAATTTCGATAAGACGACAACTCTGACAACTCGTGAGAAGTTTAAGCCACAGCCAAGACCAACCATTTTTTCCCTTTCTCTTTATTTAAAGTATTAAATTGCATAATATAGTAAAACTAGTCTGGGAAATTTATGAAAAATATATATAAATGCAAAATTGCTTTGCCATAAGCCACTGTGAGCTCTGACATCTAGACATTTTTGCTGCCAGTCGCCAGTCGCCAGTCGCTAGGCAACACTAAACACTCTAATCGCCTATGTGAAGTCCTTCGGTTCGACATCAACTAAAGTGCTTCTCTCCATGATATGAAAAATGATGATAAAATTGTATATGGTATGCAGATGAATTGCAAATAATTTATGCAACAGCAAGCTTGCAATTTTCACTGGAATTTTGATAAAAATCTGCACAATTCATTTAACATTAAAAATGCATTTTTTACTATTAATTAAAATACAGTTAGCTGAACTTTTAGTTTAGTTGAATTTATACATCAGTTGTGCTTCAATTAGTGTGAATGCCACAAGCCTCATGGCATAACATTCTTGGCTTTGCTTTTGTTTTTGTGAGTGTTTTGTTTTGTGTTTTGGGGGCGACTACTACTTTTCCGGAATAGTTTGAAAATATTGTGCCATTTTCAATAGACTGAGATGAAGAAGTCGAGCTGAGAATGTTTGTTGAAATTTGTTGCTTGTTTGTGCATGAAATGTAATGAAAATTTGTGGCATTTGGTAATTAAATTCAACAAAAATTAGATGCACACACCTAAAACACACACACGCACACACACACACACACACACACATATATATATATAAAACATGTGCAAACATTGAAAAAAGATTTGCATTTTAGCCAAAAACTTTTTGAAGGCAAAATGCTGAAACTGAACTGAGATATAAAACTCGTGTTGTGGGGGGCAGCAGTCGATGATGCTGAAGCTGATGTTCATGTTGATGTCCTAACTAAGTTTTTAGTCGTTGTTGCTGTACTCGTCACAGATACACAGATAACAACAACAGCAACAGCAACAACAAATGGAAATAAACTAAAGCATACAAAACCGTAAAACCGTATAAAATCTTGGTTAAAGTTTAGCATTCAGTACGGTTCGTTTCTGTTTCAGTTACGCTTCGTTTCGGTTTCGGTTTTGATTTTTGCATTGGGGTTAGTTTAAAGTTTGCTGCAGTTGTGTTGGGTTCTTGATTTTATTACATCGAAATTAATATGGCGTATACGCAATGTAATAAAATGTAATTGAACCAAAGTGAACCGAACACATACTATACTATAGTCAGTCGCCCCTTCGTCTGGCCTGGCCTGGCCTGTTCTCGTGTCGAAAGGCCCACACGTGGCCATAAAATGTCCAGCCAATTATTTTGGGATTAAAGATTTCGAGTGTGTGTTCCGTCCTGGGCTTAGGTTTTCAATATTTCATGCTCAGCTCTGCAGTGAAAAACACTTCAAAGCCAGCATTTGGTCCGCGCTACGTCCCGATCCCTAATCCTCAGCACATCTAATGCGTATCAATTGCAAAGGCATAGCGAAACTTTCCAAAAACTTGCACACTTCATTAGGCACACCATTTTATAATATACTATACTATACGTGTGTGCACTGAGGTCCCTCCAAGCGCTGTTAGTATGTGTAGGCTCTCTGTAGACTCGCACGAATGTCCTATTAAACAAGTTGCCCCAATTGGGCATAGTTTATGCATTAATGCCCGGATTCGGATTCAAATTCATGTTGCTCTAAATGCCAGTAAAATAGTTTGCATTCCATTTTCATTTTCATTTTCATAAAGAAGGTAGAAAGGCTTGCAAAAATACTATGGAAAAGTGTGGAATTTTATAGTATATATCAAAAGGAAGAAAGATTAGAGTTTTAGGTGAACCGAATTATGGAACTTGCGCACAACTTTGATTTCTACATCAACTACTATCTACTTATAATAAAGTTCTACTCTAAATATCTTTCCCAGTATTTGAGAGCATTAAAACAATTCCAAATCAATTTAATCTAGTCTAGAATCCGCTTCTGTTACTGAACGCCTTGTATTCATGAGATATCTTCAAAGCTTTAATTGGACCCTGTACTCTAGAAAAGTATAAAAGGGTCTATTAAGATTGTGTAACTCAGAAATGTAACAGGCAGAAGGAGGCGTGGCAGACCCCACAAAGCATATATATTCTTGATCAGGACGACGAGCTGAGTCGATATACATAGTCTGTCCGTCCGTCTGTCCGTCTGTTGTTAGCATTAGCTGCTACAAAGGAAGATACAGGGTCTCCTACTGTCGGCTGCATCCGACTGTAGCTTTCCGAGTTTTATTTTATTATGCCTCATCCGCTCCTTGTGAGTTTCCACTTGAAATAAATACTGCACATAATATGCTTGGGTCACATTTAATAAACTTGGGACATTCTACCGACTTTAGCTACAGTCTTAGCCAAGAACGTTTAATGTATTTTGTTTTAGGGTTTTCCGAACTTAAAAATTGCATTAATGGCTACAAATATACACAAAAAATTGTAGTTGATATTCCAATCGTGTTTGGCTCAACTTTAATAACTTTTCAAGTTTGTTCTCGTGTTTTTCTCTGTTGTCCACTTGACTCGAGTGCGACATGCCTTGATTACTACTTACGATGTGTTTGTCTGTGTCTGTGAGTCCGCTTCGTCAGCCACTACCCTGCCATAGTGACACCCCCTAGTCTGAGGACGCGTGCGTGTGATTGGCGTTTGTGACGTTGATGGTCGACTGTCGACTTGACTGAGCTGCATGATTTGTGTGGCCCCCAAAAAACTTGTTGTAGTACTTTGCAGAGAGGGCGAACACAAAAGCACAAGCTAAAACGACATGGCAGCACTTGCCGACTACACTGCAAGAAAACGCGGGTCACAGGATGACGATGTGAAATCTAAAAGATATTATGTGAATCGACTAATATCGAATTATGTTTAGGAGAATTATGTTTTTGTATATACCACTTACTTTGGGCTGCCCTTTTTCATTGCAGTGTACTCGTATAGTGATAGCAGCAGTTACTATGAGCTAAAGTTGGTCAAGGGATATTAAGCGATAATGAAGATAAATAACTTGAAGGAAAAATACCTCAATTACAAACTTTAAGCGCACTACTTTTGTAATCAAATGAGCGATTATCAAACTTTCCCTCTGGCCAGCCATGAGTTTGACCGTAGCCGTAGCCGTAGCAGATGCCGTTGTCTACCTCCAAAAGAAAATAGAAAGAGCTCTGAGTTAAAGTGACAGTTGAGTCATAAAGTGTAGAATGGCAAACTGAAGCAGGAATCTTCCCCACCCTCCCCCACCCACTAGGCCCAACAGACTAACTATGCACTCTAACTCTATGCTTTATCTTTTGCTCATTATCTGGGCATAGTATTTAAATCCAAAGGAGAGCACAGACTGGAGCATAGAGTGTGTAGTAGAGTGTAAAGTGGTTGAACAAGTGCTCTCAGATATTTTGTTAGAAAACTTGCAACTACTTGAAATGCTCTTTATGTAGTAGCTGATATAGATCTGCGCCTTATTGATAGCTGTAAACTTATTACTTAATTACTTAGACTAACTCCGTATTTGGCACTAATTTATCGTTTAGTTGTAAATGTAAATACATACACGGCTTGGCTTAAAATTAACTTTCACCCTCTGCTTTACCCACTCTCTAATTGTCAGTTGGAAAATATATGTTGGTAAATAAAACTCGTCTTTGGCCTGAGTTACTTTTGGCCTAGCTAGTTGCCAGTTGCCAGTTGCCAGCTTACGTGGCTGTCGAAGATGGGCTAAAGAAATCTATTACCGGTGTTTAACAACAACAATAAAATGCTCGAGCGCATAAACAAAATGCTCGACATGAACCGGATAGGGTAAGACGCAGGTGATATGCTGCATGGCAGGGCGGGGCGGGGCGGGGCGGGGCGGGGGTAAAGGTAACGTCACACAGCGGCAGCTGCAAATGGCAGGCCATAAAAATGTTTGCAAAAGGTGCAAAAGTGGCAGACACCGAGCAACAGGAGTAACAGGAGCAACAAGAAGTGAAATGTGCAAAAATACAGCGGGAAAACAGTGAGCAACATCGATGGAAAATTAATGCCGCAAGCAGAAAGCAACGAGCTCATGTGTGGAGTGGGGGGGAGCGGGCAAAGGGGAAGCACACGAAAAGAAGAAAATATTTAAATAAATTCCAATTCACACACACACACACACACACACACACACACACACAAAGCAAAGCCAATAAATAATGTTAGCAGCGCAACGATGAAACCAGCTACCAAATCTGCACACACACACTCACACACACACAGATATATATGTGTGTATAGCTATGCATAGATACAGTTACAAAAGTTGGAGCTGCTCTCAATGTGCTGAGCATCCGCCAGATGCCGCTGACAAGCAAAGCGTTGTCTCGCACCAGCTCATCTGGCACCCAGTGGTTTGCCACCTCACCCACAACCACACACACACACACCATCGAAAAACACCTGCCAGCTCACCTGTCTATCCGCAATTGTATACATTTTTATTGGCAACAATTTTATTTTGATAGTTTTGCTGCAAGCAGCCCGCAAAACTCAAACAAAATGCTCTGGCAAAACAAATGGCGTCTTTTACAACAGCTCCGACAGGGACGAGCGGACGGACGGACGGACGGACAGTGAGTGTGTGTTAGCAGTGAGCAAAAGGTGTTTGCCACTTGCAGCTGCAACAAGGCGTGTTCTGCTCATAATTTGGTTATACTCATACTCATGCTCGTGCTTATAGTGGCACTCAGACAGACTCGGAGTAGATTCGCATGTGAACATCGCATATAAGTATTTTATGGCACGCTCTTCATGTTGCATGCAACATGCTGGCAAATGCCCTTGTGGCAGCATATTGAATTCCAAGCATATCGAATGCAATTTGTTTGATTGACTGTTTGATTGAATGCAATTGCAGCAAGCAGCATCAAATGTTGCAGCACGCCACCTGCCACCCACTCACACGCACACACACACACACACACACTATCAATACATACTATGCACCTTTTTGTGGGATAGACATTGATTCGTTCGTTCGTTCCGTTAAGTAATTACTAATTAGTTTTGCAATTATAATTAGCTAATTATTCATTATGCCCCATTAACACTGGGTCAATGCTGCCACAAATACTACAGCGTGTAGCACTCATCGAGTGAAAGATAAGCAATTGATTAAGTGCTCTTTCATTTGCAAGCACCAGCAGGTGATTAGGTGATTAGTGAGGACCAGACTCAAGTATACCCTAACTTGAGTTGGAGAATTTCTTTTTATTGAAATAGAAAATGTCTAGTATAGAAATAAAGTTAGTACAAGTAATGCCAACATTCACATTCACATTCTTGCTTCATCGACATCCTACAGTGCGACTAATTTAGTAGCTATTAAATTTTGCAATTTTACCAAAAGATATCGAAATATTAGACCTGATTAGCGCTGACTTGTTTGCCAAGTCTATTGTATGTTGATAACGCGAAGCACAGGAGGCACTAAAGGGAAACACATTATGTAGAGAAGAGTGTGATTAAACCCCATTTGATACTTACGAAAACGTAACATTAGTATCATGACTCCGAGGAAAATGAATGTGCTACGCAGCTCAGACATTCTCTGCTTGAACTCGTCCTCCTGATCCTCTGGGAAATAGTACATATTTGGAAATTTTAATTGATATGTGGAGCGTATGTATTATTTGTGTTTACAGCAAGCAAATGTGACAAATATGTAGAAATTATATGTGCTTAAATACTTTGTGTGACTACTTTGACTAAGGGGAAATTTATAAGCACTTTATGTGGCACTGTGACTGCTTATTAAAGCACGTTCAGGACCCACTTGAAGATCAACATTTGCTGCAAATTGCAGAAATACAAAGAAAGTGGAAGACAGACAGAGCAGAGTGGAGCAGTTGCTATAGCTAAAGTAATTATTGATGCGGTCGTTGTGGCTGACATGCGCTTGCTTTTAATTACAGCAACTTTGTGGGCTCTGCCAAAAGGCAATAAGCCACAAAGACAGTGGAGAGGAGACGAGGCGAGAGGAGAGTAGAGCAGAGAAATGCCGTTGGGTCGACTTGAATTTAAGTGAAATTGCTTGCCATATGGCAGAGCTGCTTGGCTGACAGTCGCCTGCCATTAGCCATTAGCTGGCAATTGTAGTTATTTGCATATTACGCATACGCAACGTGGTGCGGTGATTAGAGCTGCAAGCTGCAACGTCAGACCTTAACATTAGACTCGCATGCAGCAGACATAAAACCCACAAAAAAGGAGAAAACAAAATAAAACAAAAACAAAAAACAAAGTAAAGTTACCAAGGCCAAACGTAGCGAGTGCTGCCAGGAGATAACCTTGACCCAGGCAAACACATAATAAACGCCAAGCCAAGCCAAGCCTTTGGCCTTTGCCAGGTACGACAACAACAAGAACAAGAACAAGAATAATAACGAAAAATGAAGCGTTTTGGCAAACGTATGCATATCGTGTACCTGTACTCACCTTGCACGCTAAGGCTAAGCTTATTACGGCCCTGAGTCTGCCGCAGGCCTTTAAGGCTCCGTGCAGCGTGTTCAGTTAATGAGCGGCATAAATCAGCTACTCAGTTTATACTACACATATGGGCAAAACAATAGGTGTGCATTTAATTAAATTGCATTTCAGAGCTTACTCTCTTCCGCTTTTCAGAATGCCATACCAATCAAGCTACTTTCGATTTTAGAGCGAGCATATTTTTATTGAAGGTACTAACAACTTTTTATATATTAATCATGGCAAGGCTTTAGATATAGTCATTAACTATCCAGAACATTAAACCACTCTCACGTTAAATGAATACTTTAGATTTTGAAGGTAAAGTACTAAGAGCATATCGGCCCTATTTGTGTGCCCATAAGTGTATATGATACATATATATATATATTTACGTATGTCTGTTGTGGGTGCATGTAGTTGTAGCTGTAGTTGCACGCCCTGGCTCCGGTATGTGCCCCTTTGATACTTTAAGCTGTTAACAAAATACTATTTGATCGCGTGACGGAACAACATGGCGGGCGCCAAAGTGTCGGACGTCGGATGGCGGATGGCGGATGGCGGACGTCGGATGGTGGACGTCTAATACTAATCTGCATATTGAATTGCTTTAAATATTTCAATGTGAGCGCAACGTGGCGTATACGTGATGTCGATGAAAAATGAAAACTATTTGCATAGCTTAACGGCACTTGTTGGTTCTAGTTGCTGCTGCTGCTGTAGCTGCTGTTGCTGTTGTTGCTGTTGTTGCTGTTGTTGCAAAAGCTATAACTAATACGAGAAACGAAAAGTCAGACAAGCGCGTAATGAGCTCAACTCTCCAACAGCAGAGAGCACACAACCTATCTCCAGGGGCAACTTACACTTAAATGAGGGTAAACAGGTGTGTGTGTGTGTGTGAGTGTGTGCCCTTAACACGTCTAACCCTTCGGCAAGGGTATGAGGTTGTTGTGTGTGTTACAGATATATATGCAGCTGGTTCGATAAATTTATGGCATACGTAACGTGATCAATCGCGCTGTCTGCCAGCAAATGGAAATTTGCGGTTATTGCAAACGCATTGTAAAAAGTTTATGTATACGTTGAAATTGGCATTCAGAATTTGTGCCAAACACATGCTGGTCGAGATCCCGCCCAGCGACAGTTGCCAATAGAACACAACAAACATACACAAAAAGTAATTAAAAATAAAAACTCGGAAAGCTACAGTCGGATGCAATTTTTTTTTATTTAATTACAAATTGTGTTTAATGTAAATTCTGCACATAGAGTACTTAGCTAAGTCTTTGCTTTTATCACAAAGACAAATCAACTATTTTCGTTTTGTAGTAACTTTAAATTATAAAGTAATCTCATGCACACACACATACACACACACACACACATGGATGGTGTGCATTAAGGCAGCGGCAAAAACTGCGGCTAATTGTTTATTTTTTACAGCGAAAGGGGAAGAGGCACAGAGAGATAGGGAGCGTTTTTCATAAAACGCAAAAGGTGTGCGCCTGTCTGTGTAATTTATATTTGTTTATATGCATATGAATACATTAAACGGACAGCTAGGGCATACAAATTACGTCGCACTCATACTCATACGCACACTCACATTCATACTCGTACTTGTACTCACACTCACACTCACACTCACAGTCACAGTCGCACTCACACTCGTCATACTCCTTGCTCTTTATAAACCTGACAGAAATTTACTCCTATAGCATGCATACTACGAGTACATTCCCCATACGTATTCCTTTGGCTTTTCACTCATATTTTCTAGCTGCATCTCGCTTTCTTTTTCGCTTTATCTGTTTCTCTGTCATATCACTCATTCCATTCATGTTTGTTGTGCTATATGCTATATGCAACTCGTGCCCCATGCACATTCTCTGGGCGCGCATAATAAATTTGTCAAGCTCATGCAGTTTATAACAACCACAACAACAACAAACAGAAATTTAAACGTTAGCTAACTTGGGTGAGAGCACTGCAGTCGTGTGTGCTACTACAATTATAATATTCCTTATCGAATATCACCTTCCTTTCTGTCTAAAGTAAAGTTGTATGAAAAAGTACACAAACTCCGTAGGAAAGGTGTTCTTTATAAGAGGTTGTCCCGATTGAAAGGGTGTCCGCTGAGAGAGTGAAATCTGCACTGGTTAACGAGTACTGACCTAGATAGATACTACTCTCTTAAGATAGATATTACTTTACGCGTATATTCATGCAACATCTGCCTTAAAATAACATTTCCAGAAATCTACATCAAAGTATTGAGGCATGTATTCAGGGAAAATGCTTGAGATACTATTCATAATCATTCATTCACTTAACTAAGATTAATAGTAACCAGGAACGCCAAACGCCTGGGGCTTTCAGTTTCAGTTTGTGCTGAGTGTGCTGAGTGGTACACCCATAACTTCATTAATTGGTTAATCAAACTAATCAAATGTCTGTGATGCACATTGCATTCGAGTACCGCAAGTACGTGGAGCATAATTCGCTTGTGGTTTGGCTACTGATTAAATATGCTGTCAACAGCCAAAGGGGCTGGCTGGGACATGACCATAGTCATTTGCAAGTTGCAACTTGCAATTTGCTGTTGCTGTTGCAATGTTGTGATGTTGCAATGTTGCAATGTTGTAATGTTGCCTGTAGTCAAGTTGGAATCGCTGCCAAGAACCGCAGGCGAAATCTGTAGTTCCAACGCTGAGGTCAGGTCAGAGCCGTGCCTCGACCTCAATGTGTGTGGTCAGGTTTTGGGGCAGGTCTTTTGTGTGAGAATGAGTGTGGGTGTGGGTGTGGATATTGGTGTGAGTAAGTACCAGGAAACACGAACATAAACAGTCAAGTTGACTCACATTTAAAGTGCATTATTAGACCCTGTACTTTAAAGAGTACAAAAGGGTCTATTAACTTTGTGCAAATGCAATTTTTGTGTAACAAGCAGAAGGAGGCGTGAGGCGTGATTGTAAGTATAAATTTCTGTATGGGTATTGATCATTGTTTGTAATTGCGCGTATATTTGCATGAATAAGTTCATGTGTGTATGTGAGTATGTACATATATGCTGCACCTATTATCGACGTCGGTTGCGTCCGACTGTAGCTTTCTCGAATTTTTCCAATTAATTATTTTATTTACAAGCATGATTTACGCTTGATACCAATTGAAATAGATAGATACTCGTCCGTCGTTTGCAATTTCACATCTGTTCCGCTCGCATTGAGTTGTGTTTCGATTCCCATTTACTCAGCACTCTGTGCATAAATTTATTTAATTGCATTGCCAAATACTAAGAGGCACTTACAATGGAAATTTGATATGCGTTTAGCACTCATGTGCACTTGTGTCCGCCCATACGATATCCGCTCGGAAATACAGTATTTATTTGCTTGTATTAATAACTTAATTGCTAGCCCTGGGCATAGGCTGGTTCAACTGATTCAAATTCCCAATTAGAGTGGGTTTTTATGAGGAGAATATTTTGATGTACTCATAGCAGATATGATTATTTTTCAATCTCCACCCCTTGGCATTGTTTGTGTGCTAAAAATCTAGCTATGCTTAGCAACTGCTTAAAATTGTAATTAAGCTATAATCTGGCTCGATTTGTGTGTACTTTGTGCATTTCTCAATTTGTTCATTTGGCACGTTTGCAGCATCTGCCTGGCTATAATTGAATGGAATACCATAATGAATTGGCCTTGCACACACACACACACACACACACACACACATATATATATCTATCTAGAACTGCAGAGGTGTATTGTGTGTGCTTTACTGATTGCAATTTGCAAGACACACAATAACTTAACTCAAACGTAATTCATTAAATTAATGAAATTGCAATGTATACACAATGACAGCCTCTTGGCAAAACAGATGTGATCTATTTCAGTGTTTGCTGTATACTATATGCACAGGTTCTTATATTTAACCCCTATTTATGTTGGACTTGTATCAAATGTAAGGCATAATTATTCTCAATTTGTATTATAATTCAAATTCGAAGTGAACTGAAAATATATAAACAAATTTTTATATACTCGTACAATACGTATCTATGGCTAATTGCTCAATAAACCTTAAACTAAAATCATTCTGGGATTCAAAAAATGTTTCAAATTATTCAAATTTCTAAAGAAATTTAAGAAATTTTAATAGAAAATAATCTAAAATAATTTTGATTCGTTACGCGTCGAATTCGAACTGTAGAACTTGTGACAAATTCTCTTGCGAGTTTAAATCTTTGGCAGAGTCTTGGCGATTAAATAGGAGGTTCAGGTGTGTGTATCACGTGGTTGCCATTTGTCAACTGCTGGCTGCAGATTTATGGCCAAAAAGACAGTGTTCCAGGGTAGCCAACTCTCGACAAAAGTAGTTAATTTTTGCCACTTAGTGGTGATCTTGTCGAGCGTGTTTTAATGCCTTTTAAAACTTGGCTCAAAGCATGTCACTGGCGTGTGCGTATAATTATGCCCAGGCTACAGTTGCTTGGGGCAACGTACATAGATGTGTGTGTGTGTGTGCTGGTGTGTTGGTGTGTTGGTGTCGTTTGATGTATGTGGGGTTGCGAGATGTTTATGTATTACGTTTGAGTGACAGCTAGATTTGGCCAAAGTCATCTGGGGGAAGCGACTTTCGACTATCATTTAGCCAGGCCTATTATGGCGCGCATCAGCAACAGCTCCACTTGCTACACTTTACAGTTAGTACGTCTATTTCGCAGGCTTTCAAGTTGAGTGGCTCAGATTGTCGCCACCCCGGGCCCCATTTGACAGCGCACTCATAATCCAATATGAGAGCATATTAACTTTAATCAGCTAGCGCACGAGTAACTAAGTCTAAGCCTGTGTCTTATACACACACACACACACACTCACACACACATTTTTATCGGATGCGTACCACTTAGACATTTTTAAATATGCTCGCTTGTGCCACATGCCGCATGCCGCATGACGCATGGCACATGCCAAACGTTCTGCGTTCTGCGCCTGCTTGTTGCTAAATTTAAAGTCGCGTCAAGTCATGCCATGTCAATAGAGTCCCGCCACCCACCCACCCACCGCCCTGCTGTGTACACAGTAAGTGCGGCAACTGTCGCAAGTGCCGCTTCAGCTGGGCTGACTTCATGCCACTGGGAGTGGCAGCTGTTGTATAAGTAGGAATTGGGCTGTTGCTGCTGCTGCTGCTGCTGCTGCTGCTGCACTGCCGCCATACGACTAGGCCACGTTTTTCGCTGTCGTCGGAAGCGTCTTGAATATTTCAATTTTATTTGGCCCACACGTGACAGGTGTATTACCAGGTGTGTGTGTGTGTGTGTGTGTGTGTATGTGTGTGTGTGTGACGTTTATATTTGTCACTTGGGCATTTCATTTCATTTGACGCTTTTAGCGTTAATTTTTTGTACAAGGCCCACAAAGTTACAGCTGCTTTTAAGTGTTTCTATGTTTTTAATTTAGTAGTAAATTCAATACAGTATTTTTGCAGTGGTAAATTAGATCTATTTTAATATGTGCAATAAACTAAATCCGATACCTCACAACCTGATTATTATAATCATATCACGAATAATCCTAGTCTGACTGTAGTAACAAAATTATTCTAGGTTAGAGAAGACATCTTCACTAGGCTCTTTGAGCTACCTGCCTGGTGGTACACTTGGCTGTCTCTTAGCCAAGTTTTGTTTATATTACTATCCAAAGAGAACCAGACTTAAAGGGAAGCGCACACTGACTTGGCGAAAGATAAACACAGTGAACGAGTTGAACTAAAAGCGCGTTAAAATGAAATTTAAGCACTCACTCTCACCTTTTTCAGGAACTCTATGAACATTAAAATAATATTTAACTGGAAAAATTTGCAATTTCATTTTGACGAAAATGTTTAATTAGTCAACTTGCTGTATATGTGTATACCCTAGACTTTTTGCAGACCCCTTTCATCATAGCATAGCAAGACAAACAGTACGCATATAATTCTAAATATGAGACATGACGAAAGGCAGATGAAAAACATGGACCATGGACACGCAACACACGGGAAATGGCAAGAGTTGAAAAGGCTCGGAAAATGGAAGGCACGAAAAAAGAAAGTATACTCGTAATCAAAATCAACAAAACGGAACTGTGGCATTCGGCATGCCGGCTTGTGAATACGCTGTAATTAGTTGTGAATAATAATTGAAGTGCAAAAAATAAAGGGTATATAGAGCTATATATGCATAGCTTATATAGTATAATTTAACGAGGTTTTTTTTCACTGGAATACAAGGGTAATCATAGAGTACGTTTAATGGTATTCAACTTACAGATTCATTTGAAGCTTTCGACTCAAAATTCCATGTCAAATTACAGTTTAAAATTCTCCGAAAAACCTCATGAAATTAATATGCCTTTTGGCAGAGTATTGGGTAACATATAGATACGATACATGTGTAGTATGTATATAAAAAGACAAACAAGGAATAAACATAATTTTGTGCAAGTTTTTCTTTAATGATTTGCTTTTGTGTTTGCATTGCCACAGACACAGATACAGGCAGAGGCACACCCATACACCCATACATACAGACACATATGCATATGGTTCCATATGGTTAGATGGTTAGTGCCTCCTCCTCCCCCTAGTTCGACCCACACTCTCAATTCCTTTTGGCTATTCGTGCTCACGTCCTGTTCAACGTGCGCGGTACATGAATGTAAATCCCCTTTCGTTTCCATTTAGTCTCGTTCTGCTGTTGCTGTATTCGTCTGCCTTTCTATGGCCATGTCACGTGCCACGTCGCAGCGCATGAAAAAATTCCAAAAATCGCACCTTTTTCCCTGGCACTGGCAGAGTATCTAACGTTTACCTAAATAGCTTTTAAAGTGGATATAGGCAGGGGAGGGGAGTGGTAGTAGCAGAGTTGTACCAAATAATCAGCGGCACATTTTCCATTTTTAATTACATTCTAAGCCAAGTCAACATTTGTTTGTCTGCCACTTCCGCCTGGGCTCCAGCATCCGCTTCTCGTTATTGCTCCCTGCGCTCCCCCTCCGCTCTATAATGCTCCCACACACACTTGGCATACTCCATTCAGCATCTTGATCAAAAATGTTGGTGTCTGTTTGTTCTTTGGCTTGTGTTTAGCCTGGCATCGTGGCAATTTTTACAATTGCAAAAAAATAAATAAGTACATGCTAATGTCACGCCCACGCCTTCGTCTTGGTTTGTTGTACCCTCCGCCTTTCACTTCTCTTCGTTTCATTCTCATTTTGCTGTTACTAATTAACAAAGGATTTCTGTTTGCGCAACGTCGCTTTCATTTTGTTTCGATTTGCGACGCATTACAAAAAGCAAAATAAAAATCAGATAATGTGGATTTTCACAGCCTAACAGTATGGCATAGTGTGGTGTGGTGTGGTGTGGTGTGTGTGTGTTCTCTCCCTACGCCCTTATATAATAAATCGCAAATAGCACTGAAAAATTGAGTTAGCGATTGCCCCTAAAAAAAGACTCAAAGGAGCAAAGCTTTTAAGGCTGATAAGCCGATGTCGCTCGATGCCATTGTTATGCTCCTCACCCCAGCACCCCTTGTGCTCACCCCTTCTCTAATTGTGAGGCTCATCAGCTACCTTGCCAAATATGCACATACTTTGCTCTATATGGAATCACTGCTATTATTGATACTATCGGAAATGAGAAGATTCGATAGTTTCCTCAGCAGAAATATTTCAAATAGCAGTCAAGTGCAGCCAACTTAATAGCTGAAGCCATCGATTGGCGTTGCCAGACAGTTAAACAGTACAAGTTAATCTCCTGACTGAGTGCAACAGTGACTCTTTAATGCAAAATGTGCACATGATTTGATCTGTATATGCAGATAACTAAGCTGCTTTCAGATTGGCTACTAACCCTTATCTAGGGTTGCCACCGGTCTTCACACTAGCACAACTATTGGCATGAACTCTGACACTGGCAAGTGACTATGGTTTGCTTTGGGTTTTCGTTTTGCTATCGGGTGCTTGTGGCAGGCTGGAGATTTGCCTAGTTGACAGCAAGTCAAAGTGTAGGTGTAGTGACATTTAAAGGAAATGAAGAAAGATTTTCTCATTTCCTTTTTGTTGAGAGGCTCTGTTGCTGGTCATTGCCGCTGGTGCTGGTCAGTTGGTCAATCTCAAAGGCAAACACAAACTGAAATTCCAAACTCAAACTGAAACTCAAAGTGTAACTCAGTTGAAGCCCTCAATGACATTTGCAGTGTTGAAATTTGTGTTCTTTGCCAGGCAATGAAACTGCAGTTACGACTCAGCATTTGCACGAATTATGCAAATGACGCGCTAAAGTATGCAACAGTTTTGCAGCTATAGCACTCACAGCTAGTTGACACCTGTAAGGGGCAGTGTGTCATGTTGTCGCTGTCAACAGCGTCATCATTGTCATATTATTGCCAGCCAAAGTCGGAGTCGCTACTCCGAATCTCAGTGCTCCTACCTGCTCCTCCTCCTGCCCATCTGCCCATCTGTTGTGGTTAAAAAAGTTAAGCTTATATAGTGTAAAGTTTCCGCCAAGTACGAGTACTACACTTGGGCATGAGCACAGCGCTGACACTCATGATGTCTATGACAATGACGATGATGATTATCATGAAGACACTCATACTCACACTCACACTCGTCCCTTGCCCTCCCTCCCTCCCTTCTAGCGCCACCTGTCAGCCTGTCACTCGCTCACCTTAACCGCGACATGTTCTGTCTGCAGTTATGTAGTTAGTTGCTTGACTGTCGCTGCGGTAAGTAGCAAAAAGTTGTCATGCAAAACATTCACCCAGTTACACCACACACCCTCCCTCACCACTCACCACTCAGCTCCTAGACCCACCCAGGGCTTTGCCAACCCACACGTACGTAATTGTTCGCAAAAACTTTGCGTTAAGAAAATTATGAAAGAATGTGCCTGAAAAACCTGATGGCTTGGCCAAAGTTTTTTACATGGCAAAAACTGTAGCCAGGTAGCCAGGCAGGTATCATCATATACTATATACGAGGTATATATATAATCTGTAAATGTAGATTCATATATTCATGCCATAAGCTCGGCAATTACACGTTGGGAACTTTTGTAGTACTGCAAATATAATCAACGCATTCATTTCATTTGTTATGTAATTTATCATACGTATCAAATAAAAAGTTAATTCAGACACCTTCATTTACACCTGGTGGGGAAACTTGTGAAAATGGCAGGCAAAAGTTGAAGAAAAGATCCCCAAAACTTATCGAAAAAAACCTTAAGAATACGTAAAGGTATTCGAGGAGTCGACTTATGTTATGATTAGAACCGACCGAAAGACAAAATTCCGATCAAAAGGATCGCTAAACTTATACAAATCAATTAAAGCTTTTGAAAAATATAATAGTACGTTTTCGCTTACAATTATAGTAAAATATAATGAATTCTTCATTGCAACTAAATAAATAAAATAAAAATCCGAAAATACGATTTCAGGCGCACTCAATTCACATGCACTTTCCGAAGTGAATCGCCTGCCATTATGTGTGCCGCTGAAGCAAAAAGCGAGTGAAAAATTGCTGAAAAAGAAGCAATTTCCCTGATTGACGCTCATCAGCGAAATACTAGACAGACATAGTGATACTGTGCTAGGGAAGTGGCAACAACAACAACAACAACAACAGTTGAGATAGCGACAGATTGGTTAGCAGTTAGTGGCGTTGGTTGCATCAAACTGGCAATTGAAAGGGTCAGGGGAAGAGTGTAAACAAATAAGGACAGAGAGTGAGGAATTGTGGATTGGAATTGGGTGTGGAAATTGGGCTGCTTCGACTTTCACTTGCGCAAACATTTCCGGCGCCATTTCGCATCTTTTTTTTGTTAGACTCTTATAAAATATATATGTATGAATGTTTGCGTGTGTGTGTGAGTGTGTGAGTGTGTGCGTTCTTTGAGAGCGACTCTTGACTGCTTTGTTTTACTTTTACTTTTACTTCTGTGCGCTGTGCTTTTTGCAACATTTTTGTCTTAAATGATTGCCATAAAAAATAAGTGCACATTATTGTAACAGAGAGCAGAGCGCAGAGAGACAGAGCGTGGGAGTGAAACTGAGAGAAAGGCACTTTACAGTTATCCATACGCGTAGTGTAACAAATGATTTTCACAGCATTTTTGCTTTATGTCCTTTTTAGAGCATCTACGTGGCGCAAGTCGCGGCCCAGCCGGAACTCTTAAGTGATTTACATGGCTTACTTTACGGAAATGCAATAAAAGCGACCAACAACAGCAACACCAACAGCAACAGCAACAGCAACAACAATAACCAATAACAGCTATGCTAAAAGTCTAGAATATGCTCATGTAATACATACAAATACATATATATGTATATATATATCACTTTTTTCGCTTCTTCTTTTTTTTTGTTGGGTTACCGCTTTCAAGTTCTCGACTTGCTTTTTATTTATCGTAATTTAATATTCATTTATTTTTTTTCGAGCTATTTTTAAACGTGGTTCCAGTCGCTTTTGCCTTTTGTGGAGTACTAGCAGACGATTGCTGAATTGTGAATTGAGGATGTGGTGTGAGGATGCGTCACGTATTTTTAGTCTAGAAATGAGCTTAAATATTTGCTGATGAGGCTTTAAAAGGTTCTTCCCCGTAACCGTAACTGATTTGGAGGCAGACATTGGCATAGGGGCTGCTGACTGTTTGCCCTCGCTGGGGGGCATCATAATAATGCCGAGAATAGGGTTGCGTATCGCGATTGCAACCCTCATTATCAGCAATATTGGAGCTTTGCCTGTTCGCGTCTCGTCTCGATTCAATTCGTTTATTCGGTTCTATAATGAAGGTGCTTAGTGGTATCAGTTCAACATCATCATCATTTTTTTTTAATAAGTTAATCGAGCATACTGCTTTAAAGTGATATTAAATTCAAGCAATTACACTTAAAGTTTTCGTTTCTCGCTTTGGCTTAAAGCTCTCTTAATGTGGACTGCATTCAGTGGGCTGCACTTGAGGATTGGGATTAAAGCACTTGGTTGGCTTATGAGTATAAGTGCAGGGCTTTAAACACATTGCTCTTAGTAGTAGTAGTTTTTTTTTCTCATTTTCATATAGATTTTGGGATGCTAAAAGAACTTGAGTGGCCATCCCAAAAGTACGCCAATGAAAATATATTTTTTTTAACAGTGAGTGTTTAGATTTATAGTCTTCAAGCTTTTCTGAATTTGATACCTAATCGAGTATCTTGTTTCTCTGGCACTCATTACAGCTTTAAGTAGACCTTAGCATGCTTAGGTCGTATTTTTTTGCTTTGAATATGCCACATCATCGACTAAACCAGCATCATCATCATCATCATCATCATCGACTCGGGGGATTAGTTGCACATCTCAACTGCAGCTGCAGCTGCAATTGAAGCTGAGGCTTTGTGCGAGTCACTCAATGCCATCGAAGTTAACCAAATGAATGCGACCCTTTTGGGGCCCAGCACTTGCCACATTCCTCACATACAGACAGTTCGACGTCAACTCGGCTCAACTTGAATCGACTGAACTTGATTTCATTCCACAGCTTAGACTGCGACTTATCTTCTGCTGGCTTTTGGCCAGCAATTTGCGCCTTTGTACCGAAACCTTTGTCTATGGACTGCATTGTTAATCAGGTTCATTCATACAAGTTCCCAAAGTGCAGCTGCATTTAAAGCTTATTAAATTTGCAAACATGACTAGTATGTGCGAATAATTAGGGCGCATATCTATAGTATACATCATTTGCTGTGGTCAATAAACCCAATTTACATGGGTATAATAATCCACACACACACACACACACACACATACACAAAATAAACACTAATAACACTATACTGAAATATATGCCAAAAATTTAATTTATATTTACTCACAGATACTCGCATACAACCACACTCTGACAGACTGCGAACTGCAAATAGTAAATCATTTAACTTAAATTCAATTAAATGAATTTATATAAAAATTAAATTTCCATTAGTTTTCTTTTTTTGTATAAATAAGTAAACTTAATTAAGTCCCCAAATGCAGGGAGTATCTAATGAAATCAGGAAAGTTTATCGTGACTGACCAGAAGACATAGCGGCCTAATTTTGTTCGCTAGATAATCTAGTCTGAGGCTGAGTGCCTTTAGTGTTTTAGTGGGTGATTGCGGGTATGTAATTGTATTTTTATATAAATTTAAATATTTTATCAAGTAATTGTATCCAATATGCCTTAGTACAGAAGTCAGAGTTTGCGTTGGATTTATTTCACATTTAGTTCCTTGACAAATTCAATAGTAGCATTGACATCTGGAAAAGAGTAATAAAACTTTAAAGTCTACACGGCTTTTTGTCTCCCTCACACACTCTTTGTCTGTCCCACTTTATGCTCTACAGAGTGCCGTTAGTTTCTGCCATATTCAGCGCTGATTTTGCTCATATTACTGTTGTTTCTGTCGACTGCTACGTTTCCTACGTGTCTTGTGGTGTGTTGTATATGTATATGTCTATATATATGTGTGTGTGTGTGTGAGTGTCTATTGGTACTGTGTTTTTATGTGGTTAAGTGTGGGAGCCTAAGCGTGAGCCGTGTGCGATCATGAAGCGCATAAATGGCGTTTGACACGTGACAAAAATTTTGAATTTTAATATTTTCGTCATAGCGTTTGCTCTCGCTCTAACACTATACATATACATATATATATATCCGTCTCACTTGTATCTCTCTTTTTTACTTACTCCATCTCTGTCTGCGTTGCTTAAACTGAATTCTATTCGGTATTGCTTTGTTGTCATAATTTTGACCATCATTTGTTAAGTTTCAGACAGAATATGTGTAGAAAAACTATACGAATTTCCCTTGTATGGCCTTTTTTTAATATCATTTGCTTTTAGCCGAAACGAGCGAAAAATTGAAGTAGCGTTTGAAATTTGTTTGGCTTGCTTGTGCGACCTTGCCGTTGAAATGATGCGACCTAATAACTGTCAGGCCCAGTGGCTATACCCTATTATAATAGTGCCACTCGGCACCCTTTATGCCGTGTGAACTGTTGGCTGCCCATTAAATATTATGGCAATGCAAACGAATCAACAACACACACACCCACATGCACACACACACACACACACACATCAGCAGCTAGAACACCTTTGGCATGGTCGCATTTTGCATTGGCCACGCGACGTCAAATAAAAGTTAAATGAAAATGAAACTATGCAAATAAATGCGAATGACGACGACAACAACAACAACAACAACAAACTCATACACACACACACACACACACACACACTGGCCACAACAACAACAGCAATTATGTTGAAAATAATACCTTTTGCTTTTGCTCTGCTGAATTTTGATTGCTGTCGCGCACAACTCGCCTAACTTGGCCAGTTGCCAATGGCCACTTATGGGCATAAATGCGTTAACTAAATGCCAAAGTTTGAATGAGGCCAGAAAATGGCCCTAAACATGAGGAAGCCAACTTCAGATTTACCTGTATAACGTAACCAATACATAATTATCTTCATCGACTAATACTTTTTGGACAAGACTAATCTGCTGCACTATGCAGACGTATTCGAACTGCACATATAGAGCTGCTTTACAAGTGTATGTGTATAATACATTTTTCTTTTGTACTTGAAACCATGATATCTCACTATGAAAGGAAATATCGAAATACATTCCAGTCATTATTTTGGGACACTAATTGTCAAATACTATAGTTGTCAAATAGTTTCGTCTAAGTTTGCAAATTCTAAAATGAAGTTTACTTACAATAATGCACTCACATATTCCGAACTGAAAAGCTTTAATACTTAAAATTTTAAAACCATTTCAACATTGTGTTCTTGCTTTACATGAATACTTCCTTTATCTCATCTCATCTCATCACAAATGGTGTAAGAGACATCATCGCAGTTTGATGGAGATGATGGTGTAGATTAATTTTTTTACTAGGTGTTTTTTGGGTCACTAAACTAATAAAATTCGATGGGATAATGCTTATTGGCCTATGGATTTGTTAATTATGGGTGGATTTCGCTATAGTCTGGGTGCTTCTTAGTATGACTTCATTCAAAGTGACGTCGTCGTCCAGAAGCCATCAGTTCGGCCATACTAGAGAACTGCGGCTCATGCCCCGGATATGAGTGGGACCTTGTCGGCAATTTGTTCTTTTTTTCCGGTGGCTCATTACCATCAAAGAATCCTTCGTAGAGCACAAACTTATTGCTCTGGGCTATGGTGCGTATGAGGCCATAGTGCTTGGCCAGAAATCTGGTTAGCTTCGACGATGGTCTATCGACGGCACACTTACCCACTGCCCAGTGCTGGCTAGAGAGCATGCGATCAAAGAGACGCTTGCCCAAGCCCTGACGCTGATAATCCTCATGCACGTAGAAGTCTAATATGGAGGGCGTGGCACGCTGGTTGCGCAGCTGTCCCCGCTCATCGAACAGATAGAGATCCTTCATGCCCACCTTGAGAATGCCAGTGACGAGGTTGTTCTCATTGGCCGAAATGTAGATGGCCTGCATATCGGTCATTTTATTGGCACTAGTCACTGATTGACAGAGACCCTGGGCATGTGCGGATAGGATGCCCATTCTATCGATAATCCAGCTCAATTTGTTGCGGGCATCTGTACACTCCGCCAGATCACCACTGAAGGACTCTGGCAATAGATTTGGCTTCACTTTGATGATTTCATCTTGAAATAGTGTCTTCAGGTCGAACATGCACTTCGCCATGGCTGGATAGGGCGGGCTTGATAGAATAAAAAATATATGTAAGATCTGTTCTGCGATAGTCGTGGCGAGACCTACTCGATGCAGGGTGAAAATCACTCTTCAATAGTATTTCGAGTGTATAAAAGTGACGTCAAAGTCAAAGTAGATCGTAGATACAAGTTTACAGTCAACGCAATTCCGTTTTCGTAAGAATTGTATATCAATTGTATACTTTTCGTCTGCAGTAAACAACACGCCAGAGACTCTTGCTATTACTGGTTTTATTTTTACTCAAGTAATTGTAATCTTCTAAATTATCAGAATCTTGTACACTATTATATTCTTACACACTTTTTGCTTCACTTTAACTTCACCCGTCTTACAGGGTATACACCTGTCTAGACACTTCACTTTGCACAAATGAAAGTCGAATCAAGTGCGTGTGACTGAATGCATAAACTAAAATATGAAAGGCTAATTGGCGGAATCAACTAAATAACACGATTATGCCACATGCCGCACTGCCACAGTGAGTGTGTTGCAAGTTGACATTTATGCAACAACAAGCAAAACAATCATAATAATTGTGAAAATTAGTGAAATAAATGAGAAAATTTCTCGCTTTTTTCTGGGGGACAAACAACAGTTAATGCCTGCCATTAATTAAATAGTCAGGAGTTTTGTAGTCAACGCCAAGTTGCAGCTGCATATTTATTAATTTATTTCTACAAGAATTCCATTTAAATTTTCAATGAGCTGACGCAAATTAACTGGAATTGCTTGCAAAAATACTATATATATGTATGAGAGGGTGGAATGCCACCCTTTCTTACTGTCTCCCTATCTTCATTTTACCCTTTCCGCTTCTGTTTCTGTCCTACAATTACAGTTGGTGCAATAGGTTTAAGCAGTTCCTGCAGCCGAGTGATTCTTCTTTTTATTTACCAACCACTTGAAGCTAAAATGTGCGAATTTACGCACTAAATGAAGGCGTTCTTTATTAAATAGACCTTCCAGTAGAGACCTTTTACTCCCCCCTCCGCCTTTTGGGGTTTTCTCATTTTCTTTAGCGCTGCCACGTTGCCCCTTCCTCCTTCTTTTGGGGCATTCAGCATCAATTTTCAATTACTTAATGTGTGTGCCGATTGCCCAGCACCACGACCCCATGCAGGCCTATAGGGTGACTGCTGCAGTCGCGAGTACTCGACTAGGCGAATTCTATAGCCGATACTCGTATTATACTCGTATATTACACTTGAAGTCATTCTCTGGTGCTCCCTCTCCACTAAATCAAGCTCAAATGAAAAGAATATTACTCTAATTGGTACACCACAGCACACCCGACTGGTAGACAAGTGAAACAATAAAAGCGTGGAGGGAATGAAAGCAAATTGGAAAGCAGAGTAATATAAATATATATATATATATATATATATAGTGAAGGAAGGAAAATCAAATAGAATTACTTGGCACACATTATTAAAAAGTAAATACATTACTCCAGTGGGGCACCACACTTGCACCACATTTTGGCCACACAGTGGGGCATATTTTGACCGAAGTTTACTGCAAGTGGAGGGCGGAGCGTGGAGGTGGGGGAGGGGGAGGGGGAGAGGCAAACATGAACGTGGAAATGCTAACAAAGCAATAAATTGCCACTAAATCTAATTTGTGGCAGCAGCAGCCACAGAAACAGAAATAGCACCACAAAAAAAATAATAATAAAAAAAAAAAATTAAAATAAAAAGAAGAAATAAAAGAAAATGAAATAAAAATAAAATAAAATAGCTGCCGCCAACAGCAAACAGGACACGAAGCAAGCAAGCTGGGGAGGCGGACTGTAGTGTGTGTGCGAGTGTGTGTGGGTGGCACCATGGCACCGTCAAGTTGATTGCATTAAAAACAACCAAAAACGTGCCGTGAAATCATGTCAGCAGCAACTGCAGTTGCCACTGTGTGGCGTGTGGCATGCGGCAAGCGGCGTGTGGCATGCGGCATGGGAGTATGGACAGTGTGTTGGGCCAACTGATGAGCACTTAGTACGTACACTTTTGCCGACTTCCGCCGGAAGTGAGAGCAGAAAGTTACTGTAAACTTTTTGCCGCCTTTCTCCCGCTATCTTTTTTTTTGTGTGTGTGTGTGAGTGCCACAAAGTTTTAACGCATATTGGTAGGGCATTTTGCGCTTTGATCGCACTACTCAAAGCCCAGCACACACTGCCTGCTCCCCCCTTCTAGTTGGCAGTCTATTTGTAGTTGTAGCTTAGGTCATTTGGGAATATGTGCTTGAGTTTTATTTACCGTACGGTGGCAATAGCAAATAATTAAAATGTTTGTGGCAATTAGCAAGCAATTAGATGAAGTGAAATTCCCACAGCACAACAAATACCCTACATTAGTGCATAATAGAGTATGCCAAACGACATACTATACCATATATTACAGTATGACTCAAGTGTAATTGGATATAGCGATATGGCGGAGGATATAGGGGGGCAGCTGGTGCATAATTGCCGCCATTTGTCCCAATGTCCACTGTGGCATTTTGTGTTACATTTTTATGCATTTTTAATGCAGCACAAAGGTTCTGCTACGGCTGGCAATTTGCAAACATTTCATTGTAATAAATATTTAAATGCTTCTCTGCTAGCGGTTAACTACCAGACGAGGGGCTAGGTCGAATGGAGGGCAGTGGGGAGGGGCGTCACGTCTGCCCTGAATCAGCGATAAGCGAGCGCCAAAAAGACAACAACGAGAATACTCCAAGTGTCAACAACTTGAGCTCAAAAGGAGAGGCGAAGAGACTGCGTGAGGAGGGTGATAGGAGGGGGGGGGGGAGCATAAATGCCAGCAAATCAACAACAAGAGCCCAAAAATGTAAAGCGGCACAAAATAAAAATAAAATAAAAAGAAAAGAGGAACAGCACAAGCGTTAAAATGTCAGAGTTTTTCTGTGGCAGTTGAAATAAGGGTTAGACACCTAATTCAATGCGATAAGACAATGTGGGGGCTTAGCTTATTTGTTGCATGCTACACACACACACACACACACACACACACACACACACAGACGCGCAGTATGTTTGCCTTTTTATGTAACTGTTTCATTTTGCATGCGCCTTTGGTGACTTTTTGCCGCCTAAGGCTCTATACCCTGTCCTCGTCCTCGTCCTTGGCCATGGATTGAGGCTCAGTCACAGCTTTTGCTCTGTATTCAGTCTTTTTTCTCTCTCCGTAGCGTCCATTTTCTTTTTGACTCCCATGTCTATGGGCAACGTCTTTAGCTTCAGCTTTGACTTGAGTTGGGTTTTATAGCAAATTCATGTAGAATTTTATTTGCAGCGAGTGCTTTTTATGCGTCTGCTGAGAATTTTCGATACCTACTTATATATGTATTTATATTTCACTTATATATACGCTCATATCTCTCACCAATTTTCAATGGCAAAAACTCTACCCATAGCTTAAATCTATATTATAAAACTCAATGGATTACAAAGTGCAATGGATTACTGTTTCTCAAACTACTTGCCCTGTAAGATAGGCAGCCCAATTTAATGAAAAACTATTACAGCTCTCCAAAGGCGTAAATATTTTTTTAAAATTTTGTTGAACGGTATTATTGATTTTACACAATTTTAAAAGACTAACAATTCCGTTAAAGCAATTTAAAATTGCATTCCTAAACGCTTCATAGCTTAAATATGTTGGGGTTTACTTTAAATAAGTACACAAATGTCTGAAATACTTAAATAATGCTTACACACTTCTTAGTAATTAAAATAGTAATTTTTGGTCAAGTATTTTCAATGATGTTTAGACTTTAAGACTCGTAGAAGTATCGCAAATAATAAACGCCTTGATATCGGTATTCAATGATTCAAATTTGTATTATTATATTTGTGTTTAAATCGTTACAGTTTCTTGAAAACTTTTCAATTCGAAATTGTCTTAAAACAATATTGGGTTTTTGAGTTAAGCGCCAGGTGAATAGGTCGCTTGTTGCTTCCGCTGGCAACTTGTACGCATTCTGTCACTTCCCTTCTGTCTACTTCCTGTAGTCCCTCTAGTCAGCCATAGGAATTCAATAGGAAGCTGCAAATCTCAGCGAGAAATTCGCGATATTCGCATGCCAATCAAAATTGCACCGGAAATGGCAACCAATTGGCTACCACAGCTGCTCTTTCGCTCTCTGTATTTGTAACTGGCAGAAGAGTAACTTCAACATACCAAAGAACAGATGCTCTACACTACACCAGTTAAAGATAATCATCTGGTTGGTTATTCGGAATCTTACTGTACTACAACTTACTTGGATGCTGTCAACGCTCTTGATCTCTCTACTTAATCAAACTTGTTACATATTTGATGAGCATACTGGCCGGAACTCATCCTGGGTTAGGGTATCAAAAAGCTAATGCATTTGAAATGCCTTTGAGCACCGTGTCGTGCCTTCAGTTGATGCTGCAGTCACTCTGGCAATGATGTCCTTGCTCAAGCGTGATTTGGCGCACATTTCGATATGTCGTCTGTCAGACAGAAAATAGAAAATGGAACTGAAGACAAAACGGGGGTGGCAACTGAGGAGGAGGTGAACTGTGTGTGCGTGTGTGTGTGATGTGCTGGAGAATATGCGCTGAAAATCTGAAGCCCAGTGGCTGAAATTGAAGGTGAGAGCCGAGCTGTGAACTGAGAGCTGAGAGCTGTGAGCTTTATGCCATGTCCTGTGGTCTGTGGCCCATGGCATTGTTGATGGGATAACAACTGGCGACGACAAGGATATTAAAATTAATAAATAATAGCTGACAGTGAGGGAAGGAGAGGAAACAGCTGGAACAGCTGCATAGATACCGGCTACAACATACTATACTATACAACAACTTGTAGATGTCACAGCAAATGAAATCAAGAAGCAGCAGGTACAAGCAGCTCACTTCCCTGGTCACTCTCTGGCCTCGCTCTCTGTCCGAGTCTCATTGAAAATGCACAACATGCGGCTTTCCCCATTTCCATTTTCTCTATTGCATTTGTGTAGCCACAATAACATTCTCGTCCCACTTGATGACTTATGATTTGTTATCCTGTTCTAAGGTTTCATATTACTCGACTTTGATAGAGCTCATCTATTTTTGGGGTTAGGCAACATCAATCAAGTAATCAATCAATTAACAAAACACGTGCCGCCATTTTAAACAGTCAACAAGAAGAAAACAAACAGCAACAAGAATACACGCCAGAAGTAAAGCAAAGCCAAACTCAAACACAAAATTCAGCTAGAAGTTGTCGAGCGTTACGCATACGCAGCGTGCTCCAACCGCAACACATCAATCCAGAGCGATCCAAAATGGAAAACAAAAAAAGGCAAACATATTTGCAACTATTTATATTATTGTGAATGTATACACATTATTTTCATGCCATTCACACACACTATACGAACTACTATACTCGCAGCAAAGGAAAGTAAATTAATTATACGCAACGCTCTCCGATGGCTGGCAAAAGTTTTGTCTGACCGCATTATGCACAAAACTTTGCCCAAGTGTAGCCTGTCTTAAGGCAGGCCAGTGGCCAGTGCGAGTGGGGGGCGTGGGACGGACAGGTGTTGCTGGCACTGCCAAAATCCCGACACGAGCCACTCTGTCTACCGCCAGCAATTGTTGCTACTGTCCCCTACATTGGCACCTAACTAAGTTGTTGCTGGCTTTCCGAGTTGTCAGCTTGTCGAGCTGTCGCCCTGTCAATACTCACTCGTGTGTGTGTGTATGTACCAGTTGGATCTGTCATTGGTTTTTCATTCCACTTCTAACCACTTACCATCTGGCAGTTAGTGTAAGCAAGGATATAAATTAACAATCAGTCTATTTAGTAATCAATCAATCAATCGCTGTTTTACCTTAATGCTAAACAGAGCTGCAAAGTTTCACAGTGATTAAGACAATAATGAGCTTTAAAGCTTGGCTTGCAAAGCTTCATTCTTGACTCTACTCTATTTGCTGCAATCTGAAACCAAACTTGGAACCTATTACATTATTAATAGTTCAGAGTGCTTCAACTTGACGTTCAAGTGCTTCAAAAGCTTCTTGCTGACACAAACCAGTTTAATAATTACCTCTTAATTAAGTATAGCCTTCACTGACGTCAACTGTTTGGAGCATCTTTAGCGTGGAGTCCTTTTAAGTAATTAAAGTTTTATTGATTGCTTTATGAAATTTAAAAGCTCATTTATTGTCGTCAGGCACTATAACTATATTGTACACATGGGAGTACATACATACATATAAGTAAATATATATGTACACACACACAGCCTTTATACTGCACTTTGCCATCAGTTCATTTTCACGCGCCACAAAGTCAGTCAAGTGGTTATCCTTGTTGTTGCTGTAGTTATTCGCATTTGGCAAAGGCGAAACAGCCCAACGAGTGGCCTGACAGACTGCGAGATACCCTGTATCAATTAAACTCAATCAAAGCTGGGAAAATTGAACAGAAATAAGTTATAACTAAAAGTAACGATCGACGAGCCGCAGTAGAGTGTAGTGTTTAGCGCCATGTATCAAGAAGAACCATGAACAATAGAGGGCGCCTCAAGCAACTTCGACGAGAGCAAATATCAGAAAGGATTTTAAACAATATAGAGTGCTTTAAGCAACTTACGGCCGATAGATCGGCGCAACAAGTAACAAAGAGGAGCTTTCAGAATGGTTTAAATTTAAAACATATTCAAATATCTCTTATACCGAATCCACAAAGGATTAAAATTCTTACTATGATATGTTGTATACATATTTACCATTGTATTAGAGGGTATTAATATTCGATGCCAGGCGAGCCACTGTCGAGACAGACGCTGACTTGGATAGCCAACCGGGCATGAAATATATTGAAATACATACTTATGTACGAGTATAGAGAACTTCTGACTGTAGACTGGCTTCTGTCCGTTTTCAAATATTACCTTTAAGTCAAAAATACTCAAAGCATGCAGAGTGTGGCAGAGACAGACCCGCTGAGATGAGCTGCCAGGGCAATGAAGTAGAAAGACAAAAACCTTTTAGGCAATGGGTTCTGTATTTTCCTTTTTTCATTTCATCTTTTTCTTTTTCATTCTTCTTTGGACTTTGCTTGCGTTTCCCCCTTTTCTGTTTTTTGTGAGACTGTGAAATTTTATAAATTCGTTGGGTGTGCAGTTTACCGGGCGTAAAGTTTTTAAGCATGAAGCTGTAACGGTTTCGCCGCAATCCACGTTCACATGGATCCGACCCATGCTTGATTGCGCCGCGCCCCCCTTGGCTGACTCCTTGTAGGCCTATACCAGCGGGAACTGAACTGAAAAGTCGCCTGTCAGCGTCAGCTGAATGCGAGTAGTTAAACGGGTTTCCAATAGAGAAGTTTCATTTGGATTTGGGTACTGGCACATATTTGGAGTTTTATGAGGCAAGCCGACAGACAGACAGACAGACAGACAGACACGAGCATAGGGCAAAATCATATTAATAATTTTTCTTTATATTGAAACTATTTTTCGATTTGCTGAGCCTTGAGGGCAGAAGCCAGCAAGTCAGTTAACCGGCATCCGGCAGAAGGGAAGCACGCAGTCAGTGAGGGTGTCAGGGGTCAGGGGTCAGGGGTCAGGCGATTTGGCTCAGCGGCTAACCTTGTTTGCTTAGGCATAAAATTTCCAACTTATGCCTGGTCTAATCAAGAGCCTGAAAAAGAAAAAAAAATGAAATGCTGTGGCCAAATAGCATAGCAACAGCTTATCAGGCATCACGACTGTTTAATATTTATGTGCGTCGCTTTTTACAGTTGTCCTGCCATCCGGATGGCACCCTTGTATGCCTGTTTGTTGTTGTTGTGCCACCGGCGAGGAGGGAGGGGCAGTGAAATGCAATCAAAATAACTGCCAACAAACAAATAAGTTTGGTTTTTTTTTTGAGGGGTGGCAACTCCTCTGCTGCCGCTGCAACAGTTTCTGCATCATCAGCATTTTGCACCTGTAATGCGAGACGTCAACAAAACTTTTTCCCTCCAACAATTTTGTATAACGCACACCACATTTTTATCCGCTCTTCTTCTCTCTCTCTCTCTCTGTGTGTTACCTGCACTTTTTGCCACTAAGCAGGGCCAAGCTCGGCCGCTTAAGCCGCATAACTGTCACACTTTTGCCCAACTGACACCGAAGCTAACTGTGAAGGTGTAAGTGCACTGCGGTTGCCTCTATCCCCATGATTAACTTGCGGAAGAGCATGACGATGATAAGGTTGAAGCTGCATTGTTTACGCCTTCACCCACTGCTTAAACCATGTGCTTAACTTAAGTTGTGTGCTTAGCCACGAGTGCGTACTATAAGTTGAAGTTTAAGTGCAGGAAAGCTATTCAAATTTTGTGGATTTTAGTTTGGGCTGTTAGTTTATCCATTATATTTTGTTCATCGTTTTTTATCACATAATGATATATACAAGATCACATATAAAACTCTCTCTTTTGAATGATGTACGAGGTTTCGATTTAGGAAGTAAGTAGAGGTGAATACAAGCCAATAAAATTGGGATGCACTTTCAGAAATGTCCAAGTTCTAATTCTTGTATTTATAATATAGATACATATATATCATATACATGTAAATCATTTCTATAGTATGTAATTCATTAATACTACTACTATTTTCACTTCTGGTATTGGTGATACTATTACTCCTACTACTACTACTAATACCACTACTACTACTCCCACTACCACTACAACTGATACTACTACCACTACCACTATTACTAGATCATATCACACTCGCGTGCTGCTGTTTCTTTCCGCTTTGGGCATTCCATTTGAAAGTGCATTAAATTGAGTGATGTCTGTGGTCATCGGATTTGGCTTTGTATGTACTTACATGTACTTACTTTAGCAATTGATTAAATTGCTTTGATAAATGTTTGCCGCCCAAGCTCTTCTGCTTAATAAATTAAAAAGTTTTGCCAGCGAATTGTGGTTCAGTTCACTTGTACAATGAATAAACGAGTAACTCGCAAAAAGATTCATTCAATATGTTCAGAACAAAGCTAAGGGCAAAGTGCTCAAACATACGTATGTAAGTATGTCTGTCTGTAGTCTGTCTGTCTGCATTGCTATGGCTTTTCTAAATCAATTGCAAAATCCCAAATCACTAGAAGATGTACAGCATTCAAAGCGAAAACGGCCAAAGGCAGACTCAAAGTATACCGAAAATGACTTTCACACGGACACACACACACACACACACAGGGCCATATGTGCATGTAGAGAGGGGACACTAGGAGCAGGCTAGGCCGCTGCTGCTGGACGGGATGCCCTTAACGACAAGGCAACATCCTTGGCATGCATATGTGCCACATTCTCAGGCTCGTACTTACGACTAAGTATAGCTGTCGGGCTGATGCTGCGGCAGTAGCCAGGGATTCCACTGGCAACTGGCAACTGGCAAGCTGACAGGGGTAGAAAGGGGCGTGGCTGTTGCTACTTTAGCCTTTACAATCTAAACGTTAATGGTCTGTCAATTATCGCCACCCAGTGAACGTAACGATAAGATATCGCTTCAGGCACAAGACACTCACACACACACACACATTCTCTAGGGGGGAGGGGGAGGGGTGACGTCTAGTGAACACTTTAGTACATTATTTAGTGAGAATTAGTTATGGACACACAGACACACACACACAGGCACACACACACACTCAGAGTTCGCTTGTTCTTCGCATTTTACTTTGGCCAGAACTTTCTTGGAATTCAATGCTTATGAGAGGTTTTTAGGGGCATCTTACTTGGCCGAGGGTTCGTCCTGTTGCCCTTTTTACATTCGTATTTATGAGCTAAGGGGAGAGCGTGTACATATAGCATTAATATGACGACTGAGGTGGGGTGGGGCTGTTAAACACACCATCAAATGGCGTTACGCACACACTGACAATGCTACACTGGCAGAAATGTGATGGCACTTGCTGAAAGTCAAAGTTAAGTCAAAGCGAATAACTTAAACTAATGTAATAAGTGCATTAGGGGTTGTTCTGAAATACACTTGAATATTGTGGCTATACTTCAGGTGATTTTTAAAAATTGAATTCAATTCGATTCACTTCAATGCAGTTCAAGTACACTAAGAACACGAATCAGAATTAGAGCGCCGCACTCAACATTCGACACACTTCATATTCAGTTGTAGTTATTTATGAAATTTGAGTTTTTCTCTCGCCCAGTGCACATAGACACTTCATACACCCACACACACTCTGGCACACTCATACTTTTATTCTTATATGTACGTACTCGCACTCACACTCACACTCATACTCATACTTGTATTGGCATTCGCATTCGTTTTCGCATTCGAATGTTGAGTGTCCATTAGAGGTTGAAGAGTGAAGCCAGGGCTGGAGTGTAGACATGTACAGGGTGCTGGTGGGAGGAGGGGGTAACAACAAGAACTACTATGCATTTATCTATTTAGACGCTTTTAGTTGCGTTCTTCTCTGGTTTCGGTTTATTTATTTTTATTTATATACGTATGTATTGGTTGTATGGTTGGGCCTGGCGACTTCTTGAATTGATTTGGAACAGCTATAGCTGCTATATGTAGTATAGGGTGAGCCATGGTCCTTTGCCCTTTTGTGCGAGTATCTCGAGGCCCGTCGCCATCGCCATCGCCATCGCCATTGCTTTCGTTATTTCCGCAACGCTCTTCCATTGTTGTTCTTGTTTGTCTTGCGCAAGTATTTTTATTTCTTTTCATGCTTATTGGAATTTTATTATCAGCTCATATAAATGCAATAAAATGTTGATATATGTACAATGTACACACACTTACAATGCGAGAGACACCGCGGCAAAGGGAAGTACATGTACGATATGTACGTGTATGTACTGAGTAAATGCCAAAAATTCAGTCATGTACAAGTATTCACAATCGCCCAAGTCGAATAAGCCTGGCTGTTGACCATACCATAATAAATGGCCGGGCTGAAAGCCAAAAGGCCAACCAACCGAGGCTTTAGCCTTTCAACACCCATCCACTCGATTTTACACAGACCAAAAGAGACTAAAGAGGTGACAAAATCTGCATTTAAACGTAGTAAAACCAATGGCAAGTGGATTGCTTTAAATGGTATTTAAAATACACTTTAAAAAGGTTTTAAATATGAGCATACTTATAAATATGAACTTTGTAATAAAGAAATTTAACTTACCTGACATCGTGTTATTATTTTGATAATGTTTTGCAATAAAAACAAGGTATTTATATTTTTTTCTAAATTTATTTCATACTCTCCATATTCCCATAGTAGAAATAGTAAAAAGAAAAACAATCGTTGATTTGTTTGAAATATTTTCTTATTTTTTTTTGTGTGTTTATTTGATGTATTTGTTTCTTTCAATGTTTTTCGTGCCATTCATCATACATTTCACATCTGTCCCTTCTCATTTTGCTAGTATATTAATGCTATGGTAATTATGCTTGCATAAAGTCGAAATAGTTGCTTTTATTATTTTAAGTTGGGTTCTTTGCAGCCCACGCACACACTTAAGAATAGTTTTGTATTTTGTTTCACGTTAATAATTAATTCAAGTTCAGTTAATGCTATAAAAAAACCAACATCATTATCATTGCTTTAAAATAGTTTCAGTTTTGCTCCTTTCTCTTATAAACACCTCAATTCATATCTTATTTATGTAGTGCTGTTGGTTGCAAGTGTTCTCTTTAGTATGTATTTTTATTTTTGTTTTTTTTAGTATTTTATTTAGCCTCTTTTGTTATTGGAATTGCCTTTTAGGTTTGCATAATTCATTACACATTCAGGATAATGCGGAGGGATCTTAAGAGTATGATTCTAAATGTATATGCTACGTATATGTACGCATTATAATTAATAATAAAAAAAAAACAAATTTAACAATATATAGTTGAATTAATTAATTTGGTAATTAATTAATGCATTCATTAATTTAGTATGAGTTAATTTAGTGGAAACAAACCCCAAAGTCAATAACACTCGTACGTATATAATAGATAATAATATAGGTATATGTCTTTTTATGATTTAACCAACATTTATATACTTTAGACTCCTCCTTCAGCGATTTCTCTGTGGGTTCTTCATAACAAATAAAATTCCTGCATCCTATCGACTTCCCCTTCTCTTCGACTCTTCTATAACTAATAAGCGTTTCTTTGGAAGAACTTAACTAAAGCATTCGTTTCTAATGCCTTTGTTTATCTTACGTTTTGTTTTATGGAAATTCAATGAGTCCTAATTGTAATCGTACATCGAATATTGCACAATATGCTTAGATATATGTATGACCTAATGCACCTAGAAGAGACTAAGTATTAACTATGATTTAAAAAAAAAAAAACAAAAACGATTATTGGAATTTCCATTGTGCTTTTGTTGTTTAGTTCATTTTCATTTACATTTTGTTTGTTCTATAGGAAAGTATAAAAATTTGTTGAGCCTCTGCTACAAAGTTTCATAGTTTATGAGTTGGAAACGCTTACACGCTATGTATATGTATGTGTTTAAGTATTACTCAACAGCTAAGTACTTAGTTAGTATGTTTTGCTTTCAGTTTGGTTACACTATTGTTATTTCTTGTCAGTAATTTTACATTATTTGTCACATAGAAACAATGAAGAGGACGGTGTTTGAAATCAGGGACCAAAATCTCTATGAGTGACTGTAGATGTGTGGACGATGCCGATTCGAATTCGATTCCCTTTACCTGAGCATGGGGCATACTCTAACTAGACTTTCTATATAGTGTTCATTCATTTGGTGATAGTATAGTACAGATTGGTATAGTGTATAGTGTTCTGTGATCGATTCGCACACCTCAGTATAAGCGAATTCAAGACGGCATCATAACTATTTCGGTCCAAGTTTCAAATCGACTTGATATATATCATACACATAATCTTCAGCGAGTTTGTGGTGTTGATGAAAACGTATTCAACGCATTCAAGAATTATTATTATTGTTATTATTTTAATTTAGTATTTGTGGTTTCTGTTTTTCTCTTACTTCTAGTAATTTGTAAGCCTACGCTTTGGATACCCTGATGCAACTTATAGTGTAGTCTGTTTATCTTTTTAAAGTTCTAGTACTTTTTGTAGTACGTATAAGCTTCTGTGAGTTAATTTTAATGTAATTAGTATATATTCCTTATTGTGCTTACATTTGTATAACAAAAAAAAAAAAAAATACTGATTTAGTATCCTTTTGTGAGTTGTGATCGCGCACTCGGTGCGGGGACCTAAGCCTAACTTATCGACAACTATCTGAAGGCTTAGACTAGTTTTAAATGCGCTTACATTTCTCTAATTATATATTTGCTATATATACTTATAAGTCTAATCACCTAGTCATCTATCTATTTTCTTTTCCCAGTTCGAATCAAACCAAAAGATGTGTGCTTTAAGCAGTTGGATCAAAGCTAGCGCCATTTATGGTAAGTAATTTATTCCATTTCTTTTGTTTGTGGGGCTCATTTGTTACAGTGTGTATGAGTGTGTGTGTGTGTGGATGTGTGTGCCTTATCTTTTTCCTCGTTACTCGTCAAGTTCCTATGAACAGTTCCAGAAACACAACTGGAAGTGTCCTCGATTCATTTATCGTTGGCCAATCGATTATAGCGAGAAAATCATTTTGAAACTTTGTTATATTCATTGAAGTTTTGAATGGATTTATCAAAATTTAGCTATAAATATTGATCGCATGACCCAACTACACTTGATGCGGCTCAACAACTCGGTGATTTCGTGTAAGGCGCTGACTTTGAGCCTCTGCTTGTGACTTACTCTACTTAATTATTATATTATTCAGATACAGACATATCTCTTTATATATATGTATATATATGGATTTGCTTTATCGCTAGTATGGTTGGAGGGGGGTCAGGGGGTTAACATCTTAAATTGTTTAACTACGCGTAATGCAGAATCTTTCAAGTATCAAAAGGGGGACTCGGGATAGATATGCTATACCATAGTGGGATTAATTAGAAAACGAATCTTTATGCTTTCGTAGGGCAGTTCAGGGGACTAGAAAAGAGTTTACTATAGAAACCAAACTGAATGTGTGATATGTAAGGTAAGTAATACATAATGTAAATACAATTCGAGTACAACAAGCTCTCTTAACACTAGCCAAATGATCTCACATCATTCACAGTAACATAACAGCTTAAACACAACTGTCTAGTTGAGGGAATTTTATGTTCGACATTAGCTAAATCTTGAATGTTAAAAATTGATGCCTAGCCTACAGCTCAGTTATACAATTATACAGTTATACGAGTATGCTCAACACATTCAGATATATATATAGTACATTCCGGTCTAGATCAAATCTTAGCCGTTATTTACAGAGCTATGTACACGGATATATAGGATATATATGTCTATTACTTAGTTGCGATACGATACGAATGTGAACTACCAACAATCTTAAGAGTCTAATTGAGTTTCGAGCTTTGAGTTCAATTTCATTTTAGTTGCATTTGGCACAGTTCGAGTTTTCTCTTCTCTAATCGAGACTCAAGTACTTAGAATTCTGTGAGCAAACGAAACAACACTTTGGTTTTTATGCCTAGATTATATTCTCCACTTACAAGTATCTTCAGTTGTGCTCTCCTCCAGTTGTCCACTGTTGATAATCACCCCATGTGCATGATCTTCTTGAATGCCTTGCGAAATTCCGGATTGAATATCGTATAGATGACGGGATTTACAAAGCTATTGATATAGCCCAGCCAAGTGGTTAGCATGAAGGCCGTCAGACCCGGCCGGCAGTCTTTATCGAATTTGGCGCACATCGCATCCATAATGTTGCAGGTGAAGAACGGTAGCCAGCAGAAGAGAAACACACCTTGAAAGTATAAAGAGAGATATGCGAAATGACGGAATGAAACTCCGAGTCAAGAGTGCTCGATAATGCATAATTATCCTATACCTTTCGATTAATATTTCTACGTTATTAACTCAAATAGGCTCAGTTTTTAGTATGATCGAGTTATATATTCTGTATACTCTGATATAGTGTGCATTGTTTTAAATTCATTTCCTAGTCTCAGGCTAATCTCGACCCAGCGAAAGGTCAACTTTAACTCCCATTTCCTAGGAGTTTAGTTAACTTTGCACACGATACTCGACTCAAATTATTCTCTCTTCATAATAGTAATTGCCTGTGGCAACCTCGACTTACCCAAAACGATGGCCAATGTTTTGGTGGCCTTGCGTTCCTTTTTCGCCGATGATTTTTCACGTTTCTTTTTGGAGGCCTTGTGCACCTTGTATATCGTGAATCTACGCCCGCCGAGCGCACGCAATCCGACCAGGATAATAGGCCATAATAAATTGCATTCCATGTTGCACGTATTACAGTAAAAGAGAATGAGAGAGTGTGTGTGTGTGTGTGTGTGTGTGTGCGAGTAACATGAGGTTAACTTCATTAGAGCTAAAGTTGATAGACGAACTATAGCTAATTGCCAAGTGCAATTTGGCAAAGGTGCAATTACCAATTGCCGGTTACCAATTGCCAATAGCCAGTTCTCAGTTCGCAGTTCGCAGTTCCCAGTTAGCCATGACTCACCTTGACGCCTGCGAGTTTTTCTTATCCTTGCGCGAGGACGTTTTCGATGTGGTCGATAGCGTTGAGTCGTTGCGTGCCAAAGTCATGGCCTCCTGCACGCCGTAGCGGACAAAGGACAATGGCTTCATAGCGACGCTGCTGCTGCAGATATGCAATGGAAAACCATTGGTTAGTTCAATACGAGATCTAAGACAGATTGCCCTGGACCATAATACATACATATCTATGTATACTCTAGGGACATACCTGAGTGCTGGCTCGCCCCGCTTGGGCGAGTCTTCGGCGGTGTTGCGACGACTGCTGACACTGGAGCGCTGCAACGTGGCGCCGCTGGGCACCGGACTATCCGGCGGCGTTGTACTGCTAACGGCGGCGCCAACGCTCACTCCTGCAAGGACATCGTCAACGTTTGAAGCTGCATAACCAGAATCATGATTACCATTCGGATCGGCAACAACCAGCTGCGGCTGTGTGGTGATCTGTGCCACAACGCTGCTGTCACGTGTACGGAACCAGCATCCAGTATGACCATGAAGATGAGCACGATGATGATGATATGGATGTTGTGGATGTGGATGTGGATGATGATGATGATGTTGATGATGACGGCAATCAAACGCAATCCGGTAATGGCAATCAATCAAAGGCGGCACACAATGATGCAAGCCGCAGCAACAGCATCCCGAACGGCATGTAGGTGTAGCAAGTGGCAGGCAGTAGGCAGTAGGCAGAAGGCAGTAGGCGTGGCATGAGCAGAAGAGAAAACGAGGCGCAACGTCAATTAAAAATAAGGCAAAAATTGAGTTTTAATTAAGTGACGCATTAATTGAATTATTGAGATTTATTTTTCTCTGTCCCAACCGCCTCAGGGGCGGCGCCACTCACAGCGGCAGAGGCAAAGTGGTTTACTAAGTGGACAGTGAGTGGTCAAAGAGACAGCCAGGGACTGGAAGTGGAAGTGTGGGTGAGTGACAAGAGCTTTTTCCCAATTATGTTTGCCAGCGGCATCCCTTTGCTTCAAAAATAAAAAAAAATAAAAATAAAAAAGTATAAATTAATATAATAAAAAGAAAAAAGATTTCAATACGGTTTGGTCGATTGGCCGTTTGCCGGGTTGACCGCTTCATCTCTGGCCCGGCCCATTGGGGACCTTTCTCCATCATTTCTGCAGCTGCCTATCAATAATGGTTTCATTTCATGTCCTTATTGGATTAAGTAGCCCATCAGTTCGCTAATTGACTACGCTTAACGTTTCTCCCATGTCCTGTTCTGCCCTGTTTCGCTTTATTCTGTTCCTCTGTTCCGGGTCGGGCCAATAAATCTTTTGAGTGCTTTTCGAGTGCCCAACCAGATTCTAGCTGCACTTGAAACCCCTTGGCACTGATCAAGTGGATCAGCCATAACACAAAATGCAAATAATACAAATCAGTAAGGGCTTATAAGAGAGCCTAGTATCAAAAGTATACACAAGCAATCGAAGCTAATCAGCAGTTAAAGATATAACATTGATTAATAAGTGGAGTATTATTAGGGGTTTAACTAACTAAGAATTGTCACTACAATCATGCGACATTTGGCTATATATCTGCTCTAAAATTCCTTATTATTATTTTGATTATCCCACACTTATTATCTTCTACCGACTAGCGCTAGAGCTTATTAAGGCTAGAAGGGTGTATTTATATAATGCTTTTAATATTGCTTAGACATTATACAATGTAGATGGAATGCCAAATATTTTGTATTTTGTTTTCATATACTAATTGTTAGCTTGCATATCTGCTCATTACTACTGTTTGTTTAGTTCTCTGTGGCTTAACAATAATTACAAAGGATACATAGGTCCCTGCACTCTGACAGATTACTAGGAGCAGCATGGGCCACAGAAACAAAGTCAGTTGAGTGCACTGGAAGTTGGTCCCGTGGCTCGTTGCACATTGAGCTTCGATTGAGATACAGTCCGGTCGGTGCGATGCGTCGCGTCGCTTGGTGGTCAAATGGGAATCTGAGTGCTCATTTTAGATTTTCATTTTACAGCAGGACGTGTGAATTTAAATGAGCCAGCATTCGATTGGCTTTGCCGTCTGTCCGTCTGTCTGTCTGTCGAGACAAGTCGCATTGAGCTGCGTTGAGTGCTGCTGAGAGTGGTGCTTTCCAAGCAGTTGCAATTACTCGCGTAGTACGTTGACAATTTTCATTTGGCTTTGCCCCTAAGTGGAAGTTGCCACTAAATGGATTGTAAGTATTCGTTCTCGTAGTCGTAGTCGAACTACTCGCATACCTGCTACGTCTACAGTTTGTTCTAGCCAACAGTAACAGTAGCAGCAATTTGTTGTGTCAGCAGCTGTCCAATGTGAGCGATTCCCACCCAACACAACTCCGCCTGCTGCTGTTTATCTTTTACGTGCGGCACGTGGTGGCACTTGCAACTTGAAACTGTCATCCAGGTGTAGCCGAAATAGAGCAACCCACTTAAATATTCAGCACCCTATTTCTACGTATTCAAAAGGTTGCATAGATTGCAAGGGTTTTCATTTAATGTAGTTTTGACTTTAAATTAACATTAAAATGTGCAAGAAATATGATGGAAGCAAACAACTTTGAGTCACAGATTGTTTGAGTATGTCTCTAATATATATACATATCTCTGGCCAGATAAGTTTTTGCAGCTGGCACTTTTAGTAATTCAATATTATAAACTATGGATATAAATTTAAATTAGGCTGAGAAATATTCATTTTCGACTTTCGATTAGAATATGCCTTTAGTATTTTAAGCCGAAACATATATGACTAATACAGTCTGTCCAATATGACCTGCTTGTTGCTTATAATATTGAAAATATTCGGTCTTGATTTCAGGCTAATAACTAGTTTAAAAGCTACACACTAATTCCTGTGAACTCCAGCAGCCACTGTGCTCTTTCTATTTTATGTCAGCTCACAGTCACTGTCACAGTCACTGTTACAGTCACCGTCACCGTCACCGTCACCGTCACTGTTCGGAAGCACAACTTCAATAGGTGTAGGTGTGTATTGAGGCCACTTTGTTACTTACTTGCCCGTCTCCTCGACAACTGTGGCCAGCATGAACTCAGTCGACTTATCGTTCACAATGACGTGACAATCATCGATATCGGGCGATATGGCATTCTCATCCTCCTCCTCGTTGGAGCCGCTGGCCGTGTTGGTGGCTGGCTCGTCGGGCATAATGCGGCTGGCATGGCGGCTGCTGTCGAGTGCCGTCTCCGCCAGGCGGCGTGTTTGTGCAATGTTCTCGATGACGCTGCCCCCCGTTAATTCCGATAGATGTGGTTTCCGGGCAGCACGTTGTTTTCGAGCACGACTGCGCAGCGCCTGAGAATGGAAGAGAACGGAACGGAATTGCTTAGTAAAGCCTCTACATGCTGTGCTTGCAGTTTGCCTTCCCCATTCCCATTCCCAATCACAATATGTATGTGTGTAAACAAATCAGACTTTATGATTTGATGCAGAATTTGTGCATAAATCAGCAGACTGCGTTGCATTGCAATGCCATACTCGTATAGTAAATCGATCCAATGGAAATTCATTTAATCCGCTTTTGATTAGCTCTCACCTTGAATATGTTCCAATACAGAAATACCATAATAATACATGGTATATAGAAGCTGCTCAGCGATGAGTACAGTATGAAGTCGGCATTGTAGAAGGCGCACACATCTGGCTCCCGATTCGGTGTGTTGTTCAGGCCAAGAACTATCGGCGAACCGATGGCAGCCGATATCGCCCACACCAATAGTATCGTAAGGCAAACGCGGCGACTGTTTTTGTGCTTGGCATATTTTATTGGTTGCGTCACAGCGATATATCTGGGAATACATATGCAAACGATATAGTGAGGAAGACTGTATATAATTTGGGATTAGGTACATTCCAATAACTGTGACTGAATGTAAACTAATTGTGGAAGCAACAGCCGCTGCACTTACCTGTCTATTGAAATTGCAACTAAATTAAATATCGATGAAGTAGAACATATCACATCCATGGCTATATAGAAATCACAAGCAACATTAGGCAATGCCCATGCACCGTTCACCTGAAAGCGAGAATACACATAACTTGTAGAATACAATAAAGTCTATTTTCTATATAAATGTGTGGCTATCAAAAGATATAAAGGCAAAATATGGGCTTACTCCAAGTAAAATACTCGAGTCTGTGGATATTTTCTTTGTAAATACTTGTCATCAATTGGATCGCTTTAAAGGTCGTGTGTTATTATTTTATTACAATATTATTATGATTATTTTTTGCATCATGTTTAGGTAACAATAATGTGCTCTTTTCAAAGAGCTGTACATAAATATTCTCTGTGTGTGTGTGTGTGTGCGTGTGGACCGTCCTCTGCCTTGGCATTTGGAGCAGAAGAAGCAAAGATGAATGGTTTCCATTTTGCAGTCGGGAATTGCCATCATTGCCAGCACAAATACATTTAACGATGTCAATTTAAGCCTAAGTGTCATATGGAAAAGCAATTTAATTTCCAATTGCCAGTGCCAAGTGGCAAGTGGCAAGAGGCAAGCGGCAAGACTGTTGGTCTCTTCCTTTAGACTATGTTATTAAGAAGGTATAGATGAGCGTGAGGCGCATTGGAGGTGATTGGAGTTGGGGGGGCTAGAGCATACAACATAAATCCTGGCCGGCTGTCGGACCATTGTCATCTATCAATAACAATATTCCTCTGCCGTGCCCGTGCCCTAGCTACAAATTAGTTTTTCCAGTCTATCCAACTGCGCGCATCTCTCCCATCAGTCTGCCTATGAGTTTCACGTCGACTTCTGTTCCACCATCCCACCGTCCCACCATCCCGCAAGTCCATAAAAACCTCAACAATAATGCACGAATTTCGAAAGCCAAACAATTTGTAGCACACAAAGCACATAAAAAAAGGAAAGTATAGAATGGTAAGGAAGCAGCGCTATACACTCGAGAATGATCAGAGTGTGCGTGTGTGGCACACAGATACAAACACAAACATAAACACAAAGACAGATACCCACAGATACATTCTTGCCCACATTCTGCACAATGGTGAGGCAAATAAATAGAAAGCCGATCGGTTTATGTTTAAAGTAGACAAACAAACTCAGTTCGCACACCCACACCCACACCCACACCCCTCCTCCACCTCACCCACATAAAGTGCAAAATATTTGTGCACACACACACACACACACACACGCGGCGCCAAAGTTTATCCGTGAAAGTGAAAGTCAGGCGAAAGCATGGGAGAAATATACGAATATAACTTGCCGGAATATACTTAAGAGCAGCTGTAAGTGCAAGCAGTGGCCAGAGCAAGACAGAGCGAGGCTGTGTGACAGAAAGGGAGACATACACAGTGGGCGAGTGGGTGTGTGGGTGTGTGAGGGGCGGGGTGGGGGTGGGGAGAGGGAGGCTGAACTAAAGCGAGCATAACAAAAGTTGAGCAGCGCAAAGAAAGTGGCAAAAACTTTTCGATATGAAGACATACGCACGAATGCTCGCACACACACACAGTGGCACACACATACGTCAGACACTAATACACATATACATAGCGTAACACGTAAGCTGCTCAAGAATTTTTACAGCGTTTATTTGCTTCCTGTTCACTATTGTCGCTGTTATTCGCACAGTCGTTGGCCTTTTCTGCGGCCATTGTATGCCAGATTACACATACGCGACTCGACAATTCTTCCCCCCGCAACGTATGTGTGTGCGTGTGTGCGTCTGTGTGTGTAGAGGCCAAACAATAATTTATAATGTATTGGCATTTTGCGTTGCTCATAGAAAAACTATTTCATCCATTGAATTATTTTCTTTCCCACATTATTTGTGGCGCCAACGAAACTGCTTCTCCCTACTCCCCTCCTCCAATTCTCTCCCCACTGTAGTTCCAGTTTGCCTGTAAATCGATTATTGATCGCAGTAAGTGAATCAAATTTTGCTTTAACAGCACAGAAAACTGAATACACGCTGCAGCATCTCAAAATATTTGGATAGCCAGCAGCTTGCCTCTGCCTCTGTCGAGTCGCAGCGTTTAAGATTGTGCCAGTTACACAGTGAGAAAAAAGTCATGAATTTCCTGTAATATCTATCTTAATATAACACAAAGAATGTTGTGACTAAAAAGGAGCAGAAATTACATACAGGTCTAGTACATCAATGGGTGTAGAATTAGGCTACAACAACTCAACATTCTTCATGCATTTTTCTTAATTTATATAAATTTTATTCAAGATATTTTCAACTTGTTTTGCGCCTCAAAATTCCAGTTTTAGGTATTTTTTTACTTGAGGCAAACATTCCCATTTGCAGAATATTTTTCTAGTTTTTTAAATTCTTATATTGGGCTCATTTAAACTCGAGATTTCTCGCTCTGCATGCTTACATAATATGTCTTCTATTCAACTGTCCAGCCGTACTTGGCATACTTAAAGTAACGGCTTATGCCCGACACGTTGCCCAGTCTTTTTCACTCTAGTCCTCTGGCTTCTTTTGCTTTATTTATCTGCTTCTATTTGAGAGCTGAAAAATGCTCAATGGCATTCAATTTATGCAGATGCTGAGGCTGAGCATCAGCAGGGGCGTTTAAAGCTACACTCACATTTAAATCGGCGACTCGACTGTGAGACTAGTGTGTGTGTGTGTGTGTGTGTGTGTGTCTGTGTCTGTTTGTGTGCAGCAGTAGAGCATAAAATAAATAAATTTATCTATTTGCACAGTCAAAGGCGACCACACACACACACACACGCACACACACAAAGAGGAGAAAGACACCCAAAGGGACAGAGCTCCCAAAAGAGACGACAGCTACAGCGACAATGAGAATAGAAATGGAAATGAAAATGGGAAAGCGAATGGCTATAAGAATACACGCTATGTATGTGTCACACACACACACACACACACACACGCATACAACAACAACAGCAACAAACACACGTAGCATTTTGATAATTGAGCTTCTGGTTTTTATGGCTTGCACGCAGATAGAGTTTAGACGTGTGCGTATCTATGCACTCCTCCCCCTCTCCCTGTCTATGCCACAGATGCTGTCTGTCTGTCTGTGTGTGTGTGTGTGTGGGTGTGTTTGTATGCCCTTGTGGTAAGCAGCTGAAATCCTTGAGAGCTTGGCTACTTGATGTAAGTTACTACTTGCATAAATTCTCTAAAAACTTCCTACTTAGTACCATAAATATAGCCACAGATGCTACAAAAATAAACCCATGAAATTCATGTGGAAGACCAGCAACAATATCGATTATGGAATACCCCAAATCTTGAGCTAACAAAAGCAGTAATTATTAATATCATCAAACAGCGCTCTGAATGAAGAACTTTCTCAATGAAAGTTGGCATTACTCTCAGAGGAATAACTCTGAGAAGAAGTAGAACTCTGTGTCTTAAATTAAGCTCTCCAGAACTTAAAACCAGTTGAATGCAACTGAACGGACTCTCAGCTATGAAATTTAAACAATTTATCAATCAGAAATCAATGTAGCCAACGATTGAATCATACGGGTACTCATAGTCATTCGTTGGCATTCATTCATTGTATTCGTATTCATTGCGAGTGGAATTCAGTGGAGACTGCGCCAATATGGCCTGAGGCAGTTGGCATTCTGGAGTTTTATGGGCTCTTTTGAAAATTCACAATTCGCTTTCAGTGTTTTATTTTAGTCGCCTGCTGTTACCTCATCTGCCATGGGGCATTCGGCAATACGGCAATACGCATTGGGGCAACTGGACAGAGATAAAAGTGCTTTTAATTAAATTCTACTATCGGTGCCAGCGATGTTTATTGTTGGACAGAGCACAATTGCAGCAGGAGGGACACAGGGACACAGAGTGTAGGTGTACGGCCAGGGGGTAGCTGGAGGGTGGAGGCAAGGATCATGAAGTTTTAAGCCAATTTGCTTGGCAACTTGTCGCATATTTGTCGCCGCATTGTTCTATTCTTGTTGTTGACCCACTGTGCGCTTTTATAATTAGTTTGATGACAAATTTCAAGCATTGTCTCTAAGCCGATTTGGCATTAATTAGCCACAATTACAAGCAGCACCCACTGCCCCTCCCCCTCCCCCTCCTTCGCTGTGTATTTGCTTATTTGTATTTGTGTTTGTGTTTGTGTTTGCTGCTTATAAACATTTGGCGCTGACAACTCGAGCAGCGCTGTCTGTCCGCCGTCTGTTGTCTGTCCCTATATGGCCTTGTTTGCATATTGAATAAACATATGCTATATCTACAAATACACGTGTGTGTGTGTGTGTGTGTGTGTTGTGGCTACTTTCATACTCTCAATTGCGCATTTCATTTATCAGCATTGATTCGATACACTCTCTACGAGCGAGTCGTAAGACTTAGCAATCGGGTAGATACATAATATTTATACTAATTAGCATCGTAGTAGGTCAACGAATAAGAAAAGAAAACCTAGTACTCAACTGTCGAACATAAGATATTCTGGTTTTATTTTGTGAAATAATTCTAGTTGCATTTCGAAGCAAGAGTTATTGGGCCAATAGCCTCATGATTACGAGGAGTAGTGGAATTAAACACTCTCCAGTATACGCCATTTAATACTTGATTGCTTTAAACTATAAGCAGTTCTTCTCATGCCATATAACTGTAGCATCAGTAGCTCTCACTGGAGTCAAGTTCTTGAGTAACTTGTTCAACTGGCGAAAGGAAACGTTGCCATACTTATACACATATCAGTTAGAGTGTTTGAGCATGTGTTTAAAGACAGCCAATGCTTAGCTCTCGTGCAGTATATGTATTTTATTTATTTGTGCCATTTTCGTTGCAGGAATCGCAGCAGCAGCAGTAACTGTAGCAGCTGTGGCAGCTGTGGCAGCAGCAAGTGTAAAGCGGCAGAAGTAATGAAGCGGAAGCGGAAACGAATTACTTTGTAGCAGTCGATGGCGCCTTGACCTTGTCTCCCTTTGCACCTGTGTGTGTGTGTGTGGGTGTATTTAAGTTGTTGCCTTTGTGTGAGTGTGAGTGTGAGTGGGAGTGTGAGTGGGAGTGTGAGTGGCTGTACTTTCTAGGGGCATGCTACGGCGTGTGCGTGTTACAGTTTTATGCAAAACCATTGCCCAAGGAGCTTGGGACACACAGCGCACGTGTGACACGTTCTCCACACAGTTGTTGTTGTTGTTGTTGTTCTTGTTGTGGTTTCATTGTCGTTCTTGTTGTTGTTGTTGTTGCTGTGGGTTTTTGGGTATTAAAAGTTTCGAGTGCCACAGGCGTCTTCTCTAATTGTTAGTGTCTTAAAAGTGCGCTAGAAAAGGTAAGACTCCTGGTCGAAACTTGGCAAAGAAAGCTTTTTGCAATCTAAATATATACACTACACTTGGCGAGTGGGACTTTCAGTTGGGCAAATGCCTGCCAAAGGGTAAACTCGATGGCTAAATTAAAGAAAAACATACAAGAAATTATTTTAGAGAACGTTTTAAAACTAAGTTCGAAACGTGCTTTAATCAATATTTTTCCCAGTGGGTCTTATGCATATAACTCTGCAAAGTTCATCAAACTTATCAAATCTGTTAAAGAAATAGTTGCTTTAAGGCAACTTCTGGAGTTTCTTAAGTCTCGGACTAAAAGAATTTGCTACACAGTAAGAAATTGTGGTGAACATATAAATGTTTTATCCATGGAAATTTCTTTTGGACTTAACAAGTTGTTGTCTCTAAGAGAAAAGATTTACTATAGAATATAAAACGGTTTTTCATTTAGCAAGAATTTCGTTTTTGTGTAAAATTCTGAATTTATTTTGGCTTAATTTAATTTGCGATGGGGTTGGCCTTCTTTTCTTGGCACTTGAGAAACTTTTGGAAAAACTAAAGATGAAAAGCGAGGAGTAAGCTGAATTAAAAGTTTTCAGCCGTTTGGGTTAGTTCATTAGACCGATTTGATGTTGGAACAAAAGCTTTTAAAAATAGCTCAGCCATAAGTCTAATTAACTGCCAAACGGGTGTAACTGAAGCCACTACGTGCCACAGGCGGTTGTGGGCGTGGCAGTGGCGTGTAACCACGTCGTTTGTGAGCGAAACTGAAACCGAGAGTGGGACTTGGACTAGAGACTGGTGGAGTAACGGAGACTGGTAGCGTGGTGTAAATGCCTCAAGTTGTAAGCCTACGAGTGCCACGTGCCACGTGCCACAGGCCAAATGCCACATGCCAGAGTGTATACTCTGACCACACGGCAGAAGAACTTTGAAATGTGAACATGTGAATGCAAATTGAAGGTTTGCGGCAGTGTGAATAAAATCAAATTAAACAAAGGCCGCCACATTAGCCACTCGAGTTTCTCTCTGCTCAACTTTGAGTTTGAGTAAATAAAAAACCAAATAAAGATGCCGAACCATAGATGATGATGACGATGGTAACTCGCATAATGATAAGGCTGATAAGGTTCGGCAATGCGTGGTCACCGCATGGACAAGCCTTACCCTAATCAAAAAACTTTACGCTTTGCATGTCAGCAGTGGAATTGGAAGTGAACGCGGATCGAGAGAGGCCCCAGCATAAGTCCGTGAGTCCAAATACTTTATGCGGCGCATAATGAGCATAATTTGTGCTACGTATGAGGCAGACCTTCCTCCTGCTCCGTTCTATGGCCTCCTCTCCTCCTTCTATGGCCCTACAGCTGTGCTCTGCTCTGGGCCTGCGGTTGCCCACTGAAGTATCCAAAATCTGTTTGAAGTTGAAAGCGTTTGGTGAAAGTATAGAGCAGCTGACGCTGCGATTGGTATGATTACGGGCAGGGGCAGAGGCAGAAGTAGGAGTTGGAATTGAGGTTGGGGTTGGGGCTAGTGGGGGGCTGGTGACGTGCCCAAAAGGGTTGTCAGTTCGTTATGTTGCGTTCTTTTTCCGTTGCGCTTTTCTGGGAAAATGGTTGCCTACTTTTGGTTTTATAATTAATTTTAAAAAGCTTTTAATGGCTAGCACGCGTTACCCCCAAGTTGGGGCTAAGCAGCCGACAAGCCGCTACAGTACCCCACTCTCTATCCAGCTCTACTCTCTCTCCATGGCTGTAACTGTCTGCTAATTGGCTTGCCAATGTGTACAGCTCACTTAAAGCTCTAAACTCCGAAGGTCCTATGCTCAACTCCCAGCTAAGATGAAGGTCAACATTTCGCTCTATCTGTGAAGCTGTCAGTCATAATGTTTTAGCCAGCTTTTAGCTTAAACAATGCTCTGTTTCTAGTGGCTGGGATCTCAATTTGTTTTATTTTACCTCACATTATCCATGGATCTCCATCTGTTGTGCACTTGCAATATAATTTGATGCTCTTGGTCTCGTTAAGGCCATGATTACATAGAGATTGTTAATCGAACTAGAGACTCGACCACTTGTATAGCTCTTTTGTGATCTATTAATGAACCGCTGTCATGCTCTATATCGTTGAGTTTTAAGTCCTCAACTCGTTGCCTGTGAATTAGCTTGTATAATATTTATATTTTATGCTTCCCAAATTTGCAATAAATAGGCAAAGATTTTCAGTTAAGAGCTTACGGCATGGCACAACCCCTGGCCTCTGAGTGCTTTCTTTTTTTATGCTTTATGCACAGAGACTATGCTCGTAAGCTGCTGCATTAAACGTCAACGTGAACCACTTGAGCGACCACACTCGTGTCAGGGGTTCCCCCTCGCCCCTCGGTCTCCTTGGCCACAGCCAGTGGCTGGGCTTTGGAGCATCTGTTGTCGCTGTGCCGCTGAGTCGCTGAGTCGGTGTGTTGTCGGGCTTGTTGATGTTTGTCGCTGAGAAACGACATGATAAACGAGTCTGGGTAAACGAGTTTAGTTGGCGAGTGATAAACCCAGTAGAAGAAAGCGCACCGGCTCAAATTGCCTCAACACTCAGGATGCACAGCCACACACCGGAGAAAGCCAACGGTATCGGGCTCAAAGTATGCCATAACATTTGGCTTTTTATGAATTTTCATAATTTGGCGCAACCGAGTGGGATAGCAACTGATAGAGTGGGCGAGAGACTGAGTGTGGCAGTGGGAGAGGGAGTGGCAGTGGGAGCTGCTTAGCATAAAAATGTCACAACAGCTGCATAAAAATGCTGCCAGGGATTTTCTCTTGGCTGCTTTGCTGCCTTGTTTCCTCGTTTTATGTGGCACGCATATTACATATTTATATGTGAGTATGTGTATAATGGACACGGACAGACAGACGGACACACGGACAGACAGACAGACAGACAGACTCACTCGCTGCGTCTCAGTTTTTGCCTATTTTATGAGCGTCATAAAAGTTTACTTAGTGGCCGAGCATGCAATGGGCGAAACCGAAAGGAGAAGAAGCAGAGAGAGAGGGAGAAAGAGACAGAGAGAGACAAAGACAGAGAGAGACAAAGACAGAGCATAGTAGCCACAAGCAGCAAAAAAGAAGAAGTCAAGCTAGCGCGTAAAAGCCATCAAATAATTTGTTTATGTAGCCAAATGCTTCCAGCTCGAATGTCCTTTTATATTTATATGCCGAATAATCCCACACAAAGGGAAAATTACGTTCTAAATGAACTCAATTTTAGAATTTGCAATCTCGAAATGAGTTTTTCTTGAGTTTTTCTCACTGTGCACAGTTGAGAGGTACATATAATGGGTATGTGCAGCCGGATTGGTGTGAGCCCACTCGACTGCAGCATGTTGAGTTTTTATTTTCTAGCCATTTGCTATGAATTAAATTCTCGTTTTAGTGGCAACAGCAAGGACGCACTCTCTCTCGACTCTCTGGACTTGCAACCAACTGAAAGGCAAGTGTCAAGTGGCAAGTGGCAAGTGGCAAATGCAGCCCTGCTGCGAGTTAGAGAGTCAATTTAAAGCGTTTGCCGGTTAACGGAAGCCCGACCGGGCTAATCAAGTTAGGCCCCATTTTCAGCCAGAGGCCAATTGAGGCGACACTGGGCACAGTGGGGCAGTGGGGCAGTGGCACAGTGGGGCAAAGAGCGCACAGCCACGCCCAACGACTATTAAACGAGTTTCGCTCACATTTTGTTATGCCAAAGACAAAGTTAATTGAACTTGCTGCCCCTAATAGAGTAACATACACACTCGAGCACACCACACACACCACACACACTACTCGCACATGCAGAGCGAGACAGCGCGCATAGGTAAGGAGAGAGACAAGCAGATGGAGATAGAGAAGTGTAGAGAGAGAGCGGAAGCTGTGGAAGCTGTTGCTGCTGTTGTGATATCATATCAGGCTCACAGGGCAATTAATTGACTTATTTATTAAGTTTATTGTGTGCGCTCGACTCAAGTGTAGGTATACACACACACACACACACACACATAAATATGTATATACGTATGTGTGTGTGCGTGTGTTGGTGTTGGTAAAAGCACCATCTTTGGCTGTAACAACTTTAGTGTTCTCTGCGCCATTTTTAATAGCCTCGGACGCCCCCTGAAGGCGATGACGAGGGCAATGCCTGTTTTTACATTGTGTATGTGCGTGTGCGTGCGTGTGTGTGTGCGTGTGTGCGTGTGTGTCTGCTGCCGTGTGTGTATTGAGATTTTAGCACAAATTAGTTGTCATTAGCGTCGAGGGAAATTTTATTTTATGATGACTTTTTCTTTTGCGCCCTGGCGCCATATTTTACCTCTAAATGGGTTTCACTTTGGCTCGCCCCATACGACTGCGTAAATAACTGTCTCCCCACTGTCTTCCCACACCCACCCCACCCCCTGGCCTCTCTCTCTCTCGATAGCTCTCTCTGCCATTGTGTCGGTTTGCTTGTGTTTATGCGCCTCCTGTATCCCATATCACGTTGAGTCATCAAATTAGCCTTTAGCAGCTGATAAGTTGTCTCGGGAATCAATCAGCCACGCGTATGTTACTAGCAGCACGCTTTGTTAAACTAGTAGCTCGGACTACCCTAATTAGTTATGCGAGTGGGTTGTGCACACACTCGATAGTGTTGAATAATTTGCAGGCTGTATAAGCGGCACCCTTTACCCTTTGTATGCTTACACTCACTTTGCAGCTCTACACTCGAAGAAAGAATATAGCAAATATGACTGTTTTCTAGTTGAATTGGAAGTTTATGGGAATAAGAGTCAAGCAGTATAGCATACTTTTCGCATACTAAGGGAACTCAACGTTGAGGTTGAGTAAGCCCGAAAGTATGCAACTAAAATTTAGATGAACGTGGAATCGCATTGCAGTTTTTCCAAGTGAAGCGCCATCTCCAATTTTCAGCTTAACAAAAGCGAAACTTTATTTTTTCTCCTCCTCTCTTTCTGGGGTGGATTTTTAGCTATTTTCTGTCAGGACCCTCGCTTTGATTAAATGCCACGCCCACTCGCACAGCTGGTTGCCAAATTTAAAGCATGGTTAATTATTTAAGTTGCAACTGGCAGGGGGAGGGAGGGAGAGGGGGTGGTTGGCTTTGGCTGCGTAGTGGTATTAAATTAGCTAAATAGCTCGACCAGGCATGCCAGGCATCAGGCCATGATACGGACTGATGGGGTGTGGCATGCTCTGACAACAGGACTTACGCACTACCCACACACGCACACTCACACACACACACACACGCACATTCACACACTCTCCATTTAATTCGCTGGCATTCTGAATATGCGGCCAGAGCTGCGGTTCGAGGGGGCAAGTGCGGGTTCCTTAGCTAAACTTCTCATGTGTGTGGCACTGAGCACCGCCTGGTACCTTGGGGTGCTGGTGGCATGATGCGGAGGCGGAGTGGCAGTCGTGGTTGGGGCACAACTGGCGATAATTTTGATAGCAGCCATTTAGCTAAGGCCTTTTACATCAAAAAGCCTGTGGTGCACTGCCTGCTTTTCATTTCTTTCTCTTGTTATTTTTTTGTTGCGGAAAAACCTCAAAATGGCCGTCGGAAGGGGCAAGTGGAAAGTGGAAAGTGGAAAGCGTTACTAAAAGGGCCTAGGCGCGTTTACCAAGCGTGTGAGTGTTGAAAACTTTTGTCGGTGGCCAATTTCATGCTGTTGGATTATTTATTTGAATTGATGTGCGGCCTGGCCTGGCTATGGTTACCTCGACTCTGGCCTGAGTATCTGGCTGCCTGCCACGGATTTATATAAATTTTCTGGTCGCTCAACTCAAGTGGCTGCCATTTGAACTTCTCTCTGGCTCACTCGAGCTGATTCTGGAATGCATGTAGTTAAGGGGTGGGGGAAGGGGGATTTGGGTCCCTCTTTCCTACTCTCTGTCCCACTGCCTTTTCAGCAGCTTAATGCTCTGTTTGCAGTTTACTGTTGTTACTTTTGGCCAGCTAGGAAAACAAATAGCACTTTTCGCTGAAGAGTTGCAAGTTGGAAAAGCTCTGCAACTGCCACTGCCACTGCAGAGTTGGCCGCATTGCTGCATAAATGAACAGCCACAACATGGGGCTCTAACTGTACGAGTAATAATTCCAGGCTTTAGTTGCATTATTCATCCAATCTGCTTGTACTACATTGATTGTACTTGATTGATTTAAAAATTCTTTCGGAAATTATAATACAATTACTGCAGTTATGCAGAAAGGAAACAGTAGTGAGATATCTGTAGGAGATTCTGATCGGCTGAGTGAATTGGAAATGTGATTTATCAATCTACTAAATAAAGTAGTTTATATCGGATCCAGGCAGTAAGATTGGTGCGTATTTCAGGTGAATTTGCAGCGAAACGGCTGGGTGGAACACACTTTAATAAATGTAAATAATTTTAGAAAATATTTTTCTAGATAATGTTGGGCAACATTGTTTACTTGAGCTCCTTGAAACTGGTTGAATCTGCTTGCTGTGGAGTTGTTGTTGAGTGGACTGCGGACTGTGTGGGGGCTGTGGAACACTTAAACTTAAGCTGTCAGGCATTTGCCTGCAACCTTCTAAATGGCCATTTAAATTAAAAAACTTTTGTGCTCAACAACTTGCCAGGCCACTCGCCTATCCCCCTCCCCCCCTCCACTCGTTGTTGTTAGCAGTTAGCAGTTAGCACTTAGCAGCTCTCTGACTAGAAACTGAACCTGAGCCTCATAAGCAGACTCGGGTCAGAGGCCATGGCCTTCGCTTGCTCGCTCTGGGTTCGGTGTTTTAACTCTTTTTCAAAACTAAACTCTCATTTATTTTTCTATTCGCCATTTGCTATTTTCTATTTTATTTTTACTCTTCTGTGAAAGAGTTTTGTGCATTTTTTGGATGGTTCAGTCGACGACTCGTCATGCCTCATGCCTCATGCCTCATGCCTCATGCCTCATGCCTCATGCCTCACCTGCCTGACAACTGCTCTGCTACTCTACTGGGCTCCGGTGTAAACTTTGCTCTTTAGAGTGAGCGGGAAATGGGAAATGGCAAGTTTTGAGCACGTAAAATATATGAATATTTGATTGCATTTTCGCTTATTTTCCAGTTCTGTTTCTGTTGAATCGAGTTGGTGATTTGGCTTAATTAAATGGATTTATATGAGGTGAGTGTGTGGCACATGTACTATAGAGTATGTATGTGTGTAGAGTGTAGGGTGTAGTGTGTAGTGTGTATAAAAAAAAGCTGTTTCAAGCTGTTAGTTGTTTGGTCTTAAATTGAGTTGACATTGTTCTTATTGTTGTTGGTGTTGTTCTGGCTGTCGACCCTTCAGCTGGCGTTGCCACTTAGCCACCCCAGTGGAAGTGGCAGTGGCAGTGGACGTGGCAGTGGCAGTGGCAGTGGAAGGAACCTGCTTAGCTCGCCTGCCTGCTTATATTAAACAAATCCAATCCAATAATTTCGGCTCATGCATAATAAAAATGCCACGGACAACACAGCATTTGAAGAGGGTCAAAGGGCGAACGACAGCGAAACAGGGGGAGATCACTGGAAGCGAGGGAAGTATCTCTGAAATTGGAAACGGTATGCGAATGGGCGGTGGTAGGGGCAGGGGCAGGGGTGTGGCCAGAGAGAGTGCGACACTTGCCTGTCATGGGCAGGCGACTACGCGACTATTTTTGCCAAAATATTTTTCCTCTTCTGCTTTTTCTTCCTCTGCCAACGCCAAATGCTGACTAAGTGCCGCTGTCGATGTCGCAGTCGCAGCCGCAGCCGCAGCCGCAGTCGCCGCTGGCGTCGCTGTCTCTGCACCCTTTTTGCTTTCATTGAAGCGCAAATAAATAAATTTAATGCGCCAACTGGCAAAGAGAAAAATAATAAATAAATAAATAAAAATGGAAATAATAATATTTGTTGGTTCCCTTTTCGGACAAAGCGAAGGCACGAAGCGTCCACCGCCCACCGCCCACCGCCTGCCCCTTGGCCCACAGCTTGTGGCACAATTGAACCCTGACCAGGATTAGGGACAATGGCGTTGGCCAGGACATTGACGCCTCCTTTCAAGTGGCGTGTCAGTATCGATGTGTGTGTGTGTGTGTGTGTGTATCTTCCTGTTTGTGTACATTAATCAGTTTACTTATTTATGCCGTGAACTTTTTTTTGACATAAGCTGATGCTGCCAAATATAACCCATGTGCGTCTGTCTGTATGTCTGTCCAACTATTGAGCCACTTCTAATAAAAGCGCATGCCAATGCCGGATAGGGATCTATATATATAGTCACTATAGTCGTCTGCGGTGTGAGAGACTGTGTGATACTGAAGTGCTCTAGTTAATTAGCTACAGGTTATTCTTAGGACACCTGCTGAGCCTTAGAGTGTTCTGCCTTAGAGCAACTGTGGTCCAGAGAGAGAGAACTTCGATTTCTTACCTTAAGAAATAGGCGTCTTTCACTTAGCTATGAACTGTAGCTGTACTAAGATAACTATACATCCAAACACACCAAAGTCTGCCAACTAAATGTGAGGACATCTCATATCATTTGAGTAAAGCATAGATAAAGTAAGTGGGATTATTAATTCTGATGTTATAGATTTGTGGATAGAACTCTTTTATGTACCCATGTCATCTCTTCGAATGAATATTTCATATTAAATCTAACTTTGTGAATAAATAAATATGTTATGATTGACCCAATTGTCAGTTACACATTTCAATTATAGTCTGGCATTTGTGTTTATTGATTAATATCGACAATTTGAACAAATATGAAAAGGTTAATTGACACAGATTTGGCATTTGATATGCGATGACAATGCTCAAACAAAATCAGTTGCAGTTGTAAAACCTTTTGCTGCAGCTCAACTTCAATAGCTGGTGGCAGGCAGCTTAAGTTGCAGGCAACCGCAGTAGCCGCAGCAACCGCAGCAGCTGCAGCTGCAGCAACAGCAACGACAACAACAGCAGCAGTCAACTGGCGCAAACAAAAGCAATTAAGAGCGTCCAACACGTGTAAAGCACACACACAAGACTGAAGCAGGCCAAGTGGGAAGGGGGGAGGTGGAGGGTCCATGCTGATGATATGATTATAGCAATGCACACGAACTGAACTTTAGGCGACAGCACATACTTTGACTTTGCAGCACCTCTAGCCACGCCTACACCCACACACACACACACACTCACACTCACACACACACATACACATCTATAGAGGCTTAGTAGGGCTTGGGCTGTGGAACGCCTGCTGCACGCTTCTACACTGTCAATGGGCACTTGAGTGTCAACAAAAGCTTTCAGCTGACATATACAACCACTTAAAACAGAAAAGCACTGGCCCAACACACACGCACATATACGCACACGTATGAGTGTGAGTGTAAGTAAATATCTGTGTGTGTGTGTGTGTGTGTGTGTGTGTGTGTGTGTGTGTAAGCATGTTTTAGCCGCGAGTTAAACCGAACCAAAAAGCCTCAACGTACACTGATCGAAAACATTGGCATCTTACAGATACTTTTTCCTCTTACAGATACTTGTTAAACTAACAGATAATTCCGAATTTTACAAATAGTTTGCATGTTATGTATACATTTGTACCGATGTACTTTTACAAATGCGTTAACATCGCATAGATACTTTTATATGTTACAGATACTTTTGCAAATACTTTGGCATCTTATAGATACTTTTTCCTCTTACAGATAATTCTGAATCTTACAAACACTTTGCATGCTATAGATTCTTTCGCATCTCACAAATACCTTTGGCTCGTTTTTTTTATCAGTGTTGAAGAGAGCTAAGCCTCGGCCTCGGCCTCAGCCTACATCTTAGCCTTAGCTTCACTCTTAGCGTCAGCTATAGGTTATGCCTCGATGTCTCTTTGTCTATATGTTGGTTTGTTTTCTTGACTATCTTTTGGTGTGCTCTACAATAATTCCCTTTTGTTGGCCCAGTCGTGCTCTGCCGCTGCCTCTGCCTCTGCCTCTGCCACTGGCTCTGCTGGTGGCTCAGCGTTTGTCGCCCGCCCACAGTTGCTGCAAACACTCACTCATTTTTATGAGTTAAGTGCCATTCACAATGCACACACACACACACGCACGCACACACACACACACAGGCACAGAGCACCCCAAAACCTGGTATAACCCCTGTCACCCCGCCTCCCTGGCAATGGGCCGTGTTACTACCCACTTATTGTGCTGTTGTTGACGCAAATCCTCTTAACTAAATCAATTTTCATTTGTGTTTACGTGTGTGGCAATGCGTGTGTGTGTGCGTGTGTGCATGGCAGATGAATGCTGCTACAGAGGGTGGGCTGGGGGAGCAATACAAATGCCCATGGACTTGGCCAAGCTAAATAATTGCGCTTGTATTTCGGATTTCTTTATGTCGTGTGCTGGCGCGCTGAAAAGTATGCTATCATTTTTTTGCCCCTCCCCCTCCACCGACAACTATACACTCACATAAAGCTGCGTGACAAGCAATTGTTTGCACTGAATTTTAGTTATGGCTCAAATAAATACATTTGACTATGCTCACAGCCAACAATCATCACAGCAGACGGCAAAAGTGGGCAGTGCTATTGTCTTAATTTAGTGTTATGTGTGAATAAAATGCATGCATCCTATTTATTTTGCTATGAAATTGAATATAAATTGCAATGAAACGATATTCAATTTGATTTACAAACGAATAACGTAACCATTTTAACGTTTATTTCACATTTGAAATTCAAATTCAAAGCGCGCGCGCACTTGGCACTTTCCAGTGGCGCCATCTATGAGCAATTCTTAGTACCAAGGTGATCGAACTTGCTGCTGATCAGGTGGCAACGCCGTAGTTGTTTATCGGCAGCCAACTTAATGCAATTCAAATTCAAAGCGCGCGCGCACTTAGCACTTTCCAGTGGCGCCATCTATGAGCAATTCTTAGTACCAACGTGATCGAACTAGCTGCTGATCGGGTGGCAACGCCGTAGTTGTCTTTTGGCAGCCAACTTAATGACATAACGCGCGCTATTGTCGAGGGAGACGAAGTGAAAAAGTGAAAAAACACAATATTTGCAGTTAAGGAGTGGAGTAGGCTGGCACATTATATCACAACTTCAACTCGTGCCAGATGACATGCTGACGCCTAAGGGACAGCGACTGCTAGAGCGCCGCCGAAAAGGACGAAATTCCCTCGCGCAACCTCACTGAGAGTAAGTGTGTGTGTACATGTGTTAGTGTGTAGTGTGAGTGTGAGTGTGAGTGTGAGTGTGAGTGTGTGCTAGTGTTAGTGTAAGTTGACATGTTCAGCACGTCGCAGATGCTGTAACACTTTGCCAGCGATGCCTGCCAGCAATGTTCTTGCAATTTTGCTGTGAATGTTTCCTCGCTGTATCTGCCACTTGTTGTTCATGTTCTTGCTGTTGCTGTTGTTGCTGTTGCTGTTGTTGCTGTTGTGTTTGTTGCCGTTGTTAAACACTATAATTGATACAGTGCTCTGCACCTGACACGCCAACATGACTCCATGTGTGGCTATGACTATGACTATGACTGTGATTGCGAGTCTGTGTGCGTGTGTGTGTGTGTGAATGTGAGTTGATATTTGTGTATGCCAATTCGTACCACACTCTGCATGTTTAATCTGTGTGTGTGTAAGTATGACTGTATGGTTGTACGTGTGTGTGTGTGTGTGTGTGTGTGTGTGTAAGTATGACTGTGTGTGTGTGTGGAGTTTAATTAGCACCTGACACATGCACAGAGCAGACAAGTGCAGAGTGTGCCCGTCCCTCGTCTGATTGGAAGGTGAAGCGCATTTAATGACAAGTTAATTTGCCACTGTGTGTGTGAGTGTGTGTCAGCGTGTGTGTGTGAGTCGTTCTATTAGAAAATCAACACGCAGCAGGCGACCGTTTGACAGGCTGCGTCGGCAGCGGCAGCGGCAGAGTGTCAATTTAATGATCAAAATGAAATTAAATGAGCTGTCATTGCCGTTGACTCAAACACAGTCTACTATGTTGTGTGTGTGTGTGTGTGCGTGTGTGTGTGTGTGTCCTTAAATATTAGTGGTTAGCCTATATGATATGGCATAAAGGCAAATGAAGCAATTTAGCTCACACGCCTAGTGCACACAGTTTAAGTTTTCAGTGTAGGCGGCAATAGGAATATACTAGTAAGTATATGGAATGATTGGTTATTATTACACAGACCGACCGACCGACTGACTGACAGACTCTCCCCATCTTCATTTCCAGCTCATAGGTTGCTTCCTTCTGATATGCATAACAGGTGTAATAGGTGTAATCGTGTAATTGCCTTCAGTTTTAGAATACAGTCTAAATTATACTTCAATTCCTGTCGGTGTCAGTCGATGATACTTGATCTATATTATATTGCTGTATTTAGTATATTTTCCTATTATTCAATCTGTCCGATTGGCATTCATACTATGCTAGTTGGCATTACTAAATGAAGACTTTTGACGCTCAGTCTCAGCACTTTCATTTATTAAGCGTATCAGGATTAATTCATAAGTTTCAGTCAAGCGTTTGTTGAAGTTTTCGCAGAGTTCTTTGGCCCCTTCGCCACAGTTTGCCACACTGTTGCAAGTTTGTGCATTAATTATTGTCAACTGGCAGCCAATTGTTGGGCCATGGTCATTTCTATATCAATGCAGAATGAGGGGGAGTGAGTGGGGGAGGGGGAGTGAGTGGGGGATGGCACGTCTGTCAGCTTTGCGTGTTTGGCTTTTGTGAATTTCATTTGACTTTCGAGCATTTTAATTACGCCAGAATACAGTTTGCCTTTTACGCCTGCAACAAATTGCAATTGCCACTGCCACTGCAATTGCAATTTGCAATTTATATTGGTGTTTGTGTTTTAATTTTTATAACAAGTCGTGTAGACACTCGTTAAATAAACACACAATTAATTGTGGCCAGGCTGACAAGTGTTCGGGCTGTCACTGTCACAAAAATTGCCAACAATCCTCGCTGAGCCCTGCCCTGCCCAGTGTGATTTAATAATTTAAATATACATAAATATTTCGAATGATATTTCGTATCTCTCAACTGTTGACAGCTGACTGAACAAAGCGAAACAAAGTCTCTCTCTATCTCTCTCTCTCTCGAGAGAGAGGGAGAATTTTGTAATTAAATTTATATCCCTGTTTTTCAAGATTCCAATTTCAATTCTGTATCTCAATTTGCATTTACATTTGCCATGAATTTTTCATAAACTTCAACTTGCAAATCTAATCAAAAATGTTTGGCAAAAATTGTGTCTTGACTGGGCTAAACAATATGATGAAACTCAAGCTGAATTCCTCACAGAATATACTTTAAAATATGCTAAAAATTTAAGGCAAAGCTTGCTCTCTGCTCATGCTATTGTCGGCAATTGATTAGCTTCAATTGGCGCCAAGGCTCAACTGCAGTCAATAATTTTGCAATTCGAAATATCTCAGATCAGATCCGAATCGATTAACCCAGCCAACTGAATGGAATGGAACAGTAGAGATGCCTGAAACACTCTTCCTCAATACGCCGTCGACTCTCTGGGGAATCGTCTGAGTTGAGTGCGGCAGACATGTACTTGAGAGACTTCAGACTCGAGACTCGAATGCAGACAGAGGCAGAGCTGAGGCAGCCAGTCAGTCAGTCAATCGAACAATCAATCAATCATATGTAATGACAGCAACGTCGACTTAAGTCAAAAGAAATAAGCGAAGCGAACCTGTCTCTCGCCGTTTACTCTTTTCCCACTACTTTCTTTCCGTCTGCCTCTTTGGCGTTTCCTTTCGTGCTTTAACGTCGTCTCCTCTCTTACACACACACACATGCACATTGATTTATTTCTTTGGGCCGCCAAAAATTGAATGTTATTGCTTGAATGGTCGCAATTTACTAAAGAGCGCCCCTGCCACGCCCCCGTAAGCAGGCCAAGCAGGGGCTGCAGCTGCGTCTCTCGACTGTTTCTTGTTATTTATGAGCTTGTTTATTTATTAGATGGCCCCCAGACACTTGATCAAATTAAACGCAAATGGCCGGCAATTTTGCATTTGGCATTTTGATTTTGATTTTGATTCTGACACCGACGCCCACTACGATAGCGATATACTATACTGTATGTACTGTATGTGGAACGGAACTTACCAAAAAATATACAGCAAAAGGCATTACGACTACGGCCACCAGCAGATCGGCGATGGCCAATGACACTATAAAATAATTCGTAACTGTCTGCAGCGATCGCTCGCGACACACGGACAGAATGACCAGGATGTTGCCGAAGAGCGTCAGGATCGGGAACAGTATCAGGATGAGCGCCCAGTAATTGTGGTCCACTGCAACGACAAGGTTTGTTAGTTGGTTAGTTGGTTAGCTATTGCTGATTGTGGATATCTATTAACTATTTGCATTTGCATTTGCAGTTGGTACGATCGAATGGACAACTCTCACTGATTATGGATTATGGATCAACTGTTTGTACTCACCCACACGCAGATCATGACAGGATTCCGTTGTTAGATTCAGCGTTGCGTTCGTGCAGTTGGTTCGATAGTTTTCAATGTACAGACTGGTCAGATTCTGATCGATGAGAACACTGCTGGCCGTTGTGGTGCCCACTGTTGTGCCCGAAACCGTGCTACCATTGTAGTTGGGAAAGTAATCGTTAAAGTTCTCCAGCAGCAGCATGAATGAGCTGCCCCCCGTGCCCAGGCCCGCTTCAGCACCAGCACCAGCACCCGCCCCACTGGCACCCGCACTCGCTCCGACAGCACCTGCACCCTGGGCACTGGCTTCACTCAGCCAGACCGCATCGGCATCGTAGCTGGTACGATTCGTTAGCCTGGTGGCTGTACGCTGCAGGAGTTCACTTGTCGCATCCACATCCGCATCCAATGCGTCGCCATTGAAGCCGCCCAGTATGCCATAGTCTGTTTCCCCATTGGCCACATTCTCCATGGCACTCTCCTCGGCACTATCGATGAGTGCCAGATCCTGCGCATCCTGTGATGACTCACCGTTCAGCTGCTGCTCCACAAAGTTGCGCAACGCAATGAGACCACTATCAGGATCCGGCTCACTACTGATGCCACTGCTGCTGCTGCTGCTGTTACTATTGCTGCTGCTGCTGCTGCTGGCATAGGTGGTGTTCTGCACTTCACCCATGTCCAGTGACAGCCAGCCGAGCGTGTCATTGCCGCTGCTGCTGACGGATGTTGGTGTGGTTAGATTACTGCCACCGGCGGCACTTAGCAGCCACTCGCTGATGTCGTCTATCAGCGCATAGCCAGCCTCCTCCTCCGCCGTCTGCGTCTCATCCAGTGCGCTGACCACCTCATCGTACAGCGACTGATAGTTACCGGGCGTTGAGGAGCCGTCCAGTCCGTCACCCCCGTCCAGTCCAACTCCGAGTGTGTTCGCTTCCGCATGCTCCTCGGTCGTGTGGTTGCGCAATTGCTCAAGCAGTTTCCCGACTAACGTTGTTGTTGTTGCTGATGCTGTTGTGCTTGAAGTTGTTACTGCTGCTGCTGCTGCTGTTGCTGTTGCTGGCACTGCCACTGCTGTGGTGGCTGCCGCCGCAGCCATGTTGCTCCTGGTTCCGTCACCACTGCCAGCCACGCCCTTTAGTGCGGCTGCGGTGGTGACATGCTGCACGCCGCACACGTTGAGCCAACGCAGTGCAACCACTGCATGCCGCCAGTAGCCACTGCAAGCAGAAGACCAAGAACATGGATTAGAGTAAGGAAGGTTATTAACTACATTAAACTATCACAGCACAGCTCTTCAATCAGTAGAGTACCCCTAAGACAATAGAGTAAATAGTTGGACAATATCTGTGGAATATTCTTCACATAATTTGAATATTATTGTATTGTGTTTGAATAAAATCTTTCTCAAGAACTGAAAGTATTATTTTACACTAATTTAATCGACCTACAACACCTAGTCTGCGCACTCTACTGAACTCGGGGTACTTTCATTAAGTGATAAATCACAGCTCTACAATCAATAGAGTACTCCTATGACAATAGAGTAAATAGTAGGACAATATTTGTGGAATATTCTTCAAATAATTTCAATATTATTGTATTGTATCTTTCTTAAGAACTGAAAATACTATTTTACATTAATTTAATCGACCTATAACACCCAGTCTGCACACTCTACTGAACTCGGGGTACTTTCATTAAGTGATAAATAAATAATGTATGCACTTGCATTGATTTGCAATGGACTTTTCTTTGATGCGCTCAATGCAGTGCAATTGCAATGCGTTTGGCTTAATCGATTGCTGTAAATTATTTATTTAAATTATTAACAAGATTTGCAGGAAACAGCACGGCAAAAATAAAAAGGATGTCAGTGTACTAACGTGACAGCTGGAGGCACACAGCTGTGTGTCCTCGTGCCAAAGTGTAATTGAAATTGCATTTAAATGACAACACACACATCAGACACACACACACATACAGTCATCAAGCACACATACTTGCCCTAATTGTTGCTTCCTTTTGAGGCAATGCAATTATCTATCCAACTGTGTGTACTTTGGCCAGCCCCTCGCACGTTTAATTAACTCTTTAATCAATTTATTGCCAATTATTGTACAAAAAGCGCCAGTGAAAATTGTATAATTTAATTAAGTTAGCAAATGGTTTTCGCCTCGCTGTGTGTGTCACTTTACGAGCTGGTCGAGGTCTTGGTCTGCCATACCAACCCATAACCCAGCACTACTTCAGGTTGAGAACGATTGAGTGCGAGTGCCCCAACGTCTCATTTGCTGCCCTTTTTTCCAGCTTCTTCTGCTGTTGCTACATTTTGCAATTTTCGCTTTTGTATTTGCCAATTGGCGCTGATTAAAGCCGTCTTAGTCATTGGCCCATAATTAAAAGATGCTGCGCTCTGTCCTAATGAGACCAGCAGCCAAGGCAGCCCAGCCCACCAGACCACCGACCAGCAGCTAGAAATGTGACTCCAAAAGGTCCTTCGAGCTCCGTTCGCAATCCCTTCTGCACGAAGGCTGTGTGGGTGTGCGGGTGTGTGGGTGTGCGGGTGTGTGAGTGTAAGATTCAGCACTAAACTGTGCTCAGCTCAACTCAAAAGTTAAAAGTCAGACTCACAGGCAGTCGTCGAGTTTATTCATCCAAGCTTAACACCTCCAACAAATGAGCCAAATCTAATAGCCCTCTTTCAATTTTCTGGGCCTTATCCGCCCAGCCATTTATGCTCCTCAAAGTCGCAACAGCAAAGTCACTTAGGCGTGCATGAATGCCATATCGATTATTTTTATGAGCTCCCAAGTACACTGCGTCAAACTATCGCACTATCGCAAGAAGTGTCACAAATTATGTATAGACACGTATTGACTGCGCAAATTTAACCAGCACTCCAGCACTCATGTACTTCATCTGAGGGTGAGCTCTACTATAGACTAGCTAGTATATTCAACTAAAAAGTGTTTTCAACAACAAAATACTGAGAGTGCAATTAGCATCGATAAACATGGGGTTGCTCCGTACGATAGAGTTGCTGGAAAGCAGTAGAGTTTGCAACGATAACCCTAGAGTATAAAGACGCCTTGTGGCTAGTACTCTAATGACTAAAGTCGTTCAATTTAAAACATTTTATGAACTTTTTTTTATATTTTACATTCAATTCGATTACTCGCTCCAGGATTATTTCGTTACTCAACAGAGTCTAGTAGTATCACTCTTCAATATCAATGTTTCTTGTCTCTAGGTTTCCCCACTACGATCGCTCAAGCATGGCGTGTGTGTGTGTGTGCGAGAAGATACCGTTATGCTACAGCTGAGAGTCGACGTGCCACTCAAAATTCATGCCAGCTGCCAGGCCGCGTAACCCCATCCACTTCCACTTCCACCTCCATTTCCTCTTCCTTTCGCCAGCGCAGCAACAGGACAAAATGAAAGAAGTGAGCAAATTGTTGGCTCTAATGAAATTTTGGCGCAATACGCAAACATGCAACAAAAGCAAATCAAAAGAAAGCTGGCGAGAGAGCAAAGCAAAGCGAAGCGAACGAGGCGAGACGAGACGAGACGTAAGTAGCAATGGATAGTTGAGCAAAAGAAAAGGCGCAAAATCTTAAACAGAAAACGAGAGTCTCTAATCAAAATGGCGCTGCAATCGTGTGTAAGTGTGTGTGTGTGTATGTGTGGGGTATGTGTGGGGTATGTGTGCGCGTTTTTGGTTGCCTTTTTCATTAATTACGCCAGCAAGTGGCAACAAGAACAACCGACAATGCCAAGAACTCGGCACAATTCAACTTGGAACTGAACTGAGCTCAGCTCGAGTCTTGTAATTAATTTCACTTTCGCTTGAGCGATGCTTTTGAATATGCGACGACCACACGCAATCCAGCAACAACAACACGAACAACAGCAACAACAACAACAACAACAAAGGTATTTGGAGGCTACTCAACAGAGAGGTGCTACTACTTAATGCTAAAGCAACCTCAGCTCTGGCTAAGCAACTGCGAAAGAGCATAAGAATGAGACTGAAAGCGAAAGTGAAAGTGAGTGGAAAGGGTGCTGAATGAGTGTGAGTGTGAGTGTGAGAGTGGAGTGTCATTTCCTGTGACACACCATTTTCCCCCTCAGCTATCCGCTTTGGCATCTTTGAGAGACCCAGATCGACCCGGCCGACAACAGGGCTAAATGGCATGCGACCACATAATTTGGCCTTGTTTGTTCTTGTTGCCATAGTTATTGTTGCTGTTGCTGTTGCTGTTGCCAGCGATTGCTTTGTCTCTGCCATACTAATCAGGCTTGTTGCCATACTAATGACATTATGATGAAACTGGCTATTCGGCAACTTCGGAACTTCGGAATTTCTCTCCAAATGTTTGACAAAGCGAAAACTCTGCAAAAACTGTGGACGCAGGTCCTCAAGACAGTGGAAATAAGCTCGCAATAACTTAGCCATATCATTTCGATCCACGTTGCCCTATACCTTCGATTACCTTGATCGATAAATCCAATAAGCATATACACTATAATGTGTTCTCACATTAGTTATGCCAGACAGTTGTTTATAGCTCTGTTCGATCTGTGATTAACTTTGATCACTCTATCAATACTATTGCAAATTCGAGGTTAGCCATTAGCAGTTGCTGAGAGTCGAAATCCGATTCCCATTCGTCGCTATTGAAAAGCCACATTGAGTGCTATTTCTGCTTATGACATAAGCTGGCAAATTTACACACAGAACTAATTGCTTGGGGCTGCGTTTCATCTTGCCCCTGTACACACGGTTGCAGTTGCGCAATGTCGCGGCTCATTTACAACATCCGGCATGTGCCACAGTAGGGCCACAGTAGGGAGGGATGGATGGTTTGTGGTGAGGGAGTGGGGGAGTGGGGGAGGGTGAGGGTAGCAAAACATTTCCTCTTTTTCCTTTTACAGCGACGACAACAAGCACGACACTCAATAAATCAGCAAGTGTAATTATTTTCGACGCCAGTTGCGGCACTCATCGCATGCAAGCATATAGTATATAGTATATACATAAATACATACATATATATATATATATATACAGACACAAGCACACACACGTGTGTAGAAGCAGAGCTAAACCAAACAATTGCCTCAAAGTTTGTCAGCAAAAATTGTGTTTTCTTTTTCGTTCTGCCTGGGCCAAGGTTACCCAGGGTATACCCTCTTCTTCTCCCCTCACCCTACACCCTACACCCTACCAACCGACCATCCACCCATTGCGTGTATCTGCATCCTCTGTGGCATTTGTTAGCAATTAATTTGTAATATTTTTGCTGCATTGCGTCGCATTTGGATGTATTTATTACGAGCATATGACAAACTCGCAAGCCTAACGTCTGTTTCAAATTTCATGGCACGTTTACAGTTTTTGAACCCCAACGCTTAACTCAAATTGAGTTGTAACACACACGCACTCACTCACACTCACACACACACTCGCATACACACACACACACACTGATGAAGAAGAACGATAAGCAAATTGGTTTCCGATTTAGTTAGCGTCTGGGACACATGTAGCCCACAGGCGAAGCCGAAAGAGACAGCGCCAGCTTGACAGTAAGAGACACAGATATGGCATGTGTGTGTGTGTGTGTGTGTGTGTGTGTGTGTATGTCCAGTAGCAGTTGCTGCTGCTACTGTGTGCTAAAGGTTCGTATGTGCCGCCTGCGGGCTGGGCAGCTGTCGCAAGATAAATTTTATGGCTCGCTGTCAGCTCTCGCGAATTTCGATTCAGATTTTACTGTTGGTATTGCAGATACAGTTAATACCCTTGCAAGTGTAGAGTAGAGTAAAGTAGGACAGACTTGAGTAGAGTAGAGTAGAGTAGAATAGACTTGAGTAGAGTAGAGTATAGACTAGAGTGTAGACTAGAGAGTAGACTAGAGTGTAGACTAGATTGTAGACTAGAGTGTAAACTAGAGTATAGACTAGCTTGTAGACAAGAGTGTAGACTAGAGTGTAGACGAGAGTGTAGACGAGACTAGGGTAGATTAGGCTCAGTCCTACGTACTAATTTGTTAAAACTACATTAAAAACTTTACAACACTCGCAACTATCGGTGCAGCACACTCGACTGGAGCGTCCCAGTCGCTCGTCTCTGGTTACTGGATGTGACCCGTGGGCGTGCTGTGCGCGTCGGCGATCCTATGACATATATGTGTGTGTGTGCTTGTTAACTATGCAGCTGGTGGCAAATATCTGACAATTGGCAAAGTTGAAGCGCCCAGCTCAAAAACACCTGACAACTGTCAATAAACAAAGCCACAAAGGGTGGGACAACAACGAGTTGGGAAGCGGGAAGCGGGACACCGTGGGACTGACACGTTCAACAGACCTGGCACGTCGTCTCCACTCTGATATGGGTAACATTTTTATTATTGTGTAGCCGCTGTGACTCAGCATGACATTTGGTTATTTCCATTTCTATTAGCCGTAAATTCCCCGAGCGTGAGCGTGAGGCTTGCGAACAATTGAAATTTATGCGTTAACTTTCGGCACGGGCAGACGCTGCGTATGAGTAATGTGTGGATTGCGCATACGCGTGCAACAAACAGATCTTATCGCTGTCTCTTCTCTCAACTCTTTCTTCTCACATTTGTGCCTTAGTCAGCTGTGAGCATGCCTCATTGGTCTAGGGGTATATGTATAAGAGATGTCCTGGGTTCAACTCCCGGTCCAAGGTCTGTACATGCCTTTTGTTCTGCTCTGCTCCTGGGCAAGGTGGGCAAAAGGATGGTAGGGGTGGGTACAACGGCACAACGGTAGGGGATGCGCGACTAGAGCAAAGTTATATTTTTGTATATGGCGCAAAAAAAGCGCTTATCGCTTCAAGTCTACTCAAGCGTCAACGGAGCGATTCATTCGAGAATTTCTTATGCTTCAATGAACCAGAAGTGTTGTCGTCGGCAGAGTTCGCGTGCCATGATGGTGTGGCATATCGATGCTCTATATACATATAAATATACATGGCCCATATATAACTACATGTATCTATATATATACATATATATACGTGGCACATGTGCTATATATATATAGTAGTAGAACTCTGGCTCAGTGTGTCTGCCCCCACTTGACTCCAGCCGGGGGGTTTGCCCCTTTTTTCGCTCTAGTTTATGTACACTTTTTGTGTGGCATTGTCGCCCTCTTTTGTTGCCTCGTTTTCTAACGTTGTCTAATGGAAAATTATTGAAAAGAAAAGCCAAATTGCACGCTCAATTTTCTGCAGGGCAACCTCCATACCCATCGCCCTGCCGATACAGCTGATTTCACCATTTCAGCACGTCATTTTCAAGTAATTTTAAAGCATAAGCGTTATAATCATAATAATAAAACCGAAGCACATGCACCGCATCTTATCACAATCCAAAGAGTGGCCATAAAAAGCCAAAGAGCAGGCTTGGCTTTGCCTTTCGCGCTAATTGAATCACACTCTATATCATACTCATGCTCGCTGTAAATATAGTAATTACTTCAGGCTGCCTATTAGTGTAACCCATTAAGCCAACTTGCTTCTTGGGTATAAATATAGTAATTACAGCAGGGTATCTATAAGTTTAGCCCATGCTCCTGTGTACCTCGCTGAACTGGAACTTGGCAAATGTATGTTTAAGCAGTCTGACTTTAAGTGGCAACTCCTCCTTGCATCTCTCAATTGCTGTCGGGCTGGCCAAATGTAAATATGACTACAATAAACTGTGATAAAAATTGCATAAATCGCGCCTTGTCATCGTCACGTGTCTGAAGCAGAGCAGAGGGGGAGGTAAGGGCTCCCATTAAAGCTTATCATTTATTCAAGCAAAACTGTTTCGCTCCAGCAAAAGGGCGCAGCCAAGCGCCGTTGACCACGCAAATGAGCAGCAGACCAGACGAAGGACCAGCGACAAGGCAAAGGGAATTATGCAGTAGAGAGAATCACTGAGAAACGAGCAACGAGCAACGAAGGGAGGGTGAAATTGGCAAACAAAAGAGTCCACGATTGACGGGGCAGCAAATAGTACAGCTACCTCTGGGCAGGTTGCACCACCTGAGCACCTGAGCACCTGAGTAGAGCTTAGAGGAGACTCCAATTAAAATCGGAATATTTCCAAGTAACATAATGTAATGAATACAATTTGAATAAGTTGTAGTGCATAGAACACTTAATAATAATTATAAATAATTAATAAAATAATTTCTATCTATTTAACAATTTTTATCTGAATTTCCCTCTATACACATGCACAGCTTTTGTTCAGCTTAGCTAGCGCTCACTGTACTGCAGATCTCTGTTTTTTATGATCCAATCAAAGCTTGCCTTTCGTTGAGTGTACACACACATACACTGAGATAGCCCTCCCTCCCTCCTCCTGCCCGCAGACTCTGCTTGCGGCGCTGCTTTTCTATTGCCCCCTCCTGCTCCCCTTGACCCCCGCCGCTGTCCAGTCGGTAGACAATGGAAAATATCTTTCATTAACTAATTAGCTTACTTTTTCATCTGGCTGCCTGGGCAATCTCTACGCCTGCCGTCGTCGTAGTCGTCGTCGTCGTCGTCGTCGTCGTCGTGGGCGTTTGGGCGTGGGCCGGGCGACCGTTGTGCTTTTGTTTTCACCATAGAGAAATAGAGACTCGGGGATCGGGGTAAAGGGGAAACGGCGAAGCATCGAATCACCCCGCCTAGGCTGAAAGGATAACGTGTAAAATACAACTACTAATACACTTTTTGCTCTGGCTTTTACTTGTGCGCTTCCTTGTCTTTGTTATTTTACGCTTTACAATTCTTTTGGGCTTGCCAACAAAATTTGTTGAGCAAACGTTGGCCTGCCCTCTGCCCCAGCTCCCTGCCCCTGCTCCTGCTCCTGCTCCTACTCCTCCTTTTTGCCCCCTGTTGCCCCCACGTTTGCCTGCTGCACCATTAACGTTTGGGGCTGTCCTTCGCCGTTCACTTTGATTAAAGTGAAAATAAATGAGGGTCCTAGACAACTGCTGTTGCTCAGCACCCCTCCCCCTAAAAACCAGGCCCCCTGCCCCGCCAGCACACATTCCCCTCCCCCGAGTGCTGCTGCCCAATTCGCATTCCGTGTGCGCCTTTTTCAGCTGGGTCGCTTTCGCTTTTTCATGGCCTGTCTCTGCGAGCGGGCAACTTCATTAGATGCCACTAAAAATACAAGCACACTCTCTATGCTACTAACCTCACCCCTGACCCCTAGCCCCTCACCCCCCTCCTCACCAGCTAGCCTTTCCAGTCGATATTCGTCTTTTTTTCTTCTGCTGTGTGTAGACTACAATTAGACGAACCGCCAGGATGATGCTGACGGGCCTGAAACATTCATTTGAATACGCAACAAGCTTAGCTCTATCGTTATCGTTATCGTTATCGGCATCGGCATCGGCCCGAGCAACTAATCAGCTGCAAATTGGACACAGCAGCAGGGTTCCGTTATCGATTTTAGCTATACGACAAAATAAGGTTTACTTTAAAGAGAGAGCTGAGGGACATGACTCAAAGTTGGGGCACATCACAGCACTGTGTGTGATTCAATTGCTATGCACAAGTTTTCCTCACACCAGATACTCGGCCATTATCTGTGACTGTGGAAAAGTTGAAGGGGAATATTAATAGCTGTGTGATGAGGCTAATAAAACCACTTATCCAACTAATCAAACTTGCGCAATTATTACAGATTAATTCAATTAAATACATACGCTGCAAAAGGGCAAAAATAAAGGAAATAAACAGTCGAATTGGAAAAATAGCAATAACAACAAGAACTCCAATTAGCTATGCATAATAGGTTAAGGCCCCAGGGCCAGTGGAAGTAAGGGAGGAGAGTAAAACAGGAGGAAGTAGGCAGAACTTGATATGGAGATGGCTGCTGATATTGTCGGAAATTGAAACAAAATAAAATACTATATGTTAACGGTATTCCCTCTGACAACTTACAGAGCAAACTCTAAAACATTTGTATAGAGTGAGCAAAGCGGAAATTGCTTTAGGCAATGCCAAACTGATCTACTTTAGATGTTAGAACAGAAATTCTGAATGGATATAAACAACTTTTTTCACATTCAACAAAGGGAATAGTTTTGTAAAAGAAGCTTTGAGATATATTCATTACCTTCCTAGAACATCAAACTCATTCAATAGTATCGAATAGTATCGTGCAAGACTGCAATGAATAGGAGACTTTTATGATCTGAAATTGCGTAGAACAGTTTAATTAGCTAAGCCTAACGCCATAACAGGGTATACCGTCTTCGGTGTGTCAAGCCTCTGGAGGTATTTATTTGCCAAATTGAAATGGCTTAAATGAATTGAAATGTGTGAAATTGATTTAAGCCTTGCAGCAGGTCAAGCGTTAAAATGCAAACGCAAGTGAATCGGGTAAAAAACTGAATGCAATTGAAACCAAACCAAACCGAAACTGAAATTGAAATTAATAATTGAGAACGTGAGCTGGTCTGGTCATTCATAGTAATAATAAAACATCATACATAATCATAACAATGCGAGTAGTAATAATTCAGTTAAACAAACAGTGAGCTGAGAAAAAACTGTGAAATACAACAGCGAGTGGGCTGGGGAGGAGGGGAGTGGGGAGTGGGGAAAATCAATGGCCAGCAAATATGAAAATTGAGGAACAAAGCCCAAAAATGAAATGAACTGTAATCAATTTGCAGAGTCCCGTTAGTCCCGTCGTAGCAGTAATTTCCGAAACAATTTATGAAAAGCCAAGGCCCCTCCACTCCCCATCCCCACTCACCACTTCCCACTCACCACTTCCCACTCACCAACTCACCAACTCTCCAGCACTCTTCACTCCTCCTCTCTGACTCGCTGCAATATTTCGCAGCAGCAATGCCAATTATTAACATTTTTGGTCAAAAATCAGAAAGAAAAGCGCAAAAAAGAGAGGGAAAAAAGTTATTTAAACCACAAGGTAAAAATAAAACGAATTATTAACAGAGTCCTGGGAAAACGCTACGGTGCGGCTGCTGGAAAATTTTCCAATATTTTTTACCCTGACCAACCATGACTGACCATACGAATGGGCGCACGTTCTGCTTGTTTTTAAATTTTAATGCTTTCTGTAAAACTTTTGCATACAAAAACAAAAACAAAAAAAAACAGACTTTCCTTATTTTTTTTAACGATTCAACTTTCCGTTTGGGTCAATTTTTCTTTTCCCATTCGGCCTGGTCGAGTGAAATTTATGTAATTTATGAAATTTCGCACAGTTGCTGATAAGCGGCACAGGTTACGGTGGCAAGGGGGCGTGAGGTGTGGAGAGGGGGGGGCCAAAGGCCGAAAAGTATCTTGTGGTTTGGCTCTTTCGGTTTCTATGCGAAGCGACTGACTGCTAATTAATTTTTGGTCAAGCAAAACGCTTTGAAGTGTCAGTCCGACTCAGAGAACCAGTAACGAAATTCACACTGAACCGGTTCCAGTTCCGAGGTACAGTTCCTCCACTCATTGGCAATGACAGGCAGCGCACTTTATCAAATTGATGTTGACAATAATTGCATTACATAGCGTTTGCCTGTCAATCTATCATCCAGCCACAAGGATTTTGCAGATATATAAGTATATATATGTACATATATGTGTGTGTATGGCTCAGATAATAAAGCCGACTGCAAATGAAGTTATTTTGTGTACTTGAGGCAAGCAAGTGAATATTATGCACACACACACACACGCACACACACGATGAGAGACAAGACACCAAAATGCTCAGAAATTCTCATTAAAAGTGCGACAGAGATGGCCAATGAAAACGAGAGTGTTGGCATGACAGGGACCAGTGTGAGCCAGTGGAGAGAACGACATGATAGGGACAAGAGTTGAGACTATCGATGTTTTTTCCTTAAGAGTAATTTTGCATTCTGCTCAGTCGCGATCGTTGCTAAACAGTATTACGACCAATAGATGGCGCTCTAATAGATAATCTCTTCCATATATTTTCTTTTAATTTGTTCTAATAGTATATACAAATCCTTGATTCGTCTAACGATCTATAGTATTAATTAATTATTTTTTTGTGAAACGAAATATCAATAAAACTTAAAGTAGAAAAAGTTTTCATTTCCAAGCGATAGTATCGATATATCGATAGTAACAGCGATTGTTTGCCCACGCTAGAGTCGGCCTCGTCTGTCGTCTGGTTACTCCTTTCGCAGAAGGAGGCGTGCCACTGTTCAAGCACACCAAAATGAAATTATTGACTCTGGCAGAGAGTGTGCCACATTGCAGTGTGTGTGTGTGTGTGTGGGTGTGGGTGTGTGTATGAGTGGCATGCAGTACACGACACCGCATGAAAATGTGACAACAGGCGAGGAAATAAGAAATTGAATGCCTCGACAAGCTCGAACGCGTCAAGACTGGAATGGAACATGAAAATGAAACGACAGAAGGCAAACGCCAAGCGGAAAACAAGCCCATGTCACACCCACACACACAGCTGCATTGGAGTATGTGTGTGTGTGTGTGCTGGTTAACGTAGCATGTGTCCATGTGAGAGGCAAACGATTGCACGTCTGTCCCTGCCAGTACCTTCGGCGTGGGCGTAATGGGCGTGGTAAACGAGTTGCCGTTATTGAATTAAAGGCAAAGACACACACGCACACACACACACACACACACATACATAACTGTGTGTGCGTGTGTATATTTAATGAGTGAGGCGGACAGGCAATTTATAGTTGTATTAATACATGTGTGTGTGTGTGAGTGTGTGTGTGTGTGTGTGCGTAACATAAGCATAGCCATTGTCCAAGGCAAGTACCATTCATTTGCGCAAGCTTAAGACAGTTTTATGCCACTTAACACCACCCGCCGCCCACCACCCGCCCACGCTACTGCCACTGCTACTGCCACTGCTACAGCCACTGCTACTACTGCTAAGCGAACTGAAATGAATATACAAAATTCATTATACGCAGATAGCTGAAATAGCCGAAAGCGTTCGACTTGGCTCAAATGGCCAAAAATGGCCAAATGGCCAAATGAACCGTGCACCATGCAGATGCAAATTGAATTTGCTGCAGCGCCTCTGGCTGAGCGCAACAATGGAGCCTCTGATAAATATGTTAACTAACTCAGACACACACACACACACAGCCAAAACTCTTATGCTCATACACACATTGGTAGTAGAGCTCACAAACAATCGCTGATGATATAGACACTATCGATGGTATCCCAACTCCTAACTCTATATAAAAGAGCAAAGCAATATAGATTTAGTTCCAACTGCTACAATTTGAGACTAACTTAATGATGCTATTATGATGTTATTAAGTATTGATTATAGTAAGCTCATCATCGGTTGTAGTTAGAACTTCAATATTCCGAGTCTTAGCATTTGCTATTACAGTGAAAACTGTCTTAGCAGACACCCCTCTGATTGTACTTATTTGAACAACTTTAGTCCGCTGTAGAGAGTGTTCACTGTTTATTGTATTATTTCATTCATAACTGATTCGTATTGCCCATGAACGGATCAAATTCATTACTATACAGTTTTATTCAAGTAAAAGCTCAGATTGTTGTAAACACAACGCATTCGCATTCCAACAGCTATCGCTGCTTCTCTCAAGTTCAACGTACAACGTATTTCTCCCACTCCGACTAACCTCGAGTACTTCCACTGAACTTCATTAAAAGTACTTCTTGGGAAACATTGAACTCTTGCTAAGAAGTATGCCTAATTCTGTCCCCTGTTCCAGCCTTAACACTTGCATATTATGCGGCTCAGCGGCTCATTTAACACAATGAAATGAAGGGCAATGAAATGGTTTTTCCTGCTGATTAGTAATAGATTTTTGTTGTAATTAATAGGCGGTGCTGGACGGCGTTGCCCGGGTGCGGTTAATGTCATAAATGGCGTATACGAAAGCGTCAAAAAATGCAAATCAAAGTGAACCTTTTCGCAGTTTTCTTTTACTTCTTTTGAGCCCACAAATATGCGCATAATTAATTTGCCGCCTACTGCTTGTTGTTTTCCTTTTTTGGCACCCCTCCCCTCGCGGACTTTACAAGTTCGAAGCTGAGTAGATTAAATGGCATTTTGTCAAAGTGTATGCCGTATTTTAATTAACCCCAAGTTGTTTTCTTGGGCTCTCGTGTTCAACCTAAGAACTTAATGCACTACAGGGAAAACAATGACGCTTTTTTCTTAACACAAACAATCGAATCGATTGTACTTACCGATTTTTGTGCTGCTTGCCACGCAGATCAATCCAATCCAGAGCGAGTGAATTGCAAAGTATTTAGTCTGAAAGGAGACGAAGAGGAAACAAATAAAATGAATGCTGAAAAATACCAGAGAAATACGCATAAATCTTTAGGATACTCAACAGTAGAGTCGAGTCGGGGCCAATTGGCCATGCAAACTTTTATGACTGTGATCAGTTTAAGTTGGGGAAGTCAACGTACTATATTTTTACGGCTTTGGGCTTACAATAACACCACTCGCACTTGCAGTCGCACAGCACAGTTACTGTTACAGTTACAGCACAGTTAAATGCCAAAGACACAACGAAAACAAACAAATCCGTTATCATAAAATGTATAAAAAAAGAAAGCAGAAGGAACAACAACAAATTCAACTGAAGCTGTCAGAGCTATTTGCATAAATGCCTTGCTGCATTGCACGGATATAAACTATATGCTACACATAAGCATATTCATATCAAGATGGATAGATATAGCTCTACGAGTGTGCGGGGGGGTGTGTGTGTGCGGGGGTGTGTATGTGCTGACAGCTGTTACACCCTAGCTTGAAGCTCAACATGTTCTTATGGCAAGTAATAGAGTTTGCTACGCCCAGTGTCAAGATTTGTTGCTCATTGTTGTTGCCCTTGCTTTGATTGCTTGGCTTTCGGCTCATGGCGTTACCACGGCCAGCAAAATACCTGCAATAGTTTGCGAGTCTATTATAATTCAGCCCTCAAATCTGGGTATCTTTTTCAAGTGTGAATAGTCAGCCCTCTCTTTGACTTGAATTGCATGTCAGGGTCTGCTGTCCGCATCCGACTGTAGCCTTCCGAGCTTATTTTATTTGGTATTTACCCTCGTTGAGATCTGAAATCATCGCTTTGCTCTATAAATACACAGCTTCAATTAAAAGCGAAAAGCCACAAGAGCATTTAAGTTTTGTCAGACCGAATTTATTGTCTCAATATTGTAAATTTTTGCAGAATTTCCTTTCAGTCCTCGTACGAATCTGTATGGACATGTGTCTGTTGACGCCTTTGCTCCATAAAAACGGCAAACGATAAAATATTTTATTGAAATAATTGCAGTCTGGCTATTGAGAGTTTTTTGCGGTTAGTTCTTTGCCAACAACAGGCCATATATAAAGTGAATTTATTACATTGTAAAACACAGATATTTTATTATGCTTCATCGATTGCAGTGAGCTCGCTCTACACTTACACTATGCCGCGAGTTTCACGCTTTTAATTGGGCTAAGACAGCGCGCAGTCAGTGGTAGGAAAAGGCTTATGCCTGGTAGGCTGAAACACAAACCCCAACCCAAACCCTACCTCCACCCCCACCCAAAGCAATCCAATCAAGCAGCTCAGAATCCTTTTGTTTCATTCCCCTAATTGAAATATAATCCCCATAAAGCTGTGAGAGTGCAGTCAAATTTCAACTTCGCATAGTCGAGTGCATTTTTGAGCTGGTAATCCGCATCGGGAAACACCCAAAACAAAACCAGAAACCCCAATGCAAAAAAGAATGAGAAATGGACAAATCGAAGAGAATATATACTATACTCGTACAGTAGTACTATATGGTATAGTCGCAGTATTCGCGAAATGCGTTTCCCTTTTTAAATCCATTTTAGTCTGCTTGTTTTTTCGCTTCTTTCTATTTTTTGTTTTGCGATATGTCCTTGTACCAACCAGTTGTTTGGTGGCCTTTTTTGCTCAGCCCGAAGTGAGAATTTCGCGTAAATAAATTTAATATCTGACACAATCTGCCGCACAGCTTCAATAAAAGTGCCACAGCGACTGCATACGCTAGTCGTGAGTGCGCTACATACAATATGTAGATAAATAACACTCTCCCTCGTAAAAATCCAAATTTAATTTCTCTCTCACATCCGTGCAGGGTATCACAAAGTGTAGCCATAAACCAGATGCAAATCTGACGAACTGTCTCTATTTATGTTTGCTTTTTTCACAATTTTCCATAGGCAAAAGAACGGAGCATAAATGAATTTTGTAACTCGATGATGTCGGGCTCACTTTATGAAGCACAATTTGATTATTTTCATGGAAAATAAACAGACTCGCAAAATGATTAAACAAACGGTGCTATAACCTCTTTCAATGCCATAAAATTTGATCTGCTTGCAAAACATAATAAAGACATCAAGGCTGTAAAGCTCCCTACATCATTTCGCTCTCGCTCTCGCCTTTGGTTGATTGTGGAAAACTGTTTGTTAATCGCCGGGCGATAAAGAATCAGTTTGAATACCAACAAAAAGGGGTAGAAATTATAACATTTTGAGTGCCAAAAATTTATGATGAAAATTGCGAGTAATAGCGGCATAAAATCAACTTGAACAAATCCATGAAATGTGAAGTAGAAGTAATGGGAATGGGAATGCACTGTGCAATAATTGAGGAATACTTAGAGTGTTACAAAACTGATTGATTGATCTATAACTTCTCCTTCTTCCAGCTTCTACTCTCTCTACACACACCTCAGTCTATGACATGCTGTAGTTGTGTGTTGTGTTGTTTCTGCTGTCCGGCATCCATCAAGCCGGACTATGGCATCTGCTATTGTGTAAAGTTTTTATTACCTATATCTTTTGGTTCCCCATTCCTCCCCCGTTCCGTTCCGTTCCCTTTGCTTGCTCTCTGCCTAAAGCCTGGCTATCTGCAAGTCTTGTTCTGTGCTGTCGTGTCTCGTCGTGTCGTGTCCTGTCTCGTCCTGTCTGTTGGCTTTTCTTCTGCTGTGCTTTTCTTTGTCGGCCATTTGAGTTCATTTCATTCAACTGTAGCGGGTTTTTATGGCACTTTGGCGCTGCTTTGCTGCAAATATGCAAATGTGGCACGCCCCCAAGTCAAATTCAAGCACTGTGCCACTGCCACAGCCACAGCCAGAGCCAGAGCCAAATAAATTTATATGAAAAATGTCATGTTTTTCTCTTTTGCAATCTTTTCACGCAGAGGCAGTGAAAATATTTATGCATTTGGCCGTGAGGCATGTTTAAAAACTCAGCTGATGAGTGCTGCAAGGAGGGGGCGCCCGGAAGAGTGAGAGAAGAGATCATTCTATCTTTTTTTTCAAAAACATTCTCCACCTTAGCCCCTATCCCTATCCCTATCCGGCCGCTAGCTGCTTTCCTTTTACTTTCGTTCGAAACTTGCGCGTAGATAAAAGTCATAAAGTTTGTTCAACGTCCTAGTATGCCGCCCCACTGCCCCGCCCCTCTGTGCTTCCTTAGTCCGCCTTTCGCTGGTACCTTTTAGGCCCAGAAGCAAACTGGCAAGTGCCTAACAGCGAGCAGCTGAGACTCGAGCCTCGACACTCGCGACTCGGCTGTTGCTTTCTGCTCGTATTTAAATATATAAAAAGTGAACGACATTAAAGTGTGTCCTTCCCCGCGTCCGCTTGGAGTGGGGAATTTTAGCAGAGATACGACGCCTTTAAAATAAATGGGCATAAATTTGCCTGAGTGCATTTAATGAGCAACAAAACGTTGGCAATGGCATTGGCATTGGCATTGGCAAACGTTACTCCTGGCCCTTTTTAATGGACCAGAAAACAGGCACGCACGTCTTGATTTAGACACAATGGCAATATTTGCGAGGGCCTAAGGAATTTTACGATAGTTTTCAGCCCAAAGTACCATCGACAGATTAGTACATAGATTAATTGCAACTGATTCAATTGAGAGCTTTAAACAAGACACTCTGCAGATGAAAGCAGACTGAAATTGAAGTTTATTCCTTCATTATAAATTGTTCTAGTTTGAAATGAAATATCACATATTAAAACCTACCATTTGGGCTGGTTAAACTTTATATATTGCGTATATTTATCGAGCTGTAAGTGTACAAATAAGTCAAGCCCTAAGCCAAAAGCTTTGGTCACATTTTGATACGGAAACTTTTTAACTTGTGAAAGACTTAAAGTTCTTGGATCAACTCTGGATGTCACCGAGTGTTTCTCTCTGCCTACTGACGGCACTTTTAGCTATTATTCAACTCGAATTCCGTTCAACTCAACTTATCATCATTATCATATGAATACATTTAAAAGCTCACAATTTCTTGGGCAAACAAACAGAGAGAAGCCGCATCAAATATTTGTACGCATTGCCATTGCCATTGCCATTGCCATTGCCTAGTGATAAAGTAGCAAACTTATTATCTGATTGGAAGATACCGTTACATGCAAAGTCTATGCTGATTAGACTCTATATATGTATGTGTATGGCAAACTTGGCATTATGCAATTCATGTGTATATACATATATCTACTATGTATATGTATATGCATAGAGGGGGGCCAGGGGAGAGAGCGCGAAGCAGAAGTTGCCATGCAAACCGACAAATAGCTGCGACTGAAACTTTAATTAAATATCAATTTCCGTTAAAGCATCCGCCACGCAAATACATGTATATGCAAGTGTATGAGTGTGTGTGTGTGTCTGGGAGTGCCTTTGATCTGTCCATGGCACTAGAGACTAGAGAAAAGTAGAAAAGCCACAGCAAAGCACATTTACTTGACCAGACACGCAATTTTTAAGCTACTCAAAGAGAAGCAACAAAAGCCTGAAAGTAGAGTAGAGAGCAGTCAAGAGTCAGATAGAGAAACGGACCTGCATGGACAGTAAGCATATCTGTACATAAGAGTCAAGCTACTCTTTGGCTGTAAGACTTCAACGATTTCACTCTTCAATTAACTTAAAATTATAATATAAATAGGCTGTAATTTGCTATCACAGTTTTAAAGTTATAAACGTGCTACGCAGGCTACAAGTAGCCTATGGTAGCCTATGGCATGCTACATCTATGCTGTGAATTCTGCACAATCGTATATCGTATGCTTGCCATGATCGTAGGAGAAACAGAACGAATTCCAATAAAGAAACACAACTTTTGGCACAATGTGGCAACTGGGTCAGTCAGCAGGGAGTCTGCGATAAAGTATGCAGTTATTTAGTATACACATATCAACGACTGTGTGTGCGTGTGTGTGTGTGTATGCGCAAGTCTAACGGAACAAACTTTGCGTGTTTGCTTTGCCCTTTGTCGTGTGCTGCTCAAAGGCAAATGGCAAAAGTTTTCTGCTCCCGCCTGGAACTACAACAGTTGAATGGGGCTGGAACTGGAACTGATGCTTGACTCGGAGTCGGAGTCGGCGACTCAGTCGTAGTGGAGGTCTAAGTTACAACTGGAATTGCTTTGAAGAGAGCAGAATGTAGAGTCTAGACTCGGTTCATAATTGAATATTCGCAATGCACACAGCAGACAGGGAAAAGGGACAAACAGTTTGGCAACTAATTTAAATACATGTCATGAATTTAACATAAATAAATGGAATAAATAGAAATGCCATAAAATAAAATAAAAAGTTGCACATTGTGACATGCTTTGAGCTACAGTTGAGCTTTGCTTATAGTTCCATACTGGTGGTCATAAGGCAGGAATGCAGAGCGCAGGCAGAGCAACGTTTTACATGTTCAAATATTGTTAACACTGCTGCTGTGGGCGTATGGGCATGGGGCGTGGCATGATACGTGCCTGCTGCGCCAAAACTTTCAATGAACTGTGCCCAACTTTTAACCCAAAGTCAAGGCAAACTGGACAGGGCGAGTGCTGTGCTGTGCTGTGCTGTGGCACATATCAGCAACAGATAATAATATTCAACCGGGTTTTTAATAAAAAACAAACCGCCTCACCCCCTCACCCCCTCACCCACTCACCCTAGTCAACTGACCTTACGAGTTTGAGCAAATATTTTTGTCTTTTGTTAGGCAAATGAGAGCATACTCCAACTCTTAATAGAGATAATTTTGGCAATCCTCCATGCTACATCCACATTCACTCTGGGGTATTTCTTAGTAACATTTCCATTTCCATCGGACATAAGCTTTTGTTTTGCTGCGTTGACTATTTGGCTGGCTATCTACTAGGCAACAGTGGGCTACAGTAGGGTGCACCCTCCCTCGGCTGTCAACATGAATTGGCGAGAGAGGCACATAAATAATTTTGATTCCAGCTTGGGTTTATTGGGGGTTTTGTAATAAATTTCAGTACTCCATACTCCACGCTATTCATAACATTCAGACGGCTCTCTCGATGAGTCTGTGTCTGCTTCTGCTTCTGTTTCTGTTTGCCCCACTGCACCTAATTTTATTTGAGTTTATTTCATCGTACGCTACTTTTAGACCTGGCTAAGCCGGAAGGGATCAAACGTTTTGCATATTCCGATTCCAGTGAAACTGAAAGCCAACAAAAAGGGAAAACAACTTGACTTCCCCCCCGCCAGATGAAACTGTAGAAAGCCTGAGACTAAGGAGACAGAGGTCTATGGCCATGGGTCAATGGGCAGCAGAGGGCTGCATAATTTATGGGCATAAATAGTGGGCGTGGTGCGGTCAAAGAGCGTCGTAATAAAATAACTAATGACTTTCATGCTGCAAATGAATGCAAATTGTTAGATTTCTTTTTCTCCGGCTTTTGCAGCTAATTAGAAGTCCAGCAATGGACCTGGAACTGTGAATTGGACACTGTGAAACGAACATCAAACGAGGTCTGCGCACTTTGATTAAAAACCGAATTAAAATAAAGCAATCTTGAATAGATTATCCTTTCAGAAGTTGATAATTAAAGCCGAACCAAGTATATTCAAGTTATAATCAAATCTGTTCATTTTGGGGTACGATATGATTAGTTCGACTCGAAGCAGATGATGATAACTGATAGCTAGTGCGAATTGGATAGAAACACATTTGTTTAGAGTATTATTGAAATCAAATCGAGTGTATTATACGAGCAGGTTCTTGCCTCACTCCGAACCACTTAAATTTAAACAGATTGCCGCTTGACTTTAACAAATTTGCAAAGGACATTATTTGTTTTAATAGATACTGACCTAAGCTCTGCTATCGATTTGCATGCGCTTGAACATTTTTGTAATCGAGTTATTTGAGTTGAGTTAAGGGACTCAGCCAAGCATCTAATGAAGACTAATCGCATGGCATGCCATGTCCCTGTCTCCCTGTCCTATTTTTAGTGGTTTGTGTGTGCCAGACTCGAAGGCAAACCAATCAAATGCGTCATTAGGTTTCAGTTTCAGTTTCAGTTCCTCAGTTACTCAGTTCGAGTTTCAGTTTCAATTTCAACAAGCAAAGGGTTGTCCTCTCCCCCCTGCTCCATTCATTCTATCTGGCCATTTCGATTGCTGGCCGACTTAAGTCAACATAATTTATGCTGTTAATGCAAAGATTTAGTGGAACGTTCGGCCTGGACTTTGATGTTATTGCCTGAGTCAATATATCAATGGGCCTGCAGATGCTTTGCGGGTTATTTGCACGGTTCCAAGGACAAATAGGGGGCACAGGGGCAAGGTGTAGGTGGGCTTACATATGCTAAACTTGAGCTAAAAGTCGATCTGAAACTTTAGCCAAGTGCATTAGTTGGGGTATAGGTGGGGTATACGTAATGGTCTCTCAATTTGCTCTCGATGTGATCAGCAGGGCAGCGAGGGGAGCGGGGAGCGGGAGGGTAGAGGCAACTTGATGCTGAAATGTATTTATTCCAGCCAGATGATTTCAAAAAGCGATAAAGACCCAGCCGCAACATGGCTAGAGTGAGCAGCTGGGCGACCGAGCGAACTGCAGCAAAATTCTATGAAATTTACTGCCGTCCATTGACAGGCAGCCGGGCGGAAGCAGCTTCAGCGCCTGGCTGAGCGTCAATTGACAAATTGTCGGCCAGCTTCACAGTTCCATCATCATCAACATCATCATTACCAGCAGTAGCAGTAGCTGGCAGTAGAGCCAGTGTCGTCATAGCCATCGCCATCGCCATCGCCATCGCCATCGTGGCCGAAAGTCATCTCGCAACTTAAAGCTAATTTCATTTCATTTCACTTGTGCCAAAATAAGCTCAAACCAATTTGGTTATTATTATTCATACTTTTTCTCTTCGCTTCTTTCAGTCGCTCCACATTCACATTCCCATTCCCATTTTCATTCTCATTTTCGCTTTGTTTATGCGTCTGTTTGGCTGTCGTCTCTTTGGCACGCTCGTGCGCCCAAAAGTATGCAGTGCTTTTTTATATCTTTTATACACATTTCGCCAGGCTTCTTTCTCAAAATAAATTACGTATACGCAATGCTAAAATGCATGAGCGAAAAAAAAGAACGAAAACACACTCACACACACACACACACACACACACACAGAGACAGAGAGAGAATTTATGAATGTTCTCAGTGTGTCTTAAGCAAACAATGGCTGCGGCAGAGCTTTTGTTTATTTTGCTGTATTGTTGCTTTTAGAAGGCCTCAGCTCTGCCTCTCCCCCCGCCCGCCCAGTCATTGCCATTGTGTGTGTGTGTGTGTGTGTGTGTGTGTGTCTGCCCATTCGCTGTATTATTTTTAGTAACACGCCTGAAAATACTTTAAAAATGGCCGAAATGCTCTGATAATGATGTCGGACGCGACTGATGGAGAGAGAGTGTGTGTCGTTAAGCCTTGTTTTAATGAGCACATCTAGAACTACACTTTGGCCTGGAGTGAAACTGATGGAGAGAAACTAATCAAGCCGAAATTCCATTGAGATCTTGACACTTGACCCACCCCCTGTCTATTTCTCCAGCTCTCATCCTGGCACAAAGTACTCGCTGCCTAATTAGCCTCATTTGAGTCATTTGCATGTGTTTTTCCATTGGAAGAATTTTGAGTTTAATGCCATGCGAAATGCGAAATGCGAAATGCGGCAATAAAAATGTCAGTTTTGCGTGTTCGCAAACTAAAAGCCAACTGTTGGCCTTTCGGCAATAAATCACGCTCTTTGCCGCCTTCCCTGCCACGCCCAGACCCAGCCAGGCATTGTGGGCTAATTAATTAATTGGCAGCTCTTGTAGCAATCGTAATCGCAATCGTAATCGCCATCGCAATCGTAATCGCAATCGCCATCGCAATCGTAATCGCAATCGCAAGCGACGCCAATGGCCAATGGCCAATGGCCAATGGGATCTCTGTTGGACGTTCGCGTGACACTTTTGTGCTCTGCACGAATTTATTTGCTCAAAAACGAATTGTCAGCGAGAAACACAGTAAACAATTAGCGATCTGCCTCCCGATCCACGCCCCTTGCCACACGCTAAACTACAACTTATCCTCTGCCTCTTGGCTCTTGGCTCTTCGCTTTTGCATGGCCAGCAGTTAGTTTATCAGGGCCAATCGACGGCACGCACTTCCCCCAAAACATCCTGAGCCGCGAGCTCTTAAGATTTATGCATGTAGCTCACGGTATTCTACTCATAACTCAAAACTGCCTCCACCCACACCAGCCAGCCAGCCAGATATCACTCCATCCCAGCCTACTTGGCCAACGCCCATGTCGTGCTTGAGGGCGACAAATTAGCGCAAATGTTTGCCAAATGTTGCCACACGCGAATATTTCCCAACATTCGCAGTGGCATGTGGCATGTGGCATGTGGCATTGGCATTGCCCCTTGTGGATGGCCAGGGCCACTAACTACTACAGGTGGCTCAATAAAAAACACCTTGTCTTGATTAGCTGTGTGTCCTTTACGACGTTACCGAGTCCTTGTCATAAATTCCCTGGACAACGCAAGCCTTTAAAGCACAAAAACTAATATGCAGAAGCAGCGCATGATTGCGTACACTTGAACAAATGGTAGTGTGCATTTTACTTGAACTATTTTCACACTCTTATCACTGCATGTCTTAGATACCAATACAATCGCCGTGTACACCATGTACACTCATTTCAATTATGATTTCTCTTTTTAGACCCTGTACTTTGAAAAAGTACAAAAGGATCTACTAAGTTTGTGCAAATGACAGGCAGCATTTGATATCTCATCCCCCTCCTCCTCAAATTTGCAAAAATGTTCTTAGCGTGTACAGTTTTAGAGTCACTGGATTCCTTCTTTGCACGCAACAAAGCTTTTGATGCTTTGAATGTTAATTGCGATTTGCAGCCCAATCGGATAGTAAACACTGGAGATATTAGACAATCAATATTCTGTACTAGGCATTTGGTTGGTAGAGGGGGGAAGTATGAATTTCAGTATGAGTATTGGTTATGGCTTGTATTTGCGCGTATATTTGAAAGTATAAGTGGATGTGAGTATGTACATATATGCTGCAGCTATTATCGATGCCCAGGGCAAACCAAAGTAAAGCGTCTCCTACTGTCAGTTGCGTCCGACTGTTTTCATTTTGGCATTTCGGTATGTTGGACTCGCAACAAAATGCCAAACAAATGCTAAAGCAGCCACAAAGGAAATACTAAAAATACCGCAATAAATACCATAGATTTTCTGCTCGAGCAAACATATTTGCAAATGCTGTGGATTTCTACAAAAACTTTGCTACATACTATATGTATGTACATGCATTTTTATCGGTTTTATTCTGATTTATTTTATGCGTTTTTATGTGGATTATTCTTTTATGAATTTTTTTTCGTTTTTTTCTTTTTTTTTGCCGCTGCGGGAAGCGTTTCAATTGCAATGCAGACAACAGACTACAATGCCTTAGACCCACAGTAGCAACAACAACAACAACAACAGCAAAAGTCGAATGTATTTAAATAAATTTTTGTTACATTTAATGTGAGTTTTTTTTTTTCAACTTGTTTCCAAACATTTCTTTTATTTAACGTTTACGATGCGTGTCTGTGTGTGTAAGTGTGTGTGTGTGTGTGTGTGTGTGTGCGTGTGTTTGCTGTGTTGTTTGTTGTATCGCCATTGTTTGGTTGCCGAATAAAAAAATTTTAAGCACATCAAATTTTTATTATGTCTCAACAAGTGTGAGTGTGTGTGTGCGTGTGTGTGCGTGCGTGTGTGTGTGAAATACCTGCGCATGTAAGTGCGTATGTGTGCATTAAACGAAGGACACTGTTTGCCAGTGTTGTGGTTTTTCGACACGTCGCACTCTGTGGGCCTTTTCCAGCAAGCCTGCCAGTTGGGATTTGATTGTAAGACCACGTCACACTCGCCTGATCTCGCTCACTCACTCGCTGTTTGTCACGCTCTCGCCCGCACACTCCCTTTCACCCTACCCCACCCCCTTCTCTTTACAGTCCTTGTATTTCGCTCTTTATTGGTCTGCATAACTTTAAACATACCCTACATCTGCGGGTAGATATCTGAGCCTACTTCCACTACTATAGGCCATCGATCGGTCGTTCTCTTTAGGAGTCATATTAACTTGTATCAGTGTTTATCTGCGATATTAGTTAAATGAATTGTATTAGTTAATATTCCACCCTTTGCTGATTACAATTCAATATTATTGGCCTAATTAGCATACAGCATATCCGGCTCGAGACTCGCGACTCGCGACGGTTTAGCCAACCCATTCGATTATACTGTGTGCAGGTCCAATTAAAAAATCATCAGTGTGTGTGTGAGTGTGTGTGTTCGTTATGTATATGTGGGAATGATACAACAAAACTGATTGAAAATTGATGTGCGTTTAAAGAATGCGCCGTATCATGGTCGCATTAACATGCCTGCCAGATTGCAATATGTTTATTCAAGCTGGGATTTACTTATTCTGTCCTGATACGGAACCTACCTCTGTGAAATTGATTCAGTTAGTTATTTATTTATATTTTTAGCTAGTTATTTATTATTAGCACAGGTTTGTTGCCATTTAATGAGGCTGATCTAGTCACAGAGTCTAGAGAGGGGAGAGCAGGGGGAGGGGATTGATATTGGGATTGTTAACTGGCCAAAACGAATGTGGCTCACTTTAATGCCCTGAGCCTGTCCCAAGGTTCTGGCTGTGGTCTCAGTCCTGACCCTTGCAGCACATGCCACATGCGGCAGCAGCTGCAAACTGAAGCTTCAAACCGAGCGAGACTTGTCAGCGTTTGGCTTGAAGCACAGTGACATTGATTTTCATTTCATAACAGTAACAGTAACAGCAGAAGTGGAAATGGACGTGGAAGTGGACGTGGAACTGGACGTGGCAATAGAAGTAGACGCAGAAGTCGAACTAACTCGCATTTTTGGCCATGCTCTTTGAATCTTGATTCGTTCGTTCGTTTTTCCGGCCTCCGCTTCATCGACTTGCTTGCTTCTGTTTTTTGTTTTTGTTTTATATTTGTTTTGGGCTTGGGCTGGGTTTTGGTTCTTCTGTTTTTGTGTGTTATTTTTTATGCTGTCCCATGCTCGCCCCATGCGTCGCTGTTCAATTTTCAAAGCGAGCTTGCAACAGCTGCTACTTAATTGGAAATTTTTGTGCTGCTGTGAAAAATGTGGCATGCATTGTCATTTATGTTTGCTCTGTCGTTTTTGGCTTTTGCCATTTTCCTATTGCTATTGGATCTGGCTCTGGCTCTGGCCTTAGCTATTGCCATTGGTCTAGGCTCTGTGTGAGCCGTGCCGGACATGCAGTTGGTATGGCACAGCTGGCCGATGGCTGATGGCTGATGGTTGATTTTTTTTATGGAAATTCTCTTCTTCAAACTGTCTACTCAGCAGTCAAGTTGCAAGATTGAGATGTTGACCCGCAGCCAGCCCAGCAGATACAGTCTGATTGTTGCCAATTGCCAAATCACAAGCAAATGTATATGGTAAAAAAGCGAAATGCCTGGGCAGGAAATGAAGAGTTTTCAATTATTTGGGGGCAATCAGATGTTTTGCACACTCGACTGCAGCGGCTGTCTTTGGCTGCGGGCTTTAATTAATACGTAGAGCTCGAGAGCTTATACATTTGGGCATTGAGCCCAAGGAAATGCTGACACTTATCAGCTGCTTGTGTCAGTTTAAATGCAAATTAAATGCAAAATGTTGTTTTAAGAATAAAGAAGGAACACACACACACACACAGCAAGTGGCTGGCATATATCCACACCCACACACACGCACTCACACAATAATAATTATGCAAATGTAATGCCGTAATGTTGGCAAGATTCTTTTAGCCATTGCCAGCGCCTTAGTCTCAGTCTGAGTCCCAGTCTCATTCTCAGTCTCAGTCTCAATTTCCATTTACATCTGCCGCTGCTGCTGCATCTCTTTTCATTCCCCACTCACTGTCTCGCTCGAGCACTTGTCTCCACTTGGCTGATTTTATGTAAACAAAATGACGTACGCCTTGAGGTTTTTGAGGTTTATACCTGTGCCTCAGTCTCAAATTTCGACTGCGAATTTCTGTTGCGTGGCAACGGAAACGAAATGAAGCCAAAAGCACCAAAAGCAGAAAAAAGGAAAGTAAAAAAGGAAAGCTGGAAAAAAACAGCTAAATAAATACAAGGAAAGAAAGCAGCAAGGCAGAGGAGCGAGCTCTAAACAACAAAAACTGAGCAACGCAAATCTCGCTCGACTCGCGGGCAAACGCGCATAACTCGTTTGAGTCGAGCACAGGATGAGGATGAGGCTGAGTATGCGAATGCGAATGCGAATGAGACTGGGTATGGGTATGGGTGTGGGTATGGCAATGAGCTTAAGGATGAGCATGTCATTTCTGGCCAGGAAACTGAAGCTGTCTGTCTAACAGTCTGTCCGTCCGTCCGTCCGTCTGTCTGTCCGTCCGCCTGTCTGTCTGTCTGTCTGTCTGTTTTGTGCCTGCTCGTTAGCTAGCGCAAAAATTTCATCATTTCCTTGCTACACAGCAAGAAATGATAGTGTGAAAGACAATCTTACGCCCGATTCCAATTTAGATCTGTTCCCCATACAATTCAAAATGTATTCAAACCAACTCTCTTTTTCTTCGAGTGCACATAGGATTCCTTTCGCTTAGTTTTTATGTTTGCTAACTAACCGAATTGCTGAAAATGAGCTTACACAACTAAATTGTGCAGGCAGCTGCGATTTAAAGCTACACTTGAGTTTACTCTCGCTCTGCCAGATCTATTTTATCTGGCGTCCAGGGCGCCAGTTGCCATTTGCCATTTGGCAGCTGTCTGTGTGTGTGTGTGTGTGTGTGTGTGTGTGTGTGTGTGTGCACTGAGACAAAGGCAAACAACATTCAAATGGGGAAACCTTTTAAGCACCTAAAACGAAAACTGGGTTACCACTAAAATGCACATGAGTGCACCAGAACAGGACAACGGGACATCGGGACAGAGCAACAGCTGGAACGTGAAGATAGTCAGTGCACAGTGCGAAAAGAGTGGCAGAAGAAGAAAAATGGGAGGGTGGAGGGATAGTAAGAGCAACTACTAAAGTGCATAAAGCTGTTTGTCATTATAGGACGCTCTCTGTATGTGTGTGCGAGTGTGCGAGTGTGCGACGCGGTTTTTGGATGCATTTTAAAAGATTTAGCGCACTTCCCCCGGGTGCCAAAATGCTGGACACACACACACACACACACACACACACACACTGAGGGCGCCAAGCGTGGCAAAACAAAATCAACCGAGCGACAAACCAGGCTAAAGAGTTTGAGCCAAGGGGACAGAGCCGCAGATAAACTGCAGGCAAGCAGCGAAATTCACTTGCCAGATACTACTATGGAGCTAGAGCGAGCCACTGAAAGAGATGTGAAACAATTCCGCTAATTGCAAAAAATCCAACTCGCCAAGACTGCGAGTGCACAGTGAGAAATCATAGTGTTCATTTGCATCTTAACTGGATAGAAATATGACTCTGACCTATAGATATAGATAGATAGATACTTGCCTAGCGCCATCTATGGCTCACATTTGTCTTAGTGTCTTAGCTCTAGTATGTTTGCTCTCAGTGAAGTAATGAGCGGTGACAAATAGGACAATGTTCACATCTATTGTTAACAATTGGACTCTAGATTTCAATTTGTAATAAGTTTTCACACAAAATCTAACATTGACTTCAATTCACACTACTTTTATTTTATGTGTGAGCTAGAGAAAGTTAGCTAGTCGCACTTCGAGTCAAGTTCGCTGCTTTGCTAAACCGCAAAGGCGCTACACTGTAAAAAAAAAGGAACAACAACAAGCAGAAGCTGTATGACTGAAAGCCACAGTGAAGCAGAGCATAAAGTAGAGTAAAAGAAAACGAGCGCACAAAAGTATGCAACGCTTTTTATGCGAGCACCCTTAACCGCCACCGCCAGCTGCCCCAGCTCCCCCTGCTGCCCCTGCTACCCCTGCTTCCCCTGCTGAGTCTGCTGCTAAGCCAAGCTAACTTTTACTTAATTTGACTTTACTCTGCTGATTTCATTTGTCGACAACGACGACGAGTTTTCCACGTGCTTCAGCGCAGATTTCCTTGCAATTTAATTAATTTAATTTGGTTTTGCCATAGCACGAGTGCAGCCAAGGTAGGCCAGAGTCGAGCTCTAGCTGTAGCTGGTCACTTGCAACTCACACACACACACACACACACACACACACATATTGCTTGAGTGCTGCATTTTTCACACGCTTTTAATTAAACGCCGCCCGCCACAGCACAGCGTTGCACTTTGGCCTCCCGCCCTCTCATTACAGCCACTCCCCCACTCTGTGTGTGCGTGTGTGTGTGTGTGTGTGTGTGTGTGTATATATATGTATTTTAAAAGTTACGCTGCTTTTGTTTATTGCTTTTAGTTGGTTTTTGGGCTTGTTGTTGTTCTTCTTGAGCATTTTCCAGCTTAACGCGTTTGTTGCTTTTGTTTTTGCTAATATTGTTATTGCTGTTATTGTTGCCATTGTTGTTGTTTTTCCTAGCAATTTATTAGTGTGTGTGTGTGTGTGTGAGTGTGTCGACAACTCTATTGAGTAACTAATGCCACTGCACTTGCTTCGTCTTCAAGTTTGGCCAACTAGAACCACAGACTCGACACAAACTTACTTAAAAAGTTTAAATTTATATAAAGTGCCAGGCAATAGATTTCTCTGGCTGTTTAGTAATGATGACTAAAGCTAGTATGTAATTGGATATGTTACGTGCTAATGTTCGTGTATCAGGTGCTAACAACTCCTTTGCCATTATACAAAGACGTACATGTACTTTGGCTTTAGTCAGGAATGATACCCTGTCTTACGATGGTTTGGCATAGCCAAATGAATCGAGTAGATATTGGAATATATCGTAACTAATATTATAATTAAGGTATATGCTTAGTTAAACAATCAAGTCAGTCAATCAGTAGAGCCTGTTGTTCCTCAATTGCGGATATTTTTGATAATATGATGATAATATGAAGTCCTTTATTTGCTATTCATTTGAGCTTTAAACTTCTTTAACGTAGGTAACTTTTCCTTTTCATTTCATCTCCAATTTAATGTAGAATACTTTCATTAATTTGAAATGTCTGTCAACTGTTTGTAGACAATGCTTGTTGGTCTTAAATATATCCTGCTTTATGCTAACGCGAAACCCAGTTCAAGCTCCACTCTCCCTATAGAGCTCCCTTTTAAGCTCTAGAATATGAGTGTGTGTATACACAGCTCTCAGGTAGTGTTGCTCTTTGACTAATGATGAAAATTAGCCAAGAGGAAAAACGTGTAGAGAGAGGTCCCCCCACGTCCCCCTGTACATATTTACATATTTACATTTATAAGTGTTAGTGCTTAGCAACAATTACAGTTGAAAGTCATTTAAGTTAATAATGCAAACAATGCGAATGGAGAACGCGATGAAAATGTCATTAAGGCGATTTAATACATTGAAATGGGCAATTGAAGGAGGACCGTAAACCGCAGGAGTCGCGGCAAAGTCGCTGGCAGAATAATAGCGTAACAGAATAGCAGTAAAAAAGGAACAGGAGCAAGAGCAGAAGGAGGACTCGCCATTAGACCCACTGCTGATTAATGGAGCACCTCTATTGTCATTAAACTATTCGGGTCAAATGGCGCTGCAAAAGATTTGCCGTTAACTAATTTCAAGCAGTTTTTAGGAGCCCAAAGGGAAGGGGAGAAGCCAATCCAATGCTAAAAAGCGAAACATGACACTACACACAAAAAGTAAAAGTTGAGTGTAAATTGAAGTGGAGCAAAGATTGCCATCGTTGCTTCTTTTTTGCAGTGTAAGGAAATAGTAGATGGCGATGATAGTTTCGCTGAGCATTTGACTGCGCTGATGTACGCTGGACTAACAAGGATAATTGCAAAAGGAAGTAACAATAAACTCAATGTTATCGAATCGCATTCAGTTATAGCAGCCACCACACACCCACACCCACACCCCGTCTGTGGGTTGGAGAACAAAAGGGCAGACAGACCGAGACCGAGACCGAGACCGGCACAGTACAGTAGAGTACCCGTAGCACAAGTACATATATGTATATGTATATGCCCAGCCGGGTGTCCTGCTGTCCTGCTGGGGAGTCCCAACAGCAACAGCAACAGCAAAAGCAAAATGTTTGCAAGAGCGCGCAATCAGCGTAAAGTGCGCGACGCTTTGTAAGTGAAACGATAAAAAAACTGTGGGTAATCGGGGCAGTGTGTGTGTGTGTGTGTGTGTGTGTGTGTGTGTGTGTGTGGCATGAGGTAAAACACAACGGAAGTGGGCATTGGAAACAGGCAAACGAATGTTGCAAACGCCGTGGCAAACAGTCGAGAAAATAATAAAAATGTCCTTTATTGACGCAACGACAGCGCGCTGCTCGATTGTTCTCAGCTTTCTCCTGTTACGCTTCCTCTCTCTGATTCCTTACTCTCCCTCTGTTTCCTTGTTTCTCTTTCCGCTGAGCGACTGCAGCGACTTTGACGAACTTTCCTGCCTCTCAACTCCAACTCCATGTGGCAGCAGGCAAAGCAATTCAATGCGCCGTAGTGCTGTCAATTGCACAGCAAATGCAATCAGCCGGACAGACGGACGGACAGACAGACAGACAGCATAAAGCAGTTAATCAATTAGTTAATTAAATGTTATGCACATGGTTAGCTTTGCAGCTCAAGACGAGCTTGGCAGCCTGGGCAGCCAGACTCGAGCTTTAAATCTAGTAAAAGCTTAAAGACTTGACTAGATTCCAGTGAATTCGCTCGAAAGGAACTTGGCTTATAACTTATCGAAAAATGTACATTTCTTTTATTAGAATAGAAAATTTGGTAGCGAATATGCAAAATACACAGTTGATTGATTTGGAAATGTATAAATGGAAATAGAAAGAACTCGTTCGACTTGCTTCCAGCCTATGATGAATTTGAATTTGGATTTGGAGCACTTGAATTTTGACTTGATATTGAAACGGACTTTAGTTGCTGTGTGTGATTCGCTGGCCAAGACTTCGATTTCGATTGCTCTACACTCTCTATGGGGTTAGGTGTAGCAGTTGTGCCTCCAAGTGCAACAAACGGTCCGTGGCAGACGCCAGATTCATATGTTCCTTGGACAGCAGCATCAGTGCATTTTCCTCATCCACGCCAAATTTGCCCAGTTCAGCAATCTTGCGTCCACAATCGGGTTGAGCATGTGGCCCCTTGGCATAGACATGGGTCCAGTGCTTGGCTGTTTGCACGTAAATATCTGGCTTGTATTTGACTTGAAAGCAAGCCTCAAGGTTCTCCGGATCCTCCAAGTGCCCCGATGACAGTAAAACACGCACGGTCAAGAGTATAACCCGCAAGGCTATGGCCGGACTCCAGTTACTCTTGAAGACATCTCGGCAAATGACTCCCGAGGTGCAGTTGATATTTGGATGCCAGATCTTTGTCCTAAAGCGCACATCGGGAGCACTGAATGGATACCGCTCCGGCAGTCTCAGCTCCAGCACAAAGATGCCCCCCTCATAGGCAGACTCCTTGGGTCCGGCTAGCTCGACGCGCAATTGGCACCAAGAATCATCCAACATTTCAACCTTAAGCACCCCCTGGTCGAGCTCATCGCCACGCATCAGTTCCATCAGTTCGCGATGCACTCGACATATGGGCGAACTCTCAGCAGCTGTTTCTGTTTAGAGGGCGGTGTAGGAGTTACTACATTGATTGCAATGGCATTGGTTCACTAATACTACCTTTCTTCTTTAATGTCAGCATATTGTTTGCTTTTTTTCCTCGTGTATAATTGCTTTACGTTGTATTCGAGTTGAAATATTTGAAACTTATGGCAGTACGAATTTAGTCACAGAGCACAGAGACGATAGATGTTGATTTATATGTTGTCTATGCCTACTCGATGTACAAAACTCGAACTCGAATATTTTCTGCCTACTGAATGAGCTTTATTTCCGATTTCGGATTGTTCTCAGTGTACTTTCCACACTACTCTACTGTACACTACTATAAGCCCATGAATGTCAGACCAAGACAATGGCAACGCAGCTGGCAGCAAAGTTAAAGGCAAATGCCTATAGAGGAAGTTGAGCGAATGGGGACAAAGCCAATGAAGTTTTGTTCTGCGGCTGGCGACAATTGAGCTGTTACACACACGCACACGCACACGCATGGAGTGGGATACAGTGAGTGTGGGGGGAGAGTGGAGGGCCACATTGTCTACCCTGCTGCTGTGAAACATATCCAATCACTTGTTACATGCCCAAGCCAATGTTTTCGCCTCCACCCTTTTCTGTTGCTGTTTTGTCATATCTGTCCTCTATTTCTGCTCCTTTTTCTGTAGTCATATTTGTGCTGCGTACACGGTGCGTATGCGTGTTTTTAATTGCCAACGAAGGCATTGTTCATACGCCGCGTGTGACAAATCAACAGGATATCTCTCCCTCTACACGCGTGTGTGTGTGAGCTAGCGGGATTCCATGTCTTATTGCTGTCATGGCCATTTGTTGCGTGTCAAGCACCCCGCGCCCCCCCTTCACCCTAACTTCTTAACTATGCCACAGCCAAGCAGTCTGACTCCACTTTGCCTTGCAGACGTTGGCTCCGTTTTCATGCACATTTATCGTGATTAGCTATTAATTGATAATAATTAACTTAAGCACATGGCACAGATGTTAGTCCCAGCAGCAGCAGCAGCAAAAACAACTGAGAGCCATATTAACAACATTCGCGTTTGCAGATTTGCTGCCTGCCTCCTGCCTCCTGCTCATCGATATTGACTATTTGTTTCTGTTTCTCTTTCTGTCTGTATCTGTGTCTGTGTCTGTCCCCCCTTCACTCTACTCTCTGCTACAGCCCGTCAGTTGCCCCCCTTGGCCCATTAGGTCTGTACAGTTACTCCATGCCAGTCCTCAGTCATTTGATGTCTTTGCGTTTCTTTTGTGACGCTGTTTGCTTTAGTTTCTCCTCAGTCTGGCATTAGCATACATTACTTAACTTTAGCAAATACATACTATACATATGCCAGCAGCACATGGAGCAGAGAGTATTTCGCTTTAAATTAAGCAAAACTGGGTTTACATTTGCAATAGACAAAGCTCTGCTAAATTTCATTTTAGAAATATACAGAAATATACAGAAATATATAATAAGAAGAAAATGTAAAAAAATGTTGAACAAAAGACGTAAATGAAACAGATAAATATATAATATATATAGATAATAATAACAAAAATATTTGAAACTACTATAAATTATATTTGATTCATCCATATAATTCAATGCTAAACACTTGAATCCAGGCAAATGAATTGATTAGAATTTATCTTCAACCTTCTATTTATTTAACGTCGACTACGTCCAGTCGACAGAATCACAATTAATTTAAATTTAAATTTAAAAGTAAAAATTAAAAATAAGAATAGATCTAACTCTAAATCTGGGTCCAGCATTTGCTGCATGGATTGGGGAAAACCCAATCAGACCAATGTTAGTGGTTAATTGTTAGTGTTAAGATTAGACAGATATGTGAGGATGGAAAGTCGAAGACTCTATAGAGACGGTTAAAATCACTGCAGAGTATCCAAAAAGGTTTATGCAAGGAATACTTTAATTTTTTATTTATAGTTTATTTGCAATAATATTTACACAATTCCAAGCTACAATTAATAACGTATATAACTATTAACTCAATAGTGATAGACTCACTGTGTTTAGCAGTCCAGTAGCCTACACTAAGCCCAGCTGGAATGTCTGGTTTCTTTAGCAGTGGACTCTATTTAATTTGGCTTTATTAATAGCATTAATATGAACAACAGTTTCACCTAACTGCGTGCACTGCCATACCTATTTCCATACAATAAATTCTTATCTAAATCTCCGCACCACCAGCAACACCCTTGACTTAATTCATTGATTAACAGCTAGCAAATGCCTCTTGTGTTAAATACACAAACTACACACACACACACACACACACATACAGTATATAGTAGTATATAAGCCTTTGTGGTCAGATAACAGCAGCTCGCAGACCACGCCCCCTCATTAACATAAACCGCAGAGAAATCAATTGGGTTAAATGTGTTCATTATCTAACAATTTGACTGTGGAGCAAAGATTAATATGGCACAACAGTCTTTAATTAATCGCTCAATAGTCTTTGCGTAATTATTAAGGGCTTAAGTGGATTTTAAACACACTTTGTAGTAGTAATTGAAAACACTCTCTACTTACAGTAAGTCGCGCTCTGGTATTGCACTGTGGTTTACGCTGATCTCTTGCCTGTTTTTCTCACAAGTGCTACACGCATGATGGTAATTAATTGATTGATCGAATATGTGATTTCTTGAGAAATTCAATTTAATTTTTCACACTTAACACTGTGCAACAAACAAAAAAAAATTGTCGAACTTGCGGAACACAACAAAAAAAAGTACTTTTGTATTGCCGACGGTTGGAAATATATTTCGAAAACTTGATTGAATTTATTAGTTTGCAGCTTGTTGATTGATTGACTAATTGATTGATTGCTTGATTTAGTTGACAAACTTGGGAATATTTCTACACAAAATACAACACGTATATTTTATTTTTTAATAAATTCTTTATTGAATTTGTTTTGGGTTTAGTCAATGTATTTTCATTTCATTTCTGTTTTGATTTTTAATCATTGGTGAATTTAATGCTCGATTTACTGTTTATTGTTTTGTTGTGGCGGAATTGTTTGTTTGATGTATTTTTTGCTTGAGATTTGAATGGTTGGCTGCTGTCACTGCTGCTGCTGCTGCTGCTGCTACTGCTGCTGCTGCTGCTACTGTTGCTGCGTGCTCCGTTCGGCACGTGCGAACACGTTCAGATTTCATAACCAACTGTCGAGTCAGGCTGAGCCAGCAGCCGACAGGAGCCGCACTTTCACACTTCCAGCCGAACGAGCGAACGAACGAACAGCAGCCGAGCCGAGCGACCACGACGACTACGGCACGATGTGTCGCATTTGCGAATGCTCGAAAAGCCTTTCGAATTGCGCTAGCAGGAGAAGAGTGCCGAAGAGGGGTGGAGGGGAAGAGAGGAGAGGAGCGCTGACTCTTTCGGCATGCCTAACGCACGCACAGCCCTCTCCATGGACCGAGCGAGACTTTTGGGCGCTGTTGCTGTTGCGCCTTGGACAGGTCAGCATTGTCAACATTGTGGACTGATAAGCGACAAGAAACGATACGGCACGACACGGCACGACACGACACGACACGACACTACACGACACGATACGCTTCTACCTGCTCGCTCTCTTAAGCGCGCGCTCTCACACTCTCTTTGGAGCCTGCTCGCTCTTCCACACGCGCTTTAAGTGAAATGCGTATTAAAGCGAAAATGCCTCAAGTATTGCACATTATAAAGCCGAAGCCAGGCATAAAACTTTGACCATTAGCCGCCTTAATGTGCCGCGCGGCAAATTCGTCAGCTGGTCAGTGGTGCATTCATTGTCTCCTAAGCGTGTGTGTGTGTGTGTGTGTGTGTGTGTAACACACCAATGTTGAGTGCCCCTATTGACAACTTTACTCTCACTTTTCACTTGCCCATTTCACATTTCCCACTTCCCACTCTCATTTTTATTCCCCATTACGTTTAAGTGGTTGCCACATCAGTGGAGTGGGGGCACCACTCAGAGGAGGCAGAGGCTGGAGGCAGCCTTAATATCTGCTTAAACTTAGTACTAGACAAAGAACTTTTCAGCAAGTTCCAAATGACCAAATACTATATGGATTAATTCGGAATTATCTCTGTCAAAATTATCCTATAATGTGTGTATGATAATCTACAGTCCCAGCATAGACAGCAAGGGAATCAGTCCCTATCGACAGGCCCTTGGAGTGAGTGGTCCACACATTATGGGGAACTCATATATTTCGTTTGAGCTTGAAACTCCAACTGGCACTCCAGCTTCAACTCGAGCTGAAACTCAAACTCGTCATGGCAACCCGCACACAATGGCAAGTGTGACCCTTCCGCATGTTAAAGTCTAAGTGATTGTTTTAGGATTTGCATGCCAACTGTGACACACACACACACACACATAACTAAATGGCGAAACAGGTGTTGGGAATGGGGCAGAGCGACCAAAAAGTCAGAGCAACATGAAACGCAGCGGGCAACAGCAGGTTGACTTTCATGCCGGGATGGATGGATGACTGACGAACTGACTGACTGACTGACTGACTGAGTTGACAAGAGTTGAATGCAACAATTTATGCGGCTCACTTCAGGCCGTATGCGTGCTGTCAACAAGCGCTGCACGAGTCCGTTACATTTGGAGTACAAAGTTGAGTCTGAGTGAAAGCCAAGACGATGGTGAACATCTTGACCGCGACGAAGGCGGAGGCGGAGGCGGAAACGCGAGTGACACATGTTACTCCAAGTGGTCTCCGGCGGAGCCTCAGCAGCACCACAGCACCACAGTGCCCCACGACTCACACACACACACACACACACACACACACATGTGAGCCACTATGACATATTGTATCCACAGGCGTACGTGCCCTGTGTGTCAACTAGGAAAGTTTGCCTCTTGCAGCAACTGCCACGCCACTCCAGACTTTATGCCTCAAAATATCCCGCTGTTCTGCACTCCCACGCCCAGTTCTATGTCTACGTCTACGTCTACGACTATTGCTGTTGCCATTGTTGTTGTCACTTTGGCTTGTTTACGGCCGCGTCCGTTGCACGTTCCTTGGGTGTAGACTTTGGTTTTTATGCGGCTCACACACATAAATTATATGAAAGACATATTAGTTGGTTGATTTTGATAGTGGCCAAACTTTTGGCTAAGCAGTAAAAACTGCTGCCCGCCTAACCACGCTCACATCTTGACGGTTTCTCCCACTCCCAATCCCACGGACAGTGCACAGTGGGTCGAGTAGTACTCAAAGTGTTTACAAATCGAAAGTTATCGACATTGGTTAAGCGAAAATACTCTAATTACACAGGGGCGAATGCGTAGCCCTTTCGTAAATAAGCTGTATATAAATAGGTGAAATATACACCGATTTCCCAGTGGGTTCAATGGAACAGTCGGATGCTACCGACCATACAGAGACTATGCCATTAAACTGAATTTTCGTCTATAGACTAATAGAGATTATGTTATATGATATGATATGATTATACTATATACCCAATCTGTCATTATCTGTTTATATAGAGTAGTTTATCCTGACTGACTGATGGACTCACTGATCACACACACTTCTGCCTGATTGACTGACTGACTGACTAACTGATAGCTACAGCTGAACTGAAATACCTAATTTATCAAAATCTAGAAATAATTGTAATGAAATCGATATGAAATGAGTTGAATAAAAGTGAAAGTACAAGTAGAATAGACTCAATGCTGTATCAGAGAATGGCTTATAGCATACCCTATTGCAGTCAGGTCAGAGTAATCAGGCTACAGGTAAGCTCGTTATGCAGGCCCAGATATGAAGTGGCAAATGCTCTTTGGCTCATAAGTTCTAATGCAATCCGGTAGAGGACTTAGCTTTACTTGGGTCTCGACTCGAACTCTGGCTCTCACTATGGCTCCGTCTGTTGGCCCAACTGCACAAATTACACAAATCACATTTAAGTTGTGGCCAGCGAGTGTCGCAACTTTTGGCCAGTTTGCGAGTGTCCCAAATCAATAAATTAGAGTCGCTGACCCCGCGGGACACGTAACTAAAACACAGCATATTTGTGATACATGGAGGACGCGGCGGAGGCGGAAGTGGCAGCAGATGAGGAAGTAGCGGAGGAAGTGAGCGTGTGAGCGTTGAGTGTGCACTGCCATTGGGAGCGGAAAGTTTCAATAGACCAAAAACTGACCCAAAACTGTGAGACAAACAGTCAGGATGAACAGTCAGACAGACAGACTCGGTTGCCTCCTGTTACTAACTGACCTTGAAAGCACGAATTTGACCCAGCAGAGCAGAGCGCTCTATGCTCCTCCATGTTGCATTTCGAAATTCGCACAACTTTGGCACATTTGTCACTATTCAACATGAAAAAGAGAAACAACAAACACCAAACGCGTTGCACAGTTGCCGAGTGCAATGAGATGTTGCAGACAACACACACACATGCACACACACACACACACACTGAAATCACAAGTCTCCACTTGCCACTGCTCAGCCCTTTATCAGTCAAAGTTAATAACTGCCACAGGCCACTGCCCGGGGGTGAGTCTAAATGAGTCAAGTGCGGGGCAAGGGCATACACACACACTCTAACATACTACACTGAACAACAAATTCAAGTAATGGCGTCTCCATAATCGATTCAAATCAATGATATGTATACATTTTCCATCTAAAAATAAAGTTTGAAAAAATGTTGCCTACATTTCAGCGTCGAATTTCTATGATACGTTTGAAGAGAAGACATTTCAATTATTTAAATTACATGTGAAAGTTCCTGAATTAGCTGATTTCATTTTTCTCAGTGTAGAGCATATGTGCAACGTTATCTGCGTCGCTAGCTGCCTATGGGTCGGCTCTCCTGCCACGCTCACGCCCAGCACCCGACGGGCATGTCAAAAGGTGCCTCGTCCCAACACGACTGTGAGTGTGTGTGCGTGTGTGTGTGCGTGTGTGTGTGGGTGTAGGGAAACATGTGTGTATACGGTAGAATGTGTTGTTGTTGTTGCTACTGTTAGTTTTTTGACTGCGTTGAGGGCCAACTTTTTTAGCAACTACAATAATTTAGTATAGTTCAAAAAGTTCCACCTGTCCACATCCGCATTCGCATCCGCACTGAGCGTGTGTGTGTGTGTGTGTGTGTGTGTCTAAAGTTTATTGCTAAAATTATATTGCAGATTTTTGCGCCATAGACACAGACAGAAAACAGATCCAGTTCTACCTATACCTTTTCGTAACCCACACACACACTTACAGAGAGCGCACCGCATTTTATAGCCGGAAAAACTGTAGGTGAGGCATTCTTGTGGCTTGGCGTCGTCGTCGTCGTCTTGTGAAAATATTTGGAAAAACTTTTGCAATTTATCTGCTTCATAGCCAGCTAGCGACAAAAAAGCTCTTTGAGCACACAGCCCAGGCACGAGCACGAGACCAAGCATCTTTAGCAATGTCTCTCACTCGGGCTCCAGCTGCAACTCGCAACTCGCAACTCCAGCTCAACGATTCACTCTCCCCATACAGCCATTCCGACTTGCATTTCCACACAAATAACTATAGTCTACTCGTCTTACAATTACATCAATATTCTCTCACTTACCCTAATGAAGAGTTTCCATTTTGTATTCATTTTTCAATTCTTGTAATCGAAAGTGGAATTCGGAATGCGCCAAGGTACAAGTACATAAATCCATATGTCTTTAATAGACACCAAGATCCAAATGCCGTACCAATTGCAAAATGAATCCAGTTAAAGTAATTTGGCCATAGATTGGCCTCTTGTCCTCCTTCATTCCTCCATTCCGCCATTCCGCCATTCGCTCTTTACGCCTTCAGTCAGCTCTACAATTTGCCCTCTAGTGTTCTTGTCCAGATGGCCAAGTGGTGATAAGCAACTGGCACAGTGTTCTGCGAATCACTCGCATATATCATTGTAGTTCGGATGGCATGGCTTAAGTGGAGTCATTGCTGCAACATCAAGAAGTGCTGGCTGCTCATTGGAACTGATATCCTGTGGTGAATCAATGAGTTCGTGGAAATATATAACCTACCAGAGGAATACATTTATTAAATGGAACAACTGAAATTGCCTAAAGGACACAGCTAGTTCCTGGACTCGTCTAGGACTCACGGGGCATCGGAATTCTGCAAAGGAAAATGTAAATTGAATTCTATATTATTGCTAATTTCAATCTAAACTTTAACTTTTAGTAAAGCTCTAAATGCAACTTATTATATATTGAGTCACTTACTAAACTAAAGTACAACTCAAAACAGAGATGACGACAGCATCTTTATGAATATGCATTGACCAGAACCTGTTGGGAATTATGAACCGATGAGTATGAGAATGCTAAGGATGCCATGCTCCCGTTAAAGTTAACGAAACGATTTGAGCTCTGACCCAATTCCCGTTCCGCTCTGCCTTGTTGTTGATGAAGTTGAGTTCTACTACTCATGTGTCAGTCCCTTTTTGCCCCTTTGGTTTTATTTCCAACGCATTCTTTTCGTTTTTCGTTTTTTTGTGGTTCTTAGGGTTTTACGGGTTTTCGGCTTGTCTTTTTGTTCAAGAACTGAGAACTGAGAACCGAGGGCAGCAGGAGACAGCTTGGAAGGATTGTTGGTCGTTCAACGGCCACGCCCATTCGAGAACCGCAGGGCAAACGTGGCAGAGGGCATTAAAACATCTGTTGCCAACAAAATCAGTGCATGTGTGTGTGAGTGTGTGTGTGTGTGTGAGTGTGTACACACACTTCAACTCATTAGCGCGTAAAGAATCTTAACGCTTCAAAATGAATTAATTTTCATCCAATTTGACGTTGTCGCACACACACGCACACACACACACAAAGAGACAGCATCTTGATACTGCTTGCACCTGTCTATGCCCCTTTCACCGTCTGCCTTGCTTTCTTTCTTTATCAGCTGCTCTTAGCACGACTCTGCGCCTGTACACAGACTACAATTTTGATTATTTTTCCTCTTCTTTTCTTTTGCTTTCTACACTCTGCTCTGACGTCAGCTGGCTCAAAACTAAAGACATAGGCTTGGGATTTCTCTCGAGATGCGTGTGCGTGTGTGCGTGTGTGTGTGTGTGTGTATTTAAATCCGATTTGAATAATTACAAATTTCAATTGTATGAAACCAACAACAGCAGCAGCAGCAGCAGCAGCAGCCGCCGTCATGACAGCCCAGCAATATGACGCCATATGGAAATGGCACTTCACACACACATACACTCAAAAAAAGAAGAAGAATGGTGTTTCCTTACTTTATTGCCCAAATTAAAGTCAAATTTGAACTTGAACTTCAGTAATTTCATACTCTGTGCCTCCTGGCTTATTAGGCAATTATTTTTTAGAGTGTACAGAGCAACACTAGCGGTGTGGCACGCACAATGGGCACAGCAGCCATGGCAGCCGCTGTCATTGCCGGTGTCATCGTCGCAGTTGCTGCTGCTGCTGCTGCTGCTGCTGCTGCTGCTTTCACAGTCGCTGGCTACGAGCAATGCTAACAGCAACAGCAACAGCAGCAACAGCAACATCAACGGCTTCTGTTTCTGCTGAGTTAAAGATAAGATTATTACCCAACATATACAATCATACACACACACACACACACACACACAGCTCGAGCCTCTGCTTTGGATTTATTTACGTCTACACACATTGTTGTTGCTGTTGGTGTTGCCGTTGCTATTGCTGTCAGCGTCGCGTCGCGTTTGCTTTTTGTTTGAGCTCCGCTTTGCGGTCGGACTATTTGGGGGCATTGCTACGTGCCACAAGTACTTGAGCACACACACATTGGGGTACTTACATTTTATTCATATTATTGAAATAATACCCGTACTTCTACTTAAGCGTAATTCTCACATCTGCAGGCGTTGAAGCGACAGCAAACACCAACACCAACAGCAACACCAACAGCAACACCAACAACAGACAGCATCAACACCAACGCCAAAGCCACAGCAAAAGCTATCCAATTTCTGTCGCGAAGCGTTTTTCAATATTTTCCCGGATAAAAACGCAATGAAATTCGGCCCAACAAGCAGATAAAATTTGGTATTATCATAGTAATAACCTGGCTGAAAAGTATGCCGAAAGCCGAAGCTTAGCTACTATCTGTGGCATTCAAATCGATTTCTTTCGATGCAAAGAAATTATATTCAAATATGCTGTACGATGTGGAAAACAGATGTCAAACAAACTCGAGGCTTTTGCAAATATTTATTCATTCACATTAAGTTAGCTTGCAATTAAAATAACAGTCTAACTACGGTCCACGGTCTATTGAAAATATTTTATTATTTTATTGTAACTTATAAATAAGAATTTGAGCATTTCTATATATTGGGCAATATTATCATAATTCTTTGGACACAATAAAATTGTTTAATTTGAAATGAATTCTACATTTTCATGCTATGTATTCAGAGTTAATACTTTAGCTTAAGTAGACTGCTAAAAGTTCTATTAGATGCACAAAAGTGGAGCGGGTAGTAGTATAATCGTAGTTTGTAGTTTTGTGGGCAACAGAACGTATGAGCAATTTTAATGGTAATAATAATCACAATCACAATCACTAATAGCAATAACACTCGTACCGCCACGACCAACAACAAATTAAAAACCTAATAATTGTCTAATTATAATTCCGACTAATGAGTTTTCAAGTGGTTATCTTCATCTAGCCTAAGCTGCCTGCTGTTGGCCATGTGAACACACTCCCCACTCCCCACTCGCCATACCCATACTCAGCGGCTCATTGTGTCCTTGTTGTCGAGGACAACAACATCGAATGTTATGTCTTTGCTTGGCAAATTTTTGTGGTGTTTCTATGATGGGGTGATGGGGTGTGGGGAGTGGGAGTGGAGAGTATTGTGTAAGTATTTAGCATGCTTATCGCTTAATTGCTTGACTAACAACAGAACAACCAACAGAGGAATAACAAGCACAACTGCCACATGAAATATACAGAATACAAAACAAATACCAAATTTATCAAAATTTAACGCAGACAAACTTTTGCGAGTGTTTTGCATTGAAGTTGTTCTCGTTGTTGCTGTTGCTGCTGCTGTTGAGTAGGAGGAATTTCCAATGAGCCAACCACTCGCAACACTTTCAAATTGAACCGAGTGGAAAGGTACATGGAATACCCTGTAAGGAAATACTACAATAACCAGGGTAGTATTCAATGCCAGCAGACATTTTCAACACTTAACAAGTTGCTTACCCTCTTGATAATCAATCATTAATACAGAAATTAGCCCTTCAACAGCACGAGCCCCCATCGCAATCGTTGCCAATGGCAACTTTGAGCCTTTTGTGGCAGAGGAGTGGGGCGAAGTGGGGCGAAGTGGGGGGCCGAAGTGTATGCAGTTATAACAAAGTTTTTAACGAGTGCAACTTGTAAATGTTTTCATGGTGACATGCGGCATGTGGCATGCACCCCAGCAAATATAAGCAGAGCCCCGTCAGTGGGGCAGCACTTGATGCCAGCTTTTGCCGTTGACGTTGCGGCTCATGACACTTATAAATCAGGTAACGGGTAAGAGGAAACGCAGCTACACGGAGAAAAATAATGTAATGTAAGTCTACCAACCTGAGTTGTACATTTTCCTGTTGTCCTTCATTGTTGTTTGGGTTTGCTATGCGAATAAGTTATCTGTATCTGTAGATACTTAACGTTGCGATTGCGATTGCGATTCAATGTGATTTTGGTTCAGATTTGCTGTGGAAGTATCTCTTAGCCTGCGTCTCGTTTACCTATGAAATAGGTGGAATTTTCCAATATGTTTTCCTTTCTGTGTATAGCAGCAGTATTTCCACACCTCAAAGCTGCGTTAGTTAACTAAAAATAGACTATAAGTAGAGCCGGCAAGTGGTTGTGGGACTAAGCCTCTGCCTCTGTAATAAGTAATGCAAATAGCTCAATGCAAATTTCAATGCCCGAGGATATGAAACATTGATAACTACACAACACACACACACACACTCGCACACATTCGCACACACAGATTAATATACACATCGTATAATGATTATTTTGCCAATCAAAGTGCGACCTCAAGCGTTTTGAGGGGTTTTGACTGGAAACTAATTAAAAACAATGAAACAGTCTAGTGCGAAATAGAGCATAGAGTGGTGGAGTGGCAGAGTGGGGTGTGTGTGGGGGGGGGGTTAACGGCTTAGGCAGCTCAAACCGGATGACAGGAAGTGCGCATAATGAATTAGCGTGACGGAAGCGAACTAGAAAGCCAAAAGCCTCCTCCCGGTTAAGCCATTACAGCACGCGCTACCTCTGATAAGCCATTATTGGGAGGTGGACGCTGTCCATAGCCAGCAGCAGCGGCGGCGGCAGCGGCAGCGGATCGATGCCAATAGCTATGACGTTGGCCATGCTTATAATGGCCCAGCCAGCTAGCAATTTATGCATACGAACGATTCCCGTCTTGGTCGCAAAACGGTTATCAAACGGTGGGAGTGGGGTAATGGAGGATGTTTGTGGACTATAAATGCGTTCAAAGTGTTGGTAAATGGCGTGCATAAATTAAGAACAAAGCCAGTGATTGAAATGGCCAGAGGGTACTTAAGGCCTTGCCGAGTCGATAGTGTGGGTAGGCGCCCAATTTTTCGAAATCGAAATGGAATTAACTGTTGATGATTTCTGGAGGGTGACAACTACGGACTACGCACACTATGGAATAACGTATATGGTATATCGACAGCTAGCAAAAGCTGCAAATATATAAAAATTTTAAATACATTGCTTTATACAGATATTATCATGTCTGTTCAATTCCAGAGCTTCATTTGACTAAGCTTTGCGCATGCGTAGACACTCTGCCTGTAAATTACATAATCAACTTCATATATATACATGTGTGTGAGTGTGTGTGTGTGTGTGTATGGCTTTCTGGATTTGCTCATGCAAGAAATCAACATATCAAAATTAATTTCCCATGCATAAATAAGTAATATGAATGTCAATTTAATGCATGCAAGAGCCAAAGAGGCGGCTTCCTGAGAGGCAGCATCATAATGTACATACATAAATATGTCATACACACACTCACACGCTGACACACTCACGTATTGACAGTGTAAATTAGTGTGTGTGTGTGTGTGTGTGTGCCTTAGTAGGTGTAATTTTAATACCAACCGCCTTTTGCCATTAATAATTTTTTGTTAGGGTAGCCTATCACACACACACACACACACACAAACAGAGAGATACACATGTGCTTGCGTGTGTGTATGTTTGTGTGTGTGTGTGTAAAAAAGAGCGAAAGCCAATATCCCGAGCAAATTTCAGTGAATTATGGCAAATTACATTCTTATCGATTGGTCCTTCATCCCCCCTCATATGGGACAGCAGACCCTTAGCATAAGCTTGGGTTGGTGTTGTTGTTGTTGTGCACCTTCAAATTACCGTACATAGTATATATACTTATAATAAACACGCCCCCCAACATCTGAAAGGTGGTGCGGTAATATTGCCCATTGGCCAAGTGATGTCATTAAAGCAGTCACTTCGCACTGCGCATCCTATCCAATCCAATCCTATTCTGTTTCACAAATCACATTGGGGGGAAATGGAAATGGAATACTCGTATGTGTGGGCATTGGGGAATTTCGATCCAACGAAACAGTCCGTATGTCCAAGGTTTGGCATAATTCGTTTACATGGAAATTGACAGATCACTCAAGCACACACTACACACATCAAGTCAACCAGAACGAACAGCAGCAAGCAGTTGCAATTCCAACCTGTCGACCCTCTTCTCTGACTAACTCTGCAAATTACCATAAAAAAAAGAAATACTCTCATAAACTGATTTACTATAATGTCGATGTCACTTACTCTTTGCCACATTCCCATTTGACGAATAAAAATATTACTGTCCAATAAAGTACAGACAGACCGAATATTGATAATTGACAACTAATATTTATGTAAACATTATTATATTTTAGTTTCAATACAATATATAATACTATACTTTGTTTTCTTTAATTTTTCATTTTATTTTAATAAAAAATAATCTGCATTTTCATTTTAAAATATTTAGATAAAAGTTTTTCTTTTGAAATATTTAAATATTTAGCCGACTGTTGGGTGCGCTCGACTGCAGCTCAAAGTACTGCGCCGACATTAAACGTTCACTGAAAGAGTTTTGACTTTTCTTTTCAGCAGATCATAAAAATTGATGCAAGCCATAGTCTAATTTTTATAGAATCAGTTATGTTTGAACACAAATTGCCGAAGGAAAATATGCACTGGTAAGGGGAGGAAAATTATCTGCTTCGATTTACTGTGCGCGCATTTGGCGCCCAACGTGGGGATGCTACAGACTCTGCGTAATAAGATAACCTTATTGCATATGTTTATATTACAGCCATGCGTATGTTAGCATCTTGTTGTGTCAGTGTGTGAGTGCGTGTGTGTGAGTGTGAGTGTGCACTTGAAGCGAAAACACCTAACAGCCGTTGATGCTTAAAGACGACATCGCCCCAAATAAACCAAAAGCAAAGCCCAAAAGCAACAGCAGCCCACCTGCCGTCGCGCCATTATGCCACAGCCACTGCCACGCCCATCTGGCAGACAGACACAAGACAGCCTTAGCAAGACTATAGGATGAGAGATGGCATGGGAGAGAGCTGTGCCTGTCGTATTTGTGCTCAGTGCTGCCTAATAATGTGATTGCCTTGTTATGGTTAAGCCATATAATGTAATATGTTTGTATGTATTCGTACGGGTATTCGAATGAGTGTGAGTGCGAGTGTGAGTGTGCGAGTGTGAGTAACTCAGTGTGTGCGTGCTGGATTCACAAATTCATTTTTATGATCATGTGAAATTTATTAATATTTATTGTTGTATTTGTTTGCTCTTGCCACCATTGGCATTACCATTGCCACCATCGTGCCACCGTGCCACTGCCAGTGCGGCTGCTGCTTGTGGCGTTTTGCTTATTGTTTTTATATGTACTCAACGCCGACAACGACACCAACACCGAGACCAATACCAATACCAATACCAGCATCAATGTATGAAACACATTTGCCATCTATTGTATTTGCAACATTTGTATCTGTGACTGTCAATTGCAAGCCAATGCCAAAGGTGACCCCAGGCCACACCCACACCCACGCCGCCCACACCAAAGACCAACTGCAGATCGTAACTGTACCTGAGCTAAGCACGTGCATGGAAATCGCATAAATACAAATTACCTCCGCCCCTTGCCCAACTGCACTCGCAATCCACTCCAAGTGGATATTGCCGTGCCCTATGCTTAGCTGTGGCAAGCAAATTTTGGAGCTTCCCCATGAATGGAACTTAATTAATGCAACTTGGCTTTGCCTAAGCCACATATCCAATATCAGATATCTTTAGTTGAAATTTAAACTGAAGTAAAAGTATTTATATCTAATTACATTTTCAAGATAATAGTAATTCATCTATACAAAGTTCTTTGTCCTGACTGACTGACTGATTGACTGACTGGCTGACATAAAATAAATCATTATATACCATGTTAAAGACTCATTTCAAGTGGTTGTTCATAACTTGCATTCTACTAGGCAAATAACTGCAACTATTTGTACCTGCAGTAATCACTGTTGCATGCTCCTCCTACGCTGTGGCAGCTCAGCAGCCTACGAGTATCGTAGGTACTCGGTACCTACGTATCTGCTTTATAAAAACTTTAGCGTTTGCGTCTACGGTGACGGTGACGGCATGAAATCAAATCTCATGCAAATTATACGCCTTTTTACGCATTAACACAATGGTAGTCGCGTGAGGTATGTGGCATGCGCCATGCGCCATGTGGCAAGGGGCATGGACTTTGTTCGTTTGTGGTAGTGTTGAGTGCTGATTTGGATCAGACTTTGGCTTGGATTCAGATACAGTTTGAGGTTGCTTTACGTGGGGGGTTATGCAATATGCCAAAACTGTTGGATGATGCCATGCACGAGGTGCGTGGGGACAACGGAGATGTGGAGAGTGTGGGTTTGGGTCTTCGTTTAAATTTGCCTTCAATTGCTGGGAATTTCAAACCCAAGCGGGTGGAGATAAGCAGCTCAACTACGATAAGCCCTGTTCGCGAAAATTACAAAAATATAAGTAAGAAAAATGTTGTATAAACAAGTCTGAGGGTATTCGCTTTAAGCTGCCTGCAATAAGAATTTGTGATTAAAATTGAAAGTAAATTAGCGTTAGCTAGAGTCACTAGTATAAAGTGCTGAAATTTCTTGACAAATCCAAAATAACTCAGCTCCTAAACTGTTTCAAGCACCTCTATATATACCCTTTCAATCTAACATCTACAGGGTATGAAGACAACAGCTGCAAAAGGAAACGCGGTGCTGATGAAGCGCCTTGGCTGGAGTCAAGAAAACGCCAGAGAAGCAGACACATAAATGATGAAAAACGGCTGAGAGGAAGGAGAAGTAATACAACAGTATTGTGGAGCATCGTGTGTGCCGTCTATGTCGTATGTGCCTCTCCCCTCCCCACGCACTGTGGCACACACAAGACGCGTCTCTCGTTACGTTTTGCATTTCATATCTGATTTTTTGTGCGTGGAAATTTAATTTGTATTTCATCATACGAGTACTTGTCTACCATGCGGCATGCGGCATGCGGCATGCGGCATGCTCGCTATTATTCTGCTACCTCCTTCAGATTCAGATTCTGCCTCAAGAACAAGGCAACAGCAGGGAAAAAACAACAGCAGCAGCAACGAAACAGAAAACAAGTAAAGCATAAAAAACGAAAGTTAAAAGCAACAAATTTTGACAAACAAGCAATTGAACACAGCCGACTTGTGGGCGCTGCGGGCGTGGCAGATGCACACACAGAACAGAACAGACACAGAGCTGTAGTGAACTAATCGAGGGTAACCCGAAAGTGTGTCTCATTTCAATCAGCTTGCCGTATGCAAAACGTTGCCATATGTCCTATTGATATGACAGTTAAGGCTGATATATATATGACGCCTAATAGTACACCATATTGAAGCAATATGTCATTCCGTTTGGCCTCTGCGATGTTGATCACACATCGAGTCAGTCCGTCAGTCAGTGAGTACTCTATGGAGTTAGCTTTACTTTTTATTGCACCAAAAGTTAATATGTGAATATACTATAAGTTGGCATAAGTTGCAATAAAAAAGCTTCAGGTCTCTCAGTTGTCACACACTTTGTCAAACTCATGTGTCTCACCTCGCTGTCAGCGCACTCACTGCATGCAGGCATGCAGAAAATTTCATAATTTGTTCAAAAGGAGGAAAGAAATACTTTTGCTGCTATGATTGTTAAAGCTCTGTCACACTGAGAAACGGAGAAACAGAGAGAGGGATAGAGAGATAGACATGTGTGTGGAGCTCTGGCGACAAATGTCATTTATTATATGAAAGCGCGAAATGTAGTTTATCAAGCTATTAGTCCGCTGAGGCATGCCAAAAAGACAGTGGCACAGACAAACATTCAAAACGCCAGACAGACGGACAGATTTCAGTCAAAGTGCAAGATGCACTTAAGCACACACACACGCACACACACACACACTGGGAGTGATGTGGCAAATGCAAACAATAACACAGCAACAAACTGCAGCTGTGTGTGAAGTCATCAACTTGGCTGATGATAGCACAGACTATAACATCTTTGCCTTGCTTGCCAGAGGACGTTGCCAAGAGCTGCTGCAATCCCGGCTAACCCCCTCGCCCACCCCCTACCCCCCTTCTACACCATCAACCATCAACTTACATCCTTGCATCCTTTTAGCTAGTGCCTCTTAAGCTGGAGAACAGCTGACGGCAAGGGAAAATAATATAAATAACTTTAAGCACATTTGATTTTTCACAATTTCGTTGCAATTTGTTTTCAACGTGCCAGAGAATGGGCGAACGACAGCGATGATATGGCATATGAAACATCAACAGCAACAGCAGCAGCAGCAGCAACAACAACGACAAGTAATGAAAATAAAAATAAATATATATTAAATTATGCCAAATATGCAGAAGCTAATAGAAATAAAGACTCTGCACCCGCTGACAAGGCGTATGAGTAATATGCAATTATAGTATCTATATCTATATTGACAGATTCTTTACAGATTTCGTACTTAATACTTAACTATAATAGTGATCTATAGTACTTGGGTCAATGCAGAAGCTAATAGAAATAAAGACTCTGCACCCGCTGACAAGGCGTATGAGTAATGTGCAATTATAGTATCTATATTGACAGATTCTTTACAGATTTCGTACTTAATGCAGCTTACAGCCTGTGGCTAACTATAATAGTGATCTATAGTACTAGGGTCAATGCAGAAGCTAATAGAAATAAAGACTCTGCACCGGCTGACAGGGCGTATGCGTAATATGCAATTATAGTATCTATATTGACAGATTCTTTACAGATTTCGTACTTAATGCAGCTTACAGCCTGTGGCTAACTATAATAGTGATCTATAGTACTTGGCTCAATGCAGAAGCTAATAGAAATAAAGACTCTGCACCGGCTGACAGAGCGTATGAGTAATATGCAATTATAGTATCTACATATATTGACAGATTCTTTACAGATTTCGTACTTAATACAGCTTACAGCCTGTGGCTAACTATAATAGTGATCTTTAGTACTAGGGTCAATGCAGAAGCTAGTAGAAATAAAGACTCTGCACCCGCTAACAGGACGTATGCGTAATATGCAATTATAGTATCTATATTGACAGATTCTTTACAGATTTCGTACTTAATGCAGCTTACAGCCTGTGGCTAACTATAATAGTGATCTATAGTACTAGGGTCAATGCAGAAGCTAATAGAAATAAAGACTCTGCACCGGCTGACAGGGCGTATGCGTAATATGCAATTATAGCATCTGCACTTCATGTTCTCTTCTGCATTACTTACAGATTCTTCACAGATTCCACACCTATAGTCTGTAGCTAACTATAGTAATGATCAATAGTACTAAGATCAATGCAGAATCTAACCAATACAGTTGTTATTTGTCGTCTATTACAGTCGAAATCGCGGCAGTATCAGCGAGTGTTCGTTCGTATAAGCAATGCAAGACATATTCAAATGGTGAATCAAAAACCACAAATATGCATGAATATAGTAATCAAAAAGTATTCACAATCCATTTGCATCAACGATTGGCACTCGTGCCAGTCTCAAGCTGTATAATTTATGCCTGTGCCAGTCGGAGAATGTAGTAGTATAAGCAGAAGCAGGAGAAGTTAAAAGGTATGCATTGATATTTCGATGCAAAGCAGTTGATTCAACCACTAACAAGCAGCTGGCTCAGTCAGTCGGCACAGCACCAAGTGTAAAGCATAAAGTTTTACATGCGGCAAGGCAAAGGCTGACTCAGAGCCAGACGGAAACGTGGGTTAAGCTAAGCAAAGGCAGCTGGAAATATTACACTCATTTGCATGCTGCGAGAACAGAGGATGCTCCGGGATGGCAGCTTGCATTTAGCATATTTGCCGCACTCTGCTTCCTTTGCTTCTGCATCCATGACATGTATCCTTCGCTGCGCAGGCGCAACTGTTGATGACTTTGAGACTGGGATTGGGATTGGGAGTGGAATTGGAATCGAGATTAAGATTGAGTTGCAGATGCCATATTGGCTTTGCCATCGATGCGTGCTGTTTGCTGTGGCTTGACACATCTTTTGGGGCACGGCTATATATGTATGCAAATTGTAGCATGGGGTCGCCAGGGCGTGTGGCATGTGGCATGTGGCATGCGGCATTCGGCATGTGGCATGTGCTGCTGCATGTGTGGCAGTTACCTTGATGGCGGGCTCGCAACTATAACAACCATGTTCATAATCTGCATAAAAGCATGCACCCTCCCAGTGTGTGTGTGTGTGTGTGTGTGTGTGAGTGTGTGCTGTTTACATGTAAGCTGCTTAAGTGGAAATCCTTTTTGTTATGTCGTATCGCTCGCTTTGGGTTTAGTTTACCAGTTGTCCCGGCAACTGCCCCATGGCTATTTACATACTCTGCCCCATTATCTATCCGCATGTGTGTTCCCTTCAATGCGTATCAAACAAAATCATTTATCGATTATGAAACAAAAAAAGGGGCAAATGGCCTGATAGGCCAAAGTGGACACGAGACATTGATACAGCATGGGGCACAGGGCACAGAGCACAGAGGATGCTGTATCTACTACACACTTTTCTTGCGCCTTTCCTTAAGGCATTTCCATGGTCCCAGCCCTCCCAGCTGGTGCGGGGCAGGGGGTTAGATAAGTAGACGCCATCACATGTCAATTTGCCAGCACAACATTTGCTTTTTTCTCTCTGCCCTACTCCTATCATAAGTGGCTGCTGTGTGAGTGTGAGTGTGAGTGTGTGTGCCAGCTGCTTGCCTCTTGTTATATCTGAATTTACAAAAGGAGAACGGAAAACACAAAGCAGCAAAACAAAAACATTACTTCATCTAAGCAAAAAGTACTCTCATGTTATATGTACTTGCCAATCAATGAACTAACTTTTAATTGCATGGTCTACGTCGTCATTTATTAGTGCAAATCCATGGGGGACTTGGCAGCTGTAAGTAATCTTTAAGCCATAATAACCTGAGACCCACTCACATGCTCCATGGCTCCATCTCTCCATAGGGCACATGGCACAATGGCATTAGCTGTGCACTAATCAAAATAAACGAGCTAAAACTATGATTTCTCTTCCTGATATTATACTATAATAATATATAGACAAAGGTATTTTCGGTATTTAATCTCAAATGAAAACTTTCTAAATACACTTTCAGACTGCTTGATATCGATCGTAATGCAAGACTTTCATTCATTTTTATCAGTGTACAGCCTACACCTTCAGCACTCTGGCACAGAGCGTACTCGCTGGCAATGCGAATTAAATATTTGTTTAGAATATATCAACTCATATTTCTTACACGTCATTGTGCATGCGAGATTATCATTGTCATAAATCATACAACAATCTTTCCATAAATATTTACAAAAGGCAAAGCGTTCGCGTAGTGAGAGACATGAACAAAAAAAACACAAAAAAAGAGCAAGTGAATGACTGAGGGCTGGTCGAGGGGAGGGGAGGGGGGCTGAGGCAGAAGAGGCACAGCGAAATGTTTCGGGCATGATGAATAGAGAGACTATGGGCCATGGGATCAACTGGAGTGGGGCACACAGCCAACCAACACACATGCTGATGCTGATGCTGATGCTGATTCTGATGCGTTTGCTTTCAAATGCAAAACGCTTCAAAAATTTATCCTTTTCCCCTATGCATGAATAGACAAATAAACAAACAAACATACAGACAAACAAAAACATAACTGCAAACATATATACATGCCTATATCACACACTGTTCTGTTGCTAATCCCAGTCTGATTCGAGCTGTGTATTGCTTTTTGGCAGAGCTGCAACTGCTACTGCAATTGAAACTGCGACAGCGACTTCAACAATCAACTGTGTGTGTGAGAGTGTGTGTGTGGGTGTGGGTGAGTGTGTGTATACACATCTCTATATACATATATCCTTAACTTTTCCACCTGCGAGCTTGGAATTGTTTTCAGCAAGTCGCTCATCATGGCTGTCCTTTGCTTCAGCACGACTTGCAAGACGTTGAAAGGCCCAGGCACACACACAAGTGTCAGTGTGTGTGTGTGTGTGTGTGTGTGTGTGGTGTACTGCAAGTGGTTTTGTTGCGCTGCTGTCATTCGAAGCTTATAGTTGATGAGGCGTGTTATGTGCATTTTATTTGCTCCCCTCGGCCACTCTGTCCGCTCTCTGCTAATACAGCCGCAGCAGTGTGCACTGAGAAAAACGTAGTGTATTTTCAATCATTCTAGTACTATATGTTGTAACTACGTTCACACACTATTCAACTTCTCGCTTACTTCGGATTCACTTGGAGGAAAGTTATCTGATCGTTTTCGAAATCGATGACTTGAAGCATAACGCGGATGCATATAAATTATACATATATAAATAAATAAATATAACTAAGTAAAACAGTTGTGATTTATAGCATATTACAGTCGAAATCAGGTCGATACATTGCAATAAATATGACGGTAAATTTGATAAATTCAAGCAACTATTTCTTTCTGGGTGTAGTATCCGACTGCTGCAATCTATAAGCAACTATGTAGGTGAGTGTGTGTGTGTGTGTGTGTGTCAGCCACAACGATTCTTTGAAAATTGCAATCTGAGGTTTTTCTGCGCGCTTTTCCTGCTTTGATCGACTCAGCACACACACAGACACACACAGTCCAATAGACACTCACATTATCAATAGCAACGTCAGTCGTCAGTCGTCGAACGGCAGCACCATCATTCACTCAGCCAGTCATTCTGTCATGCAGTCATTCATGCCGCTATTTGCAGCTCTCAGCTCTCAGTGCTCAGTGTTCATTCTCGTTAATGAGCAGCATCCTTCGCTGAGGAAAACTCATCAATTAATCACATCGCAGGCAGCAACAAAGTCAAGTCAAGCCAAGCCAAGCCAAGCCAAGTCGAAGTCAAAGTCAAGAGTTGTTTACAAAGCGCAATCAGTCACAGATAAAGATACCAAACACGAAGCAATAAACACAAGCGAAACACTCAAGTAAATACATATAAATCTGTTTAATTTAAATAATATTTTAACTCATTATATCTTTACTGCAGTTGAATACATTCCTCCCAATTACAGGACATAAAAAAGAAAAATGCAGTGACTGAAGTTTCAGCTAATACTGACAAACGACGGAGCTGTGACTGAAGGCCAACCAATCTGATTTCCATTCTAAAGACAACGTTGGCCAGACTCGGCATCCATTGAGCCTGCCAGCCGCAGCTGAGAGTTGGCCAGCCATAAAATAGGGACAGGGGCAAAAAAAGAAGGGAGAAAAACGTTCAGCCTATAAGTGAAATGGCTAAAAGGAAACGCTGCATTGCATGAAAATGAGCTGAAGTGCTGTAGCCACCGATTCAGGGCTCTAACACCTGCCGCCCTGCCTTAGACAGTTTAGCAGTAGACACCTGCTTCAGCTTCAGCTTCAAACATCACGAGAAGCAACTTTACTCCAGTGCCGAATGCCGAATGCCATTGCCATTGCCAATGCCTAGTTCTGATTTTTCACTCACAAAACGAACGAACGAACGAAACGAAAAGGGAAACAGTGAAAGCAACAAGGATAACGGATTTCAGTCTCAGTCTCGGCTTCATTTTCATTTCAAATTCATGTTTCGTTTTACCACTCGCTTACGCTCTACCAACAGCTCGTGCTGCTGCTTCTATTTTTTCTATCTGCCGACTGCACGTGGTCCTTCCACCTGTTCCCAACATCAATCTGATTGAGTTATCACATTTCCTGCATTAATTGCCGAGGCCAGGCCAAACAGAGTTTTAAGTGTTTTCCCACAGAAGGTGTTCATACATAATCCTTCCACTGGATGGAGATGCATCCCTATACCATATCTATATCTATATCTATATCCTATATCCTATATCCTATATCCTATATCCTATATCCTATATCCTATATCCTATATCCTATATCCTATATCCTATATCCTATATCCTATATCCTATATCCTATATCCTATATCCTATATCCTATATCCTATATCCTATATCCTATATCCTATATCCTATATCCTATATCCTATATCCTATATCCTATATCCTATATCCTATATCCTATATCCTATATCCTATATCCTATATCCTATATCCTATATCCTATATCCTATATCCTATATCCTATATCCTATATCCTATATCCTATATCCTATATCCTATATCCTATATCCTATATCCTATATCCTATATCCTATATCCTATATCCTATATCCTATATCCTATATCCTATATCCTATATCCTATATCCTATATCCTATATCTATATCTATATCTATATCTATATCAATCTATATCTATCAGTTATCGTCAAGACAAAACTGTTTTCCCTGATGTTAGGATGCCTATCAGACATGTTGAGCTTTCCTTTGTGCTGTCGTCCTTTTGGCTGATGTTTATGCAAATATGGAAATTCCAAAACATAAGCTGAGACGCACAGGAGTTAAGGAGAAGGCGAGGGCAAGGCGGGGGACAGATCGAACTGTCAAGTAGCAAATGCTCAGCGAGGCCCGTAATTTGTGGTGCTTGTGTTGGCTTGCCTAAGAAGTTATGACAGTGCGAAGACATCAAATTGGAAATATGGAAAGCAACAACCATGTTGGCTACTGTAATTCAAATGGGGGCGTAGGTAGGCAAATCGCGATAGGGGGAGCGAGGGAAGTGGCACAAGCGATACACGCTCAAGTCAAGCTCGAGTCGAGGATTTAGTTGAATTTCGAATGCGATTGCCACCTTTCAACTCAAATTGAGTTGATTGTCGACATTGAGAACGTGGCTAGACATTGTTCAAATGCTCTTAGCTGTTGCTGTTGTTGTTGCTGTTGTTGTTGTTGTTTGGCTTTGACTTGTGATTCTGTCTCAGATTTGGTTATTCTGTTATACTGATTCCATGCCCCGAACATATTCAGCTAGTCTCATATATTTGCATAAGTTAAGGCTGGCCACGCCTCCACTCACCGACCTCCGACTCCCCCTCGCTCCACTCCAGCTGCTTAAGCTTATCGACTTCACCGTGCTCCGACTGCACTTTTTTCTCGTCTTTTTCGGTATTTCTTCCTTTGCCAACTGTCGAGGCATTTTATTTTATTTGCCGCACACTATGTGGCAAAGGGAAAAACAAAAATTGCCGATGGAATGGGTGGAAAAGCGTGAAAAAGTGGAATTTTTCTTTCATCTCTCGACTACAGCGAATGACACCAAAAACGGGATGCTGACAACCCTCTGATCCAAACGAGCTTTGTTAGGGTTTAACCATGTTGGATGCTAATCAGATTAGTGTATAGTCGACAGTTTCCAGTCGTCATACTATGTGCACTATATGCGAAAGCAATACCATTACCAAGCCAAACGAAATCACACTTTCAGTTCAGTTCAGTTCAGTTCAGCACAGTTGATGCATAATGAATGAATATGTAGGATGTAGTACATCAGACAGACTGATGTACATCTTTTAAAATCATACTGATGATTTCTTAATCGCAAGTTATTTCTCACACGCAGTATTATTGCGCATACACTGATACAAAAAAACGAGTTGACAGTAAACTCTTTGCTTTAAAGAAAGGTGTGAGTGTTGTACTGTGCATATATACCTTAAGAGCTCTGACACTTTGACCACTACAATTTGTCTTTTAGCCTATAATAATAGTGTTTAAGATACTTCTATGTCAAATTATGGTGTTTTGAAAATGTATATTCCGAATTTCTGTTCATCAGTCTAGACTGTTCTGTTCTGTATAAGTGTTTCCATAATTTTTAAGGCATTTGTATTGTATTATATTAACTATGATATTTTTAAGAATTATAATCCGAATTTTCAGCTCATTTTCTAGCTTGTCACTCGAGATATATGTTTTTAAAGGTTATATTCCGAATTTCTGTTCTTCACTCTAGACTGTTCTTTGAGATTGCTCAATATCTTTCATTTTTTTTAACAGTGTACTCGTACACGTGTTAAAGACTTGTGTGCTACATCCTTAACTGCTTAGCTGTGCGTCCTCGATATGTTTGCTGTCAGGAGCTTAAAAAACCACAAGGTTCGTGCCTGGGCAGCCATAACTTGAAATGGTGTCAGTGAAGCGCACTTCCGTGTCAGAAACACACACACACACTCGCACACACACACACTCGCACACACACTGGCAGAGAGAATGCTTTGAAGGATGTCCGTCATCAATTTTTATCCCAGCCAAGCGCACGCAACTGAAAAACCAAACAAAAACTCAAACTCAAATAACAACGCCAATTGAATAGTAAGAAAGGCACAAACAAAAAGCCAAAAGACAATGCGGAATAAAACAGTGGAAAATTTAAAGAAATCAAAGGGCAAAAATCGGCTAGAAGTAAGTTGTATACGCCAGCCAGCCACGCCCCCGCCCCCGGCCCCGCCCACATTCACTTTGCAAGCGAATTAAGTCATTTAAACTTTTGAAGCGTGTGATTTTTCTTTTCCGGCATAATAGCAGCAGCAGCAGCAGCAGCAGCAGCAACAATAACACTGGACTACAAAAGACGGAAATGTCTGGGGCCGAAAAATGTTATTTATGACGACTTTATGCGCATTCATCATCGAGAAATGTTTCTCTCGCGTGTGTGTGTGTGTGTGTGTGTGTGTGTCGACTTAGCGCTGCACTGACAGTCTATATGTGCGTGTGTGTGTGCGTGTGTGTGTGCGCAAAGCTACTTAACTCGCGTGTGTATGGCGTACGTGGCCATGTGTGAGCGCGTGAGCTTCATATGAGCAACACGCGCACTTGACATTTATGTGCGAAACGCAACCGAAGCCGTCGCAGTTGCCCCCTGGCGGCATATATACTATGCCAACACACACACACACACACTCACACAGTCATGCACTACATTGTAGTATGCGTGTGTGTGTGTGCATGTGTGTTGCCTTGGACATTGTCCACGAATAATTTCTTTCGCATTTTACTCACGCACACAAAGAACCTCAGCACAACAGCAGCAACTAAATAAATGAAAACATTGTTCAATGCAAGAGCATGCAGAGTACAACGAATGCTTAAATACCCTACTAAACACCTGACTAATTATTTAAGTCATCTATGCTCAGGCTTTAGTTGGAAGTCGGAGAGTTTAAAACTGGGCAGAGTTTCTAGCTCTTGTAGTGCCATTTTTTTTTTTTTTTTTTTTTAATGTCGACTAAATTCAGTCGACAGATTACAATTAATTTAATTTTAATTTAAATTTAATAGAAAAAATTACAAAGTTAAAATAAAAATAAGAATAAATTTAACTCTTTAGTAAGTTCAATAAGTGGCTGAGCACACTCGACTAGCGCCTGCCGACTGGATTGCTGGTAACGGGAGTCTGCCATGATTTATTTGTTGCAATTAAGTCTGGAAATCGCAATTGGCACCCAGTCGCTTTGACAGCCTCGTGGCGATAATTGCAATTGGCAAATAAGTCGCTAAACTTGGATCAACTAAATGTATCGCGAATAAAAACAATCGCTAATGTGTGATTTGATTAGCATGTGGTCTGTGAGAGTGTGTGTGTGTGTGTGCGTGTGTGTGTGTGTGTGTGCGTGTGTGTGTGCGTGTGTTCCTTTGGCTTGTCAACAAACACTTGCCCGCAGTTTCCTGATAGCATCAGCTGACGTTAATTGCACTACGAAAGAGCAAATTGTGTTGCTAAGAGAAAAAGAATGAAAGTGACAGCAACGCTCACTCTCTTACCAAAGAGAGACACAACGGGACTCACGAAGTTGCTTTCGAAATTCGAATTTCGAAATGTGTGAACTTGTTTATAACCGAAAAAAACATTTGAACGTGCTCCAAACAGGCGTGGATGCTGTGCGTCTGCCTGTGTGCAAGTGTGTGTGTGCGTGTGTGCGTGTGTACTGGGCGCCATTTCATTATTTTGCTGCTTTAAAACAGACACTGAGACAAGAGAATGTATTGCTTGAAAGTTTCCATTCCTTTGTCTTTTGCCGCTACGTCATTCGTTGATTCGCTCCGTGTTATTTTTAATATTTGCTTTTGTTTATTTACGGCCAATTAAAGTTATCATTTATTTATAACGCTCTTTAAGCGGCATCTTTAACTCTTAATAAGTTGCTCAACTGTTTTGTGCCGTTAAGTGCAATTAGTAAAAGTCACAGCAGAGACGAATCTTGCGAAGATGTGAAGAAGAAAACACTGATAACTAAGGGGGGAGGGGGGAAGTGTGGACAGAGAGTGTGTACTTGTTGTTGCGAGTGATGTTCGATTCGAACATCCAACCAATATCCAACTTGAGCAAAATTAGCTTCACGTGTTGAGATAAGGGCAAGTTCTCTGTTCGCTCGCGTTCGTAAACAAACAACCATACACAATTGAGTGGAACTTTCTGCTCAAACATGTGCTGCTCGCACTTACTCGTACGTATCGAACTTCTCGTGAGCGTTGTCGTTCGCGCATGTTTGATGTGCATGGCCGTTCGCAAACAAACAACCATACACAATTGAGTGGAACTTTTCGCTCAAACAGGTGCTGCTCGCACTTAACTCGTACGTATCGAACTTCTCGTGAGCGTTGTCGTTCGCGCATGTTTGATGTGCATGCACGTTCGTAAACAATGAATCGAACTCTTCGTGAACTTACAAAGGTGTTACAACTTATATGTATAAATGTATATAAATGTATACAAGTAATATGTGTACTCACCCTACAATCCATTGAGTCGGTGTATGGGTAAAACTTATAGCTGTACTTTTGCCACTGAACTTAACACTCACTTCGCCTGGCAAAGTGGCGTACGGCGTGCACAACAATAACAACACACGCGGCGATTTGCTTACTGTTTTCTTTAGCAATAAGTTTTATTTATTTCTCTACACACTTATGTTTATTAGTATTATGCACTTATTGCCACGCTTTTGCACTTGTTAAAACTTCTATTCCACTCAAAAAAAAAAAAGAAGGAATTTAGTAAATAAGAAGACCGCGTTGCGAGGGCACGTCTGATCGCTCTCCCGCGTCACTCTCGCTCATGCTCTCTTCGCTGCTCGCCGCAGCATCTGCTGGCGCTCTTGAGTAACTGTTGCTGACGTTGGCCAGCGACAATGAGCACAGCAAACCGCCAAGAAGCATAAGTATTAGAGATGGAGAACTATCGATAGCACTATCGACACTTTCGATGGTTGGCCACTATCGACTCGCCATCGATAGCGGCGCGCACTCTCGATAGTGTTTAATCGCTATCGTCGATAGTCGTCGATAATTTGATTTTTACATCTCTGCATTAAATTGGGAAAGAAAACCTTGTACTTAACTGTCGAACATAAAATACTATATTGGTTTTTCAAGTAATTCAAGTTGAATTATTTAAAATTCTGTAAATTCGAAAGAAAGAAAGGGGAAGCGGGGACCACACTCTTGCCAATAGCATCATGAGTCTGTGCCGCAATAGCATCGTAGTCATTGCGTAGGTTGTGGGCACCTGCATAATAGAATCCATCTGTTCTATTATGCCTCTTTTTACAACATACCCGATGATACGATGCCGTTGTGGCACATGATCATGACCACTGAGGGAACTTATAGGTATCCACGTTCTATGGCTACCGAGGATTTGACTTCAATGCATTCTGTAGTTGCTGGAAATCATCGATGTAAGTATTTACATATGTACATATGTAGCTGAACCGAGCCATACTCATGCGAGTCGTTCCAGGGAATATACTGTCCATCAGATTGGCCCAGTGTATAGCTCTACTCGAAGCCCTTAAGCCGCATCGCAATTCGGAATGCACCCAGCTGATGTTCTTGGTACTGGACAATGATGGAGAGCATCCTCAAGCAACTACATCGATGTCTTAGGGCAAGTGAATGCCATTGGTCTTGTTCTTAATAAATTGTTTAGTTATGTTTGTAATTCCAACTCCTGGTAAGGTGAGAAATGGCTCTCCATATTGTCTTGGCATTGTTCAAATGAAATCGGGGATAACGAGCGAATCAAGTCGGTGGACAGCTGCATGCATCATTAGCTGCACATAGCCGAAAAGACCTACATGGACTGCGTGAAGTCAGAGGCTGCAATTAACAATTGCGTGTAACGTGTAACGGGAATGCGCAGAGCGCCATTTTACCGGAAACCGGAAAGGCGTTCATATAACACGCATATTTATAGCAATTACAGCGCAGCGTAATTTGTGCTATGCGACTTGTAGGGGTCCCACCCCAGCCTACCCTCCTGCCCTCCTGCCCAGGCACCACATGAAAGTTGAAATTCCAACTAACATTTACTCGCTCACATCAGCTGCATTAACACAGAATTGTAATTTATGGCGCTTACCAACTGTCCAAGTTTATGGTTTCGCCTTTCGGTTCGCCTTCTTTTTCTATTATGTTTTGTTGTGTAGTTGTCACACACATAATGTGCAGGTGTATTGGTTTGTATCGGCCCAGGCGGGAGGGGGCTGGAGGTGTGTGCCGTAATTATGGAGCAGCGCGACACGTGCGTACGAGTATTTTCAATTTTTGCTCATTAATTTTAATTATTTTGTAATAAATGGAAGATTTATTGCTTACAACTTGCATGCAGCATAATTTTTATCACGTATTCGCTCAACCCAACCCAATACACACACACACACACACACACACACAGCGAGGCATGTATACACATGTTTTTACAGTTTGCGTGCCGCGTGTCAAGGGTATTACAAGCACACTGTTGCGGTGGCTTTTGCTGTCGCCGTCGGTTTTGCTCCGTCCTTCCCCCACCCCCCCCCCCCACCCCTCTCCTTGCGCTGTTCCTCTGCTTCATTACAGCCTCTTTGTTGCCGAGTGTTACCTTTGCCAGGCTTTCTGCTTAATATCTGTTATAATGAGCTGACTTCGACTGTAATAGACAACAAACCACAAGAGTATTAGTAGGTCATTTCAACATTTATTCAAGTTTCATCACTGATCAGAGTATTATTGATCACTACTATAGGTATTCTCCTATTCCACCTATATCGAGATAATATTTCACCCAAATACTATATCACAACCCAAATCGAGACAAATCGCAAGAGTGTTAGTAGGTCATTTTTACATTTATTCAAGTTTCATCACTGATCAGAGTATTGTTGATCATTACTATAGGTATTACCATAGGTATTCTCCTATTCTATCTATGCCAAGATAATATTTCACCCAAATACTATGTCACAACCCAAATCGAGGCAAATCGCAAGAGTGTTAGTAGGTCATTTTTACATTTATTCAAGTTTCATCACTGATCAGAGTATTGTTGATCATTACTATAGGTATTACCATAGGTATTCTCCTATTCTATCTATGCCAAGATAATATTTCACCCAAATACTATGTCACAACCCAAATCGAGGCAAATCACAACAGTGTTAGTAGGTCATTTTTACATTTATTCAAGTTTCATCACTGATCAGAGTATTATTGATCACTACTATAGGTATTACTATAGGCATTCTCCTATTCCACCTATATCGAGATAATAATTCACCCAAATACTATGTCACAACCCAAATCGAGGCAAATCGCAAGAGTGTTAGTAGGTCATTTTTACATTTATTCAAGTTTCATCACTGATCAGAGTATTATTGATATTCTCCTATTCCATCTATGTCAAGATGCCGTAATAATTCAGGCAAATACTATATCAAAACCCAAATCGAAACAAACAAGCAACTAATGTAAGCGATGACAGCAGCTGATCGATCGACTGGGCGGGGTTGCATGCAACTTGTTGAGGCATCTGCATTTGGGAGAATACATTTTTGTGAACTTTATTTGCTTAATGCCGAGTGTGTGTGTGGTGTGCGTGTGTGTGTGGCAAACAAACATAACGGCAAATACTGGCCCAGGGCAACTAATAACCCAAGCACTGCTGCCCATACGAGCCGTCCGTACAACCAGCAGCAGCAACAAAGCATAAATTGCAAAAAAAAGAAGAAAGAAGAGAGAAAAGGAAACAACAAAAAAATGGAGAAAAAATTGTTGTTTTGAATTGCTTTTGCTGCTGCTGCTGCTGCTGTGGCAGAAGGGGAAACTTCTGTGCCCAGGAGCAGGACTAATGAGGCTGCTGGCGGACATGGCGCAAATGAGCGGCAGCATGGCAGGCTGGTGGGGGTGGGGGGAGGCAGGTGGAGCAGCCATGCTGCTGGTTATAAATGTGTAAGCACCGACTCTGGATGGAGGGGGGAGAGCAGTAGGGGTAGCAGTAGGGTGGTCCGGGTTGTTAAATTAAAGCGGCGTTAGCAAACCAGCAGGAGGGGCATAGTAGGGAAGCAGCACAGCCAGAGTCTAGGCGGGGGTCCAGGCAACACACACACACACACGCACACACACATACAGAGAGACCGCAACAACAAACAACAAAAAATAAGTTCTAATTGTTTGTAGACATTAAATGGGGCGCCGTTTGGAAATTATTGCCACTCGCTTCAAATCTTTAGTGAATTTTTCCACTCCCCCCCCTCCTACACCTACTCCCTCGCCAGTGCCTACTGTCTGGGTATGTGTGTGTGTGTGTGTGTGTGTTGTTTGCAACATAATTGGTCGCTTGGTCGCTCATAACAATAAGCAGAAATGTTGCTGCCACACGCCCCGCTTGCCACACTCACCCGTCTCCCGTCAATACGACAAGCAGCCGTGCGTCGCATTGTTGTGGCAACTTCTTGTGCTACAAACAGTACACAAAATGGCCGCATGACGAATGTAACGGGCGGTGCGGCTCATAAACTTGCAACAATAACAACAGCAGCAGCCGCAGCAGCAGCAGCAGCAACAACAACAACAACAACAAGCTGCTGCGGCTAGTTGCTTATATTTGGCAATGGGCGTGCCACAGCTTCAATTGCTGCCACACACACATGTTTATCTCAGTGTGTGTGCGGGTGTGTGTTCATTTCGACGCCTTGTAAGTTTTAATTGTAATCGCGTATGTTGCAAGTGGAGCCAACGAGGCACAAACAACCTCTGATTATTGAGCTTTAAATAATTAATTGCTTATGCATGTTGTGGCTCTCCTGTGTGTGTGTGTGTGTGTGTGTGTGTGTAGGTTAGTTTAATAGTAAGACACACACACACAGACGGACTAGCATCTGCGGTCAGCAGTCAGTCACTTGTGGCACTGCGGCCCTTCAATTGCAATTGCAATAACATTTTGTGGTCAATGCTCGAGCTCTGCGCAAAAGGAATTTAATTAAGCTTGAATATTTGCCACTGCATACTCTACATGTATGTGCATATACTCTACTCTAAGTGTAGCTTAGCTAAACCGCACTCTCTAGCAAATTGAACCATTACAAGTAACTGCAAAAGGACGAGCCTTGACTATGGCATGAATCATCGTATAGTTATGCATTGACAGAATAATAATAATAGTAATAGTACTCGATAGTATGTAGAGTATTCAGCTTAAGTTAAAGTAAAGTACAGTTCAGACAAACTTAATGCCAATTCACATAATGTAAGATAAGACTCTTGAATTCCCTTTAATTCTATAAATTCAAAGAACATACCAAGTGACAAACATAGTAGCTAAATTTGTCCACTAAACATAGTTAATTCTATTATACATTATTGTTATTATCATAAACTAAACTGCGCTTAGAATAAGTATATCTATCACCTATCACCTCTATGGCAATGACAATTGAACCGGGCTATGGGTGGGATCCTTTAGACAATAGTAGATACAGATACACCATCAAACTATGACGTGAAGAATTCCCGCATTCTGAGATTGGGACACTTCATCAGTTTAGGCCAATGCGGCTTCTGTTGCTCCCTGCAGAACAATCCAGGAACCACCCTCGAGTCAAGTTTAGTCCATCCAAAGTGTTGAGTTAGGGATCGCTATAAGCTTGAGCTGCAGACTCCTCATTATGCCCATGACAATGGACTCTCCTCGAGCCATTCCTTCCAGGACAGAGTAGAGCAACCAATGCGATGTTTCCTTTAAAATAAAGAACGAAACTTGTATATTTAATAGCTTACACAAGTTTTAATGGAAAATGGTTAAAGTATAAAGCGAAATCGATTTTAAAATGGCCTACAGCTAAAGTGCTGATAATGTTGAAGCTGAACTGAGCGAGTGTAAAATATATACACAAGATAATGGCAGCTGAAGCGGCAACAATCGAGAGTAAACAGAGGAATCGAGGTAATAGCCACAATTGCCATAGCTCAGTACAGTACAGAGTACAGTGGCTGCAAATTGCATTCGGACATGCTGGTAAATAACGCCCAAGTGCCAAACAATATGCAAAAGAAAGAAAAATTAAGTCAGCGCCTTGGCCCATGATTAATTACAGCATGAGGCCAAGCGAGAGAGTGTGGAGAGGGGGGCGTAGGGGGCGTAGGGGCCTAGAGCAAATGTCCAGCACATATACACATGCAAAATAAGGGAAGAGGGCAAGAGAGTCGTCACACTCCATCCACAGAATGATTTATGTCTTTTTAAAGATAGCCATCAACATCATCGGCAAAGGCAGTGGCAGAGGGGGAGCAGCAGCAGGAAGATGAGACAGTGGTAGGGGGAGAAACGGCAACAAACGTTGGCCAGATAAAGCAGTCGACCTAGGCTCACAATTGACAAAGGCATTGCCAACACACAACACACATACCACACATAGAGGCAGGATCTCTGCTGGCCAATCCGCTGTACCTCAACTGGCATTGACTTCCGTTTCCGGCAGCAGCAGCCGCCCACTGTGCAGCCCATGTCGACTTCATCTGCGAGTGGAAATGGAAGCGGGCGTGAAAGTTGGAATAGAATTGGAAGTGGAAGTGGATATGGATGTAGATGTGAAATGAAGTTGATTTCATGATTGCGCAGAAATTGTCTATGAAAATGTAAATGTGTAATTATTTGGAAAATGGCAGGCCAAGCCAGTGGCAGCAGCAGCAGCAGCAGCAGCAGCAACAATAGTGAAAGCAGCAGCAGCACATTAAAGAACAGCAATAGCTAAATAAATCTTGGCCATTCCATGCCGTCCGAGGGACGAGGGAGTTGAAGTTGAGGCAGCAACAGGAGGCTCAGTCGGCTCAGTAGGCCCAGTCAGCCCAGTCGACCCAGTCGGCCCAGTCGACCCAGTCTGCCCAGTCGACCCATGTGTATGTAGAGGCCAGAGTAACGGCAAGGACATACTTTAAATTGTGTGCCAGAACATTAGGCAGCGATAACAACTGACATGGCTACTAAATGACAAAGAAGCAGAAGAAGCAAACAAAATGGCACACGCATATACTTCAAATAAAAATTTGGGAAATAAAGAATTTTGGATAAAGGCACAGCAAATAACTCGGAAACTTTTAGGTTAATGAATTCACAAAAGAACCTCTAGAATTTCAACCGGTAAACTTACAAAAACAAAAAAGAAAACCACATGAAACTTTTCTATCTATGAAAGATATGTAAAAATAAATAGTTGATGTAAAATTGTTTGTCTGAAAAATGAAAAAAGAAAAGGCACACGGCAAAAGTATAGAATACAATTGTTCCAGTAACTCGATTAGTATATTCATTATATTATATTCTTCAATCTACGCAACATTCTCACAGATTTGTGTAATAACCCCATTCACTCCTGCAACGCCGTTAAATACGTTTAAAGCCCAAGAAAAGAAGAGTGAGCTGTAATTCCTTTTCATCTATTTCTATAATAATGATTTTTCCTCGCTTTTCTTTCGCCGTCGCTTTGGGCCGCGGTCAAAAGTTGAAAAGTCAGTTGGCATTCAATTGATATTCACTTATAGCATCACAAAGACGCCAAATGAATTTGACGTAAGAAACTTTTGATTCAAAAATTATACCCAAAAACAACAGAAAATTGAATAAAAAACTTTGTCGACAGACAGACAGACGGACAGACGGACGGAGAGTTGTGGCATCCACACAACAGGTGTGACAGTGGCATAAAGTGCGATGTGCAGTAGCACACGTTCAACTAGATAAATGCCAGGCACTCAAGTCATTTACAGTCAACGCTAGTAGTTGCCACCACAGTGCACTGGATCAGTTCAACTAACAGACAGACAGACAGACAGTCAGACAGGCGAATATATGTAGATAACTGAAGTAAATCTCTACTTGGCCACACTTTGAGAAACAGTCAAGACTCACATAAATGCATCTAAATGAATTACAAAATATTCAAATCAATAGTCTAGTTAGCTCAACTCGTTAGTTACTCACTTAAATACTTACAGCGTAATAATATCAAACTGGAGTATAGTTGAGCATAGTATACCTGTTGGACTTCAAAATTGCTGGATCCGCGTAATGAAACTACACAACTTTCCAATTGTCTGTATGTGTATGTTTGTTTTATTACCTTAATAATATAAGAAATTAGTATTTATACCAGAGCTTCAGACTAATACGTACCAATCGTATCCAACAAAAATTATAAAGTGACGCACACGGTTGCATCGCAAAGTTAACAAAATTCAAGTGATATCGATACATCGTATGTTAGCTAACAGACTATCTACTATCGATTATTACATATTCAAATTTAAATTCAGTTACATTTCAAATAAATAAATTCTATTCGTAACAATACCCTTTCGCCCAGTGTAATCTCAATGAGAACTTAAGCCGCACTAAGCATCCGCCCCCACTCCTCCATCCCGTGCCTTGCTCCATCTTGCTGTTGCAGTCGACGTCCAATGGCTGTCAGCTCTAATGTTGCACGCCGTTGGCATTTTGCATGCGGCACTTGAACAAGTCAAGACAGAAGTCGCAGCAGTGGCAGCAGTAGCAGCAGTGGCAGCAGCAGTTGCTGCAACGGCAGCAGCAGCTAAGTATGACAATAATGATGTTGTCTATGGCGACGGCTGTTTAGCTGACTAGCTCAGTCTGCAGACTGTTCTGGCGGGGTGTGGGGAGCTTAATCCCGTTACGGTAGCTACTGAAATGAAAATGATAAAATGCATTAAAAAAACCAATAAAAGTAATAAACTTAAACGTCATAAAATATGAAACAAGTGCAGTAAACGAATATAAAAAAAACTCGGAAAGCTACAGTCGAATTCAACCGACAGTAGGAGACCCTGTACTTTCCTTTGCGCACACCCATGCACACATATCGTAAAGTCACACGCAACAACGCATACACACTTATGTACATACCTTATGTACACACTCGCTGCTCCCCCTTGCCTAGAACGGAAACTTTAATCTCGAATGTCTCCGGTGTTTATTATCCGATCGAGCCACAGTTTACAGCACTGATGAAGGTTACCATAAGAGCTTTGCTGAAGCACAAGTTTGTATCTTAAAAATTGAGGCTGTCGTGGTTTTTGGTCTGCCGCGCCTCCTTCTGCCTGTTACATACACTTCTGACTAGCACAATCTTAATAGACCCTTCTGTACTTTTTTAAAGTACAGGGTCTAAACAGCACTTTCAACACAATACTGCTCACTGTGGCAAGCCCGCCTGCAGCCAACAAGTATTAACATTTTGGCAGCAACAACAACGAAAGACGACCCAACTTTGTGTATGAGTACTATGTGTGTGTGTGTGTGTGTGTGTCTGTGGTGCTAAGTAGGCCGAATCGAGTGCAACTGCAGTTCACACTGAGCTCAAGATTGCTGGCAACATTTCAAGAGAACCTTTGTTCCTTTACTCTACCTTCTTCTATTAAGTAATACGCATCAAAGATATTTATATTTTTGGCAACCTTTTCCCTTTCAAGTGGCAGTCGTGCTGTAGGGTTGTGTCGCATCGTTCACAACTTGAACCTAGTTCCTGGTTGTAGTTCATTTCGTTCAGTAGTTCAGTTCAAAACGACTTGTTCTTTTAGTACGAATGGAACGACTGAACTAATTCCTGTAACTGAACGACTGAACTGATTCCTTGAATTGAACTATAAGGCGCAGCTCTACAGTGTTGCCATTATGCTGGTAAACTGGTAAATGGCGCAGTGTGTGATAAATGTGCTGGCCAGGCACAAAGCTTTGGCAAAGACACCCACACACCCATACACACAGAAGTGTAGCTGCAGCTCTCATAGATGCAAGAGATACTCAAGAATTCCTTGGTGCCGCTCTCAACCTTCGTGTGTATGCCAGCTGTTACACACACACACACACAGGCACAGGTACAACGGCATTAACATAGAGAAACGCTTAAACATCTCTGACTGATGGCAATGCTCCAAGCCTGCATCACAGACACACACACACACACACAAACATGTAAATGCACAGATTATTTTTATGATTTATTTGGCAGCGATAACCATCGTATCTGCTGTGGCAGTGACCATTGCAATTTATTGCCTTTTGTCATTAAAGCGCAGCAGCAGACCAAGTTCAACCAGGTTTGCATTATTCCTTTGTAATTTGAACTTTTATAGAGAACAGAAACTTAAGGGATGTGAATAACTGATTCT